>CM045946.1:7719075-8296870 GCA_025177825.1 Aechmea fasciata
AGAGAGAGAAGAGAAGAAAGAGGGAATCTGCACACAAAAAAGTGTAGCCAAGAAAAAGGAGGAGAATGAAAAAGAAATGGGAAGGCAAAGAAAAAGGAAAAGAAAAGGGAAGGGGTGGGGGTTAAGTAACTTAAATGCCCACCACATGAAGTTAAGAACCTCTTCTTTGTTATTTGCTTATTATAAGTTCATTTTCTACCGTCTTTTGTTGGATATGCTGTTATTGGATATACCGTTATAATATAATCTAAATAATATGTTCACATACAAGTCCAATAAGTGAAAGCGTATTAAGGCCCATATTACCTGGAGCTCAATAGCTTATTTATTAATTTTAGGATTTCTCTAACCTGGAGGTAACACTATTGAGCATTCTAAACTTGACGTCTCTTGGTGTAATACTTCAAGCCCCCAAAAACATCCTACTCTTTAAAACGATAACCTCCAACATCTTTTTTAACTATTATCTTTTTGCTACAGCAGAGAATTCCACTACCAGCTTTCTTTGCTCTCTCTTTCTCTCTCTTTATTAATCTTGCTCAACTTGTCTTAGGCTTGTGTAGGGATTAGTAACGAATCGTTAATATAGGATCTGTTTAGCAGAGCAGCGCAATTAGTGGCTGTTCCCGTTGCAACGGAGTGTGTATAGCACTATGTCAATACAGATCTTTGATTTGGAGCTTTTGTGTCGACACTGATAGTGCAGGATCACGCATCACAACACACATTGCTGGTATGCGCGCTTGCTACCGCATGAACCAATAAGCCTAATTCTACAATTTAAGATCGGAGTTATTGATCTTTATCTATGTAGTGAATAAAATTTTCTAACATATTCCGATTTTTTTACACCGTTAAACTAGCAAATATCTCGTACCGGCCGTTGAAAATTATTAATTTTGTAACCTTTTGATCGTAAGTTAAATGATGTAAAAATTATAAAATTTGATTTATAAAAGTTTTAAATACTATAATCCCAACAGAGATGAAAATAATTAAGAGTCATATATCCCTAACGATAAAAAAATCATAGCTTTCAAATGCTTGGTGCTTTTACAAGCACCATAACCGGACTATATATATATATATATATATATATATATATATATATAAGAGAGAGAGAGAGAGAGAGCTATAGCCTATAGTGCTTGTAAAAGCACCAAGACTTGTGAATTTTTTCTCGTTAGATCTAGGACTTTGATCATTTTCCATACTATTCAACCAACCACCCACTTAACCCAAGAGGGCCCACACCATCCTAACCGCACATCTATTAATCCAAGGACTAAAAACTTACAAGCACCAATAATTTGATACTTTTGAAAACATAGGAGCTCAATTATATATATATATATATATATATATATATATATATATATATATATATATATATATATATATATATATATATATATATATATATATATATATATATATATATGAGTGAAGTAGAATGCTTTTAGAAGCGCCAACTCTTTGATACTTCTAAATTTTTAGTCCTTGGATGTACTCATTTATTACTAATAACTATTGGATCAAATACTATTGATTTACCACCATCATCCCAATCCTACATCTCTCCATCCAAAGTCTAAAAATTCAAAAGCACCACTCTTATGGTGCTTTTAGGAATATTCTAGCTCAACTCATATATATATATATATATATATAGAAGACTCCTATTATCATTTTTTAAGAGTATTCATTTTAAGCCGTTTCATTTTTATGTTCACTTGATGGATAAAAGAACAATATCGAAATACAATTGATTAAGTAGCTTTAAATAGTTTAGATCATATTTAACGGAGTCGATCATCAATTCGTAAGCTCTATCATCGAAACAACCCGTAGCAAAACCACTGCTTTATCACCGATAGTATTCTACTAACTCTATATATATATATATATATATATATATATATATAGACTCCACTCTTGCCTCCTACTGGCGTGTTATGCTACTACACAAACTGTTCGATAAATGGCCGTGACGATGAGGAAGCTCGTAGTGGAGGTGGTGGAGGCCCGGAACCTCCTCCCGAAGGACGGCACCGGCACGTCTAGCCCCTACGTGCGCGTCGACTTCGACGGCCAACGCAGAAAGACCCGCACGGCGCAGCGCGACCTCAACCCGACCTGGAACGAGGCGTTGGAGTTCGATGTTGCGGCCGCGGCGGACCCCGACGACCCGCTGGAGGTGGACGTGTTTCACGACGTCAGGGTGGGGCCGAGCCGGCGGAACAACTTCCTCGGGCGGGTGAGGTTGGATTCGCGGCAGTTTTGCGTGCGCGAGGGCGAGGAGGCGCTGATGCACTTCCCGCTGCAGAAGAAGAGCTTCTTCAGCTGGGTCAGGGGGAGATCGGGTTGAAGGTGTATTATGTCGACGAGCCCGTTCCGGACCCCGTGGTCCCAGCAGCTGCTGCTGCTGCTGAGCCTAATGAACCGAATTCTGTCCATGAGAACTGTAATGAACCTGCAGCTCCGCCGGCGGAGGCTCCGAATGCGGAGAAGCCTGCGGAAGCACCACCGGCCGAGGCCGACGGAGCGACAGCTGCTGCAGGTGCTGCTACTTCTGAATTGGAAGAACCGACAGTGGCTGCGGCAGCGGCTGTGCCTACGGAGAATTCTGAAGTGCCCGCGGAAGAATTGGATCGGCAAAACATGGAGGCAAATGAAGAAGCGCCGCCCGAGCCAATTGCGGCGGCGGTGGAGACAAGAAGTGAGCCGGAAAAGGAAGCGGCGGGTCCCGAATGGGCCCCGCAGCCACGTCGGCTGCCGTCGCGTCGGATGAAGGGGATGGGGGCGGAGATCGCCAGGGAGGGGCCCGCCAAGTACGACCTGGTGGACAAGATGCAGTACCTGTTCGTGCGCGTGGTGCGCGCGCGCGGGCTCCCCGCGGGGGCGGCGCCGCGCGTGCGCGTGGCCGCGCACGGGCGCCGCGCGAGCACGCGGGAGGCGCGGCGCGCGGGGCCCCACCACGAGTGGGACCGCACCTTCGCCTTCGCCCGCGAACCCTACTCCGGCGACCCCGCCGCGTCGCTCGAGGTCTCCGTGTGGGACCTACCCCCGGGGAGGAGGACGACAACGACGACGAGGCCGAGGGGCAGGAGAGGCATCTCCTCGGCGCGCTCTGCTTCGACGCGTCCGAGGTCCCCTGCGGGACCCACCCGACAGTCCCCTGGCCCCGCAGTGGTACCGCCTCGAGGGCCCCGCGCCGGCGGCGGCGGCGGCCAACTGATGCTTTCCACTTGGATCGGGACCCAGGCGGACGAATCCTTCGCCGACGCGTGGAAGGCCGACGCGCCCCCTCCGCCGGGTCCTCGCGCTCCAAGGTCTACGTCTCCCCAAGCTGTGGTACCTCCGCGTCACGGTGATCGAGGCCCAGGACGCGCTCGCCTCGCCGCCGCCGACGCGCGACGCCGCGATCGCCGTCGCCGTGCGCGCGGCGCTGGGGTCTCAGGTGGTCCGGACCCGCGCCGCAGCGTGCCGCGGCGGCGGCGCCCCTTCGTGGAACGAGGACCTCATCTTCGTGGCCGCGGAGCCCTTCGGCGAGGACGAGCGCCTCGTCCTCTCCTCGAGCTCCGCGGCGCCGCCAAGGACGCCGCCGCCATGGGCTCGGTCGCGCTCCCCCTCTCCGCCGTGGAGCGCCGCGTCGACGACCACACGGTCGCCTCGCGCTGGCTCGACCTGCTCCCCACCGTCAAGAAGAAGGGGGTCCCGGGACACGGTCACGTGGCGGGGGGGAGGCTGCACGTGCGGGCGTGCCTGGACGGGGGGTACCACGTGGCGGACGAGGCGCCGCACGCGTGCAGCGACTACCGCCCCTCGGCGCGCCAGCTGTGGCGGGCGCCGATGGGGGCCGTGGAGCTCGGCGTGGTCGGCTGCAGGGGCCTGCTCCCCATGCGGACGCTCCGGGGGAAGGGCTCCACCGACGCCTACGCGGTCGCCAAGTACGGGCCCAAGTGGACCCGCACCCGCACCGTCGCAGACTCCCTGGACCCGGCCTGGAACGAGCAGTACACGTGGCCCGTCTACGACCCCTGCACCGTCCTCACCCTCGCCGTCTTCGACGAGTCCCCGCCGTCCGATCCCGACGGCGGGCCCAAGGACCCCGCCCCAACCCCGTGCTCCCGGCCCATGGGGAAGGTCCGGATCCGGATCTCGACCCTCGAGACCGATCGGGTCTATCGCGGATCCTACCCGTTAATTTTAATGCTCCCCGGTGGCGCCAAGCGCATGGGGGAGATCGAGCTCGCGGTGCGCTTCGCGCGCGCGGGGTCCGTGCTGGATCTGGTGCACGCGTACGGCCTCCCGATGCTCCCCCCCATGCACCATGTCCGCCCGATCCCCCCGGCGCTGCGGGAGCCGCTGCGGCTCGCGGCGGCGCGGGTGTTGGCGGCGCACCTGTCGAGGTCGGAGCCGTCGCTGCGGCGGGAGGTGGTGCTGTGGATGCTGGATGCAGCCGAGCCCCGCGGGTTCAGCATGCGGAAGGTGCGCGCCAATTGGCACCGGATCGTAGCCGCACTGGCGTGGGCCGCAGAAGCGGCACGGTGGGTGGAGGACACTCGGAATTGGCGGAACCCGACGGCGACGGCGCTCGTGCACGGCATGCTGGTGCTGCTGGCGTGGCACCCAGACCTGCTGCTGCCCGTGCTGGCGGTGCACTTCGCGGCGCTCGGAGCCTGGAGGTACCGGAGACGCCCGCAGGGGCCCGTGCCTCACCCTTGCTTGAGGGTGTCAATGGCGGAGACAGCGGATAGGGAGGAGCTGGACGAGGAGTTCGACCCGGTGCCAAGCACGAGGCCCGCAGAGGTGGTGCGGGTGAGGTATGACAGACTCCGGGCGGTCGGGGCGAGGGTGCAGGCGATGCTGGGTGACATGGCGGCGCAGGCAGAGAGGGTGCAGGCGCTGGTGGCGTGGAGGGACCCGCGCGCCACCGGAATGTTCGTGGGGATGTGCCTGGCGGTTGCAGTGGTGCTTTACGTGGTCCCATCGAGGATGATGGCGGTGGCGGCGGGGTTTTACTACCTCCGGCACCCGATGTTTCGGGATCGGATGCCGCCAGCAGCACACAACTTCTTCCGGCGGCTGCCCGCGCTATCCGAGCGCATCATATAAAACAGAAACTTTAGCTTCAAATCCTCAGAGTGATGAGGGCGCTTCGCACGGTTCAAAAGAGTATTGTGTAGTCCATTGCAGTTTGAGGGTAACAACTCTCGGTAATCTCTTCTTAGAAAATAAGGACGTGAATGATCAAATGAAAAACGTTGTTCCATTCAATGAACTGGAGACGTTATGTAGAATTTCAACGCTGCAAAGACCAAGCAGGACAAAAGGCAAAAATTTCATCCGCTCGTAATACAGCAGCAGAGAGTGTATGCATACATCTTATTCAATGTCATGGTCAGCGATGAGTAAGTTATTGCTAGAGTACGTATTGAAGCTTTAGCATGTTTCCCAAACAAAATGTACGGAGGAAAAATATATATCGATTCCATCATTACTTTATGGTGTTAATTCTTTAATTATTTCACAAATGTTCACAAATTGAATCATTATGCAGCCACTAGGGTTACAATAAATTAACAACAAAAGGAAAGCTAAATTACGGGTGTGATGTGCAAAATTGCTGAAGAGTAAATAGAAACTAGTAAGATTTGGCAAAAATCGCAACTTCGTCAGCTGAGTTACCGCTCATAAAGCACTTCTTCTGCCCCTCGGGCTGCTCGAACGGGAAGCATCGTATTGTTGCGCCAGTCTCTTCCTTAACCTTTAACTCTTCAGCATCACTAACATTCAAATAGGATTTAATCCGCTGGTTAAAATTATGGCACTAACTCCTAGCTAAATTCGATGGATTGGTTTAAAAGGAAAAAAAAGGAATACACTCCGAGAAAGACTGTTTCTTACCTAGCTGACCAAGGACCCCGTGCCCATTTCCCTTCAGCAACTGCCTCCTTTAGTTCGCCATACGAGCTCACATCAACTATGTTGCTGCAAAATAAGAGATTACCCTTTACAAGAATATAATGACAAGAAGAAGTAACAAGAATAGCGCAGCTTATCGGTGAATGATTCTATATGAACACCCATTGTAGAAAGACCGGGTTATTTCACCCCATTTCCTCGAAAAGTAACGAAGCCAAAAAATCTAGCATACAGAATGCAAGCTAATATCGCAACACGGCCTTATCCTAAAACAAGAATATTCTATTACACAGAGCAGCACCTTCTCTAGCAGGATTCATCATCCTATCAATAGTTGGGCATTAGAAAAAATATAAGCTCTCATTTCAGCTAATTACATATTTACAATTTTCAGCGAGACAAAAAAAATGAATTTACCTATCACGGAATGATGTGGCCCTTTGCAAGAGCGATGACTGGATGTCCTCTAACCGTCTCTTCACATGATCTACTAGAGATGAAGGCTCCATAGAAACCCCAAAATCCTTGCCGGGCTTTCCAGGGATGTCTCGCCTCGATACAACCACGCTCCTGTTAGTTACATCACGAGGTCCAACTTCTATTCGTAAAGGGATACCCTGAGGAATAAGAAGACTTTGCTATATAAATCTGTGTAAAACCAAAAAGTCTCAAGATTAATTCTCTCAGAACCTTTTCTAACATTTCAGTAAGGCAGCTGCCAAACTTATAAAGCTTCTACAGTAGCAATCAAATGTTTTATCGATCTACCCTGCTAGTCAAGGAAGTTTCTCTGACTGTACGCCTTTAGGAATCTCTCGTACTTTTAACTTTATGATTGTATTTCAGGTAAATGCATCGATTTCACATATAAGGTGTAGCAGGTTTATTCAGCGGCTCACTATTCAGTCAGTGTTATGCACGGTTCCTTGGTAACCTCTAGTTTGAGCAGGGAAACAACTGAAAACAAGAGACACTCACTAAATTTTCCATTTTGAAGCATATGTGTGATAAATTAAACTACAGAAAGCATACATATACAGGTGTATACGTATATTCTTTAACAGCGCTTAGCCATATGTTGTCCTACCTTCACAAGGATTACAATGTAATCTTGAGTAATTAGAGAAAAAACATCAATGGGCATAAAATGCTTACTTTCATCTCCCAAAAATTAAATTTCCATCCCGGCGTTCTTTGCTCTGAGTCATCAACTTTGACTTTTATTCCAGCAGTTTTGAGTACTTGCTGAATGGAGGCTACGGCATCTAAAACTCCTGCTTTCTCATCTGCTGTTTTCCAGATTGGCACTATTACTACCTATACGCCAGATAAGAACCAGCAAAATTAGCATCTACCATATGAGGACATGGCTATAAAGTACATCCACTGATGTGAAAACATAAAGAAAATCCTAAGACAAACGGAATTGAGATTCTATATACATCAGGATGTTCATTCTATATACATCAGGATATTCTCGTGAGTCTAATAGACCAAGAATCGTAAGCACATATCTCTGATTATCTTCTAAGTAGTGTTTTCAAATAATGGTGTGATCAAAGATGGCTAAATGCGTATGCATATGCTGTTTTTCTTTTCTACAATGTCCCTCCAATAAGAACTTTGAGTCATCCTTTGATGTCGCTAAGCTAAATTTTTCAGATTCATTACAGCTACATCAAACTGCTTTTTCCAAAATTTGCATTTATTCTACTCTGCCTTCTGTATAAGCATATTTTATTTCAGGAAAACTCTCCCATGCTTGCAGGGCAAATAATTTGAGTAAGAAAGGCACAATAAATGCATCAGCTAACTATATTAATGTCGTTGTACCAAAGTAGGATCACAACTAAAAGGGCTAAATAAAGAATATCGGATGATAAAATTAATCCTTCAGATGCAATGAAGGTCGGAAAAGACAGTGGGATTCCCTATATATACTCAAACCTACTTGTATGGGTGCTATCCTTGGAGGAAGCATTAGACCAGCATCATCTCCATGAGTCATGATGATGCCACCAACAAATCTGGTGCTGATAGCCCAAGAAGTCTGCCATACGTATTGCCTTTGTCCGTTTTCATCAGTGAACTGCAATACGTAAACTAATCAGAGATATATGAACAAAGTCATGTGTACAATCAGTTACCCAAGCCATGTGTACATGCCACAAACCATTATGATAAGTATTAGTACTAAATGGATAAGTTCTTGAAAAACTTGAAAAATCCAGCGAAGCAAATAAGAAGAACAAAAGCAAAGAAACTGTTAAACTGTGAAAATCTTTCATTTTTCTATACACACCATATGCATCCCCCTTGAATCCTCAAGCAACACAATTTAACCAAAACTTAACCAGATCATCATTTACTGCTACATAACCAGCAGTAAAAAATTACAAAACCTACAGAATAAATTGTTTTATTTATAATTTCTTCAAAAGCCTATCATATGGTTACTTTTGTTCACAGCCATCCAAACCATCTGAACCTTGCTCGGTCCACCAAAAATTTCAACCAAAAAGTCCTATATCACAACTTGCATCCAAACTCTTAAATAACAAGCCCAAGTTGATGTAGTCAGCAGGAACTAGATAAGATGATGAACAATAAACACAATTGAGCTTAGCAATAATCTTGCATTACACGAAAGTCGAAAGTGAACATTAAAAGTTCTCTCCAAACAACTAAGTCAATTGGGAGTATAATTATAGCGAACAATAACCTGTGTTCCAAAGGCACGAGAAAAATTCTGGCCAAGGTTGTGACTAGTTCCAGCTTGTAATGCCTTTCTGTCACCCATCATAGCTTCAATAGTGTAAGTTCGATTGGCACCAGCAAATGTCTCAAGTCTCGATTTTCTACCTGGAATAACAGGTATTGCAGCTTGTTCGTAAGCGAAATTCGTGTAGATGTCAATCATCTGTAACGCCTGCACAGCACCAAAAAATAATAAAACAAAGTATAATAATTGCAGGAACTGTGAATAAACATTTTTAAAAAAAAAGTAAGTACAGACCTCCTCCTCAGCCTCCTCTAGAGTTGCATGAGCTGTATGACCCTCTTGCCACAAAAATTCAAGGGTTCTAACAAAAGGTTTGGTCCTCATTTCCCATCTCGTCACATTGGCCCACTGAGCTTTTCATGGAGCACAATCACAAGAAAATAATTTTGCAGGAAATAAATAAAAAGGCAGAAGTCTTCAAAAGATTTTAACCTGGTTAACCATGAGAGGAAGGTCTCGGTAGCTATGAATCCATTGAGTAAACATGTGATTTACAATGGTTTCACTTGTTGGTCTTACCTATCAAACCCTCAAAAACGAAAAATCAAAAGTAAAAATAACTTCAATCTCAGTCCATCAATAAAATAAGAAAGAAATGAAAATTTTGCTAAAAGAGGTGTAAAACTCTCTAAAAGAAGGAAATTTACCACAAGTTTCTCCTCAAGTTCCTTCCCTCCTCCAATCGTCACCAATGCAAGCTCAGGACTAAACCCTTCTACATGACTGGCTTCCTTCTCAATAAATGAGTATGGAATAAACTGCCGCAATGCAAAAGAATCAAGCCAAAGCAAATGTAACAAAAAAACATTGATAGGACAACATGATTGAGTATCCACAGTGTGAAATAAGACTTAATGAACATAAACTAAACTTGTCCAAAACCAAGTGAGTCATTGAAAGGTTCTTATAGACTAGAACTTAGATCTTTCCTGCGAAGAGAAATAATAGGGAGGAGCAACGATCTCAATATCTTGCTAAATTTAGAAGAGGATGATCTTTGATAGACTTTTCTACAGGAAACACAGACATGCCTATGTTAGAAAAGAGAAATTTAAGCCCCGTTTCAGACTGCATGGGGATGGCCAAACGTGCGAGCAGAATAGACAGTTTAACAGTCCACTTATTTGTTAAGAACTATATACAGATGTATACAAATTTTCCAAAAGCTATTATACTAGCTAATTGAATATGAGTTGTAGTTTCATCAAAGTTTACAAAACTAAAAGCTAGTTGCAATTGACATAAGGTTCCATTAAAGCCTGTATCACTTATGCATCACTTATGTATCCTTCACTAAATAGCTGCCTACTCTAACACATCAGCTCATGAATTATAAGCAGATAATGAGCAGAACCTTCTAACGAATGAACCGTAAAATGTATCGAGAAATTCACTGTGAAAATCTATGATCCAGGGGGGAAAAAAAAAGAGTGAAATTAAGAAGGATGCGTCACATACATGCATGAATTGAAAGTAAACTTATATGCCAAGCATATTAAAAAATTAAGATAAAACAAAAGCAGCAGAAGAACAAAACTATAGAATACACAGCACACCTGAGGGAAGTACATGTTGCTATGCCCAGTGTCCTTGAACTTTACATTCAAATAATCCTAATTGAACACCAAAAAACAAGTAAATGAAACCATATAGTTCAAATCAGGTTTAATTATAGATTACTAGATTGATCTCAAGAGGTGTACCCAGTACTTTATTTTTCCCAAGCACCATTAAACTTCAGGCTCTATGGCAATCACCGCACTCTCGTTAAAAGATGGTAGAATTTTGATAGAATCTTAATATTTTTGCTAACTGCAACACAGATCTTTATTTCCAAATTTACATGAGACTTCATTAGACGACAAATCTAATCCTAAATTAAGCAACAACGCAGAGAAAGCACAGAGAGTTAGAAAGAACTATATATTTTGAATCACTCTCTCATGAGCATTGCCATCAAAATTAACCACCGCGAGAACGGCATCCAAAGATTTCTAACTCAAAGATTAAGAATTTTTACCCATTTTCTCCACCTATATCTAGCTGAGACTGAAATGTTAACCATACTTGATGTTGACTACTGTTTGTAAACATGTGTCTAGGGATTGCTACAAAATTTAGAACTCAGTTGAGAGTTTGGTGACTAATCCAGTAAAAACACTCGAAAATTCAGTGCACTAAAGCATAATTAAGCAACTTAAACAAAATGAGAGAGCTCAATCGAAGAGAAGAGTAGTACCTGAATCGCCTCCCAAATCGCGTAGCCGTAGGGTCGGATCACCATTGTCCCCCGCACGGGCCCGTAGTCGGCGAGCTCGGCGCTCGCGATGACGTCGAGGTACCACGCGTTGAAATCCACCGACCGGGGGGTCACCGAGCCCTCGTACCCCGACGACGACGAGGGTTTCCGATCCGCACCCGCCGCCGCCGCCGCCGCCGCCGCCGCTGCAGCCGCGTCCTTGGTGAGGCTCCGGACTGAGACGCCGCCGCGTCCGGGGGCGGCGGCGCCGCCGACGCCGGAGAGGGAGGGGCGGAGGAGGCGGAGGGTGGGGGAGGAGCGGAGGAGAGGGGTGGATGGGGAGAGGAGGAGGGAGAGAGGAGACGAAGTGAGGCGGAGAGCTCCCATGGCGACGGGGTGAGCGAGGGAGATAGGAAGAGGATGAGGAGTAGAGAGAGAGAGAGAGAAAGAGGCGGGGATCAGGTCCATTAGGGTGAAAATTGTACGGAGACCCCCTCAACTATAGAATATTATGAAGCAAGTTCTCCAACTTTTCTAACTACTACTTTTTAAAATTTTATTTAATTTAATTTACGTTATCTTTTAATATTTAAATTGAAAATGATCAGTTACTAATATTTAAAAGCATTCGAAATAGCTAAATTTAATAGAATCATTATTAGATTCTTCTTTTTCAAAACAAAAAAAATGAAAATTTAAGAAATGTCAATAATAAAAAAAAAAGACATAGCTAAGCAGCCAATTTCAAAAAGTCCTATAGGTGAGGGGGTCCTTGGATATTTTAACCTTGGATTACGGGTGCAAACGGGTTGGGTCTGATTAAGCCAAATGGGCCCCCGAAACAATATTTAGCCTAGTAAAATTTAGGCCCAAACTCGGCCCAATAGATTGGGGCACGCTTTCCAATGACAACTTCAAAGTTCAAACTAACCTGCTTGGATGAATATAATTGCGGTCTCTATTTTATTATACAATAATATTGTTGTCGCATGTTTAGCCTCGCTTCTGCTTTCGCTCTAGATTATTAAAAATTAGCAAAAAAACATTCTGGAGCATTTCAAAACAGAACTTCAGGTATGCTAACAAAAGTAAAATTATGGCCTGGGAAGTGTAGTGATATACGAGGAAGAGCTCGTCTAGTCTTGTTTCTGTTTTTGCTTTCAGTTACGTCAAATTAGTAAAGAAAAATTTTGAAGCTTTCCAATCACAAAACTTTAGGCATGCTAAGAAGAGTAAAATTACGGTCTCTGGGATATAGTAGTGTTCGACGAAGAGCAAGTTTAGCCCTACTTTTAGTTACGACAAATTATCAAAAAAAATTCTAGAGTTTTCTAATAACAGAACTTCTAGCACGCTAAGAAAAGTAAAATCACTGGCTCGGAGGTGTAGTGATGTTTTATGTAGCTACTAAAAGGAGTAAAATTGCAAATTGTAGGGTGTAATGGTATTTGTTGAAGGGCCCATTTATTTCTACTTCTACTTTTGCTTTTTAGTTTTAACAAATTAGCGAAAATACAAATTACCGACCATTCCTGCATCAAGAAAAGATTTATGATCGATACACGTGACCCAAATTCGAATCCTGCTTTATTCACATTTCTAGTTAAGTTTATTTCTAAATGAAATAAACGAAGCATGTAACGTGCTACCTATTTCTCAAAAAATAAACAAATTAGCGAGAAAAATCTTGTTACTTTTCAATGACAGAATTTTCAGCCTGCTAAGAAAATTTGATATCGTTAGGGTCTAATTTATTTGATAAAGAGCATATTTAGTCATGTTTCTACCTTTTGTTTTCAGCAATGACATATTAGCAAATAATCTTGAAGCTATGTAATAATTATAGAACTTGCAACCTGCTAATTCAACGCCGTACGCATCCCACCGCTATTATGGAAGCAAATAACAAATAATAAAATAGTAAATAAAAATCAAACCTAATTAATTATTATTAATATTAATTAATAAAAATAAATTATTAATTAATAATAATTAAATAATTAATTTACACTTTTCCCCATCTCCAGTGGCGGGTCGTACTACTACGAGACCCCGGAGGTCCCTCCCCCTCTCCTTTTTATTTTTTTATTTTTTTATTTTTTTTAGGGTTGGGGGAGGAGAATCCACAGAAACCCTATCGCTATCGCACGATACTCCTCAACCCCCACCTCGCACTACATTGCACTACACTGGAATCACCTTGTGCTGGTATAAAAATGGGGGAGAAGGAGGAGGAGGAGACCCCAGATGCTGGGGATTCGGTATCTGTTAGGGTTTGTTTGAGGAGGAGGAGATGGGGAGGAGGGTGGAGAGGCTGGTGTTCGCCATTAATGGGGAGAGGTACGAGGTGTCGGGGGTGGATCCGTCCACGACGCTGCTGGAGTTTATACGCACGCGGACACGCTACAGAGGGCCCAAGCTCGGATGCGGAGAAGGTGATGAGGGGTTTAGGGTTTTGCTCATTTATTGATCGTGTCGGTGTTTTGTCGTTGTTTTTTTATTAGTGGATTAGATAGTTGTTTTGTGGTTTTTGCACATCTTTCCTTTTTTTTTAAGATTGTTAATTCAGGGCTTGGTAATTAGGAAATTTTTGAAAAAATAATTTTCTGGATGGAAAAAGTACTTTCCGTTTGTCTTTTTCTTAAAAAAATTAGTTCTTCCAATAAATTTTTTATTTTTCAGATTTTATGCAACAATAGTAATTTTGTTTTCTATTATCTTTTTCTTCAGGAAATAGTTTTTTATACTTTTCTAAGAAACTCCGAAAAGTAATTTAAAAAATAATTTTTTTTCCATCTATCTGATTGGTTCCGAGAATAATAATTTTGTTGAATTTTTTTTTTCTTTTTCAAATTTTATGGAGAAATAGTGATTTTGTGTTTCAGATAAGAGATTCAGAAAACGAAAAGGAGAAATTGTTAGGAAATTCGGAATTTTTTTCCCCTGGAAACCACGTGGACTTTTCTGGGGAACCAAACAACCTGTTATCTTTTTTTTTTAAATTTTTTTGTGTTGGTTTTAGTAAATTAGTTTAGTGTAGATAGTTGCTGCATTATTAGAGATCTTCTATTTGTCTTAATTGAGGAATTTAGATTATTCATTTATGCTATTGATTTTCTTTTTAGTTGTTTTTTTTTTTTTTGTTTGTTTTTGTAAATTAGTGGTGTAGATGTTATGTCGTTACGCATCTTTTTGTTTTTTTAACTGAGAAATTTAGGGCTCGTTTTGTGTCATTTTTTTTTTTTTCAATAAATAGAATTTTGCATATTAAAAGCTGTAGGAGTGGACAATGAATTATTTGCAAGACAACAAAAAATAAAATTTTTAAAATAATTTTTTTTTTGCTATCGATTTTTTAAAATAAGTTATCTACCATTTGATCGGATCCATAATCAGCTAACTAACTATAACAACAACAAAAAAAAAAATCCTTTTTTCGATACATTAAATTACATAGAACTAGTGTTGAAAAAATAAAAAATTGGCAACGATACCGAAAGAGCCTTAGATTCCTCATTTATGTAAGTTGTTTTTTTAATTTTTTATTTGTGTTGGTTTTAGTTCCTCTATTGTTAGGCATATTCTCTGCTGATGGTTCATTTAAGTTGCTGGTTTTCTTTTTATTGTTTTATGTGGGTTTTAGTAAATTAATATGGTGTTAGGTAGTTGTTCTGTAGTTACTATCTGGGAGCATCTTCTCTTTTCCTCTTAGTTCTTGTTGTTTTGGTAGCTTACTTAGCCATTAACCGACATGTTTAGCCCTGCTTCTTTGTTGCCTTTGTTTTGTTGCTTCTCTGAGTGGATACACTTCCTTGTGGGCCCTCCAGTGCTTGTTCTTTTATTCCTTTCCTTGTAGTTTTGTTGGGACCTTATTTAATGTAAGCAATAGGGCTTTTGCCGCAACGTTACTAGGAAAAATATAATGGCCCAAACCTGTAATAACTCGTTGGACCCAAAACCATCGACCCAAAATCTTTAGCTAGGTTATTATTATTAGGGTCCATGATCTTTTATATTCCCAATTAACTCATTTTCCATCCGACCAAAATTATCATGCGCTGTGAGATTTTAGAAGTGCCTCTTGCGAGTTCAAAAGGTAGTTCCCATCAAACCCATGGTGTGGCACTTTGTTCTGCACAGCACTTAGCTTTCACACTTTCAGCGGGTCGACCTACTAGCAATAATAATTTGCCGGGCCTAGAACTGCCACCCCAAAATTTTTAAGCCCGGTTATTATTATTAAGACCGATAAACTCTTAGGGTCCCAATCACAACTCCTTTTCCATCCGATGTGAAACTATTTGGAGTGTAACAAAAAATATTGTTGTGAAATCGTCGCATTTTTTCTCTAGACTAGAAGCCAGAACTTTAGAATATGAAGCTTCTTCATCTCGGCCTCGGTATCTTATTCTTTGTCGAACATGGATTGCCAAAAGGCCTGAAACTCCCTTTTGTCAGGCGATACCGAAGCCAAATCTCTCTGCCAGAGCCCTTTCACCCTAAAATGGCCTTTGCTGTAGTTATCTATCATAACTCGAGTGCTTTGTCGAAGTCCTTTTTGGTTCTTATATGTCTCTTTTTGATATATTTGTCTTTGCCTCATGTTAGTTTAGGTGTCAACAATAGTACTATTTACATATGAAAATGACTAAACAGTCGTATTATTTAATATGTGAAACACTCTCTCCATGCGTGCATACATGTGTCTCTTTATTTACATTTACATACTACATGATTAGGAGTGTAATCTAGGCTGTGCTGGGCTGGATGGCCCAGATTTTTTGGGCCGAAATGAGCCACAAGGTGGCCCAGCACTGCATGGATTTAAATCTGAGCAGGGCCGGGTCGGGCCACCTTTCTTTGGATGGTGGTGGCCCAGCATAGCCTACAGCCTAAACCGGGCTGGGCTATTTTACTACAATATTTATTTTTTTATATATTTTACTTTTATTTTTAAAATCCTTTTCAATTTATTTTATAAAATATATTTATTTTTTTATTGAATAAATAAGTTTTATATGATTTTTTTTTCAAAATACTTGAAATTTGAGTATGTTAAATTAATTTTTGAATAATGAATAAAAAATAAAAAATATATTAGAAAAAAGAAAAAAAAAACAGACCTGCCTGGTATTTAAGCCCAGTCATAAATAGACCAGGCCATACCGGGCCACGCCTAGCCTTGTAACCCAACATTGCGGCATTTGGATGCAGGCCGAGCCATGCCAGGCCACAGGTCATGAGGCTACAGCCTAGCATGGCCCACACCGTGGGTGCGAGCCGGGCATTGCCAGGCTATGGATTGGCTGGGTATGTCCCAGCACGACCCACAGCCCGTTTGACAACCCTATACATGACTATACAATTATTTATATGCTTTCAATTTATGCCTTATCTTTTTTAACTTGTACTAAATTGTATATATATATATATATATATGAGTATGTTTGTGCTGTAAACTTATCATGGCCAAATACAAAGCAAGTCATGAGTCAAGCCAAACTCATAGATGGGAGTGAATGTTACACTTGAATAAAGACTAAACATCTTTTCTGTGCACCTTAATGCCAATATATTGGGTCTAGATAGATTTTTAGGATGCCTGTAACAATCTTTTCTTCTTGAAATGGGTAAGGGGGAGGTTTAACCATGGAAATCTGTTTCCCCTTCTCTTGAGATGGTAAGGGAGAGGTTCTCTTTCTATGTTACTAACATTAAAAGCCCATAGACTGCATTCTCCTAATCATGTTTCATTCCACCCTCCCTCTTTCTCCTATGCTTCTAGCCATCTACCTTTGATCAACATTTTGTCGACCTATTAGATTGTTTTGCTCTTTTTACTTAAAGTATTCTGATTCTCTCTAAATTCTAATTTTGATGGCTAAGCATTATTTCCAAATCAATTCAGCCCTCTCTTTCTTGTCCACGTATATTTTTTTGAGGAAACAGGGATATACCCTATTTATTTGTCCACGTATATTTGTCTATTGTTATAGAATTTTGAAACTAGCAATACTTTCTATGTAGAAATTCTTTTAAATTCACCAGTTGTTGACCCTGCTGCAGGTGGCTGTGGAGCTTGTGTTGTTCTTCTATCAAAATACGATCCCACCACCGACCAAGTTGAAGAATTTTCTGCGAGTTCGTGCCTTACACTCCTTTGCAGTATAAATTTCTACTCAGTTACAACCACCGAGGGTCTTGGAAATGCTAAGGATGGCTTCCATTCAATTCACCAAAGGATGGCCGGCTTTCATGCCTCGCAGTGCGGTTTTTGTACCCCGGAATGTGCATGTCCCTCTTCTCCGCCGTTGTTAATGCAGACAAAGAGACCGATAGACCTGAGCCGCCAAGTGGGTTCTCCAAGCTCACGGTCTCCGAAGCGGCGAGGGCTATTCAAGGCAATTTGTGTCGATGCACCGGTTACCGACCCATTCTAGATGCTTGCAAGAGCTTCGCAGCTGACGTAGAATTGGAAGATTTGGGGTTGAATACTTTTTGGAAAAAGGGGGATAAGGATTTGAAAACTACCAAGTTGCCCTCCTATTCTAGTGGCAGAGTCTGCACTTTCCCGGAATTCCTAAAAACTGAAATCCAATCCTCATCTAGTGTTCTGAATGGAACTACGCTTACTTCTGTCGAAGAGGGTTGGTATCGCCCTGATAGTATTGAAGAACTTTACAAGTTACTGAATTCTAATGTATTTGATGAAAGAAAAGTCAAATTGGTAGTGGGAAACACTGGCTCTGGCGTTTATAAAGATATGGACTTGTATGATAAGTATGTTGACCTCCGAGCAATCCCCAAGCTTTCAGTCATTAGAAAGGATAACAAAGGCATTGAATTTGGAGCAGCTGTGACGATTTCTAGAGCCATCGAAGTGCTTAGAGAAGAGAATGATGGTGCAGCAGTCTTCAAGAAAATCGCTGATCACATGAATAAGGTGGCCTCGCCATTTGTTCGAAATACAGCTAGCTTAGGAGGAAATATAATGATGGCTCAAAGATCTGAATTTGCCTCAGACGTAGCCACAATACTTCTCGCTGCCGGTTCCACTATTTGTATCCAAACACCTTCAGAAAGGTTAACTCTGACGCTGGAGGAATTTTTGGAGAGGCCTCCATTCGATTGTAAAACCATACTATTGAGCATATTTATTCCTTCTTGGAGTATAGCAGGGACTGAACTGCTTTTTAACACATACAGAGCTGCCCCTCGTCCTCTCGGCAATGCTGTGGCTTATCTCAATTCTGCATTTCTAGCACAGATTTCTCCATGTAAAGAATCAGGCGCTTTTATCTTGGATAAAGTACAGTTGGCTTTTGGTGCGTATGGAACCCAGCATGCCATTAGGGCAAGGAAAGTTGAGGAGTTTCTAGTCGGTAAAGCCGTTACCGCGTCTGTTCTACTTGAAGCATTCGGGTTGCTTAGAGAAACAGTTGTTGCTTCCAAAGGCACGTCGCATCCTGAATATAGAACAAGTTTGTCTGTTAGTTTCCTATTCAATTTTCTCCGCCCACTTGCTAAAGATTTGACAGAGCCTGGGAAGACTCTTATATCTAATGGTGATACTGCTAAATATCCACATGGCTGTCTCAATGGATGCGAAAACAATATGGCCTTAAATCACGTATATCATGATGACAGTGATTTACATTTTTCTTCACAGCAAGAAGTGGAGTTCAGCAAAGACTTTCTCCCAGTTGGGGTGCCAACTAATAAGGCTGGAGCGGATATCCAAGCTTCTGGTACCTACTTGCATCCTTAGGGGAATTTTTTTATAACTAATCCTATCGGTTTTTATAATTGTAAAAACAGTTTTCTTAAAAAAATAATTATAAAATTAGACCTTTAAATGCGGTGAATGATTCACCGCATTCGTAACTTCTATTTAGGGGTAGAAAAGTAATAAAAGTGGTGAATGATTCACCGCATTCATAACCATTCACGGCTTTTATCATCATAAAATTATTAAAAAAAATGAGAAAAAAGAATGCGGTGAATGGTTCACCGCTTTTATAGAACTATATTTACAAATAAAAATTTAATAGGTTTATTTTTAAAATAAAAATTTAGAAGAGGAATATTGCACTAAAAATCCCTCCTTGGGGAGCTTTACTTAATTTATCTTTCTTGCTTATTAGTTCTTTAAATCTTTTAATATTGCCTATAAATCCTGCAATTCTTGTTATTTACATGATAATCCTCATATTGTCTCTTCATTATTGATTTAATCCTTGAACTTTAGTAGGGTAATGAGATGATTATGTTATCAGGCTGAATTTGGATATGAAACCTGCATGATGTTGTCCAAACATATTGAACTGACCGTTAACATTCAATCAAATATTGGCCTGGTCTGAAATCTCAGCATCATGCCTTGCTCGGTCATATCACTTGCCAAGCATATCTTTGTGCATAAATATTTCTATCTGATACCTTCACAACTCATTGAAGTTAAATATCTCTTCTTTAGCACTAATTACATGCTTAACTTATGCAGGTGAAGCTGTATATGTGGATGACATTCCTGCTCCAAAGGACTGTCTCTATGGAGCTTTTATCTACAGCACCAGACCCGTTGCTCACGTAAGAGGAATCAACTTTAACAATTCTCTTGCAGCACAGAAAATTGTCTCTGTTCTTACTGTGAAGGACATTCCAAGCGGTGGGCAAAATATCGGATCGTCCTTTGTGTTTGGGACGGAACCATTATTTGCTGATTCGCTTACCGAGTATGCTGGACAACCACTAGGCATTTTGGTACCTCTCTTGCTCTCAGAAATTTTTTTTTTCAATATATTCACGCATATACCCTTGCAACGTTATCTAATAACCTAAGTGTTCCTGCAAAATCTGAATCATCATAGATGGCCTTCAAAACCCTAATTCGTAGATGTACCCTTGTACTTGAGAAAATGCTCCTCTTAAAAACCATTTTCCAATAGGAAACCAAGTGATCCGTGTGAATTGGATGACTCCCCAATTTAAGGGTATCTTTGTGAAAAACTGCAGTTTTGAGGGGTATGTATGAAATTAAGATTCTACAGAGGCGTATACATGACTAGATGATTAAACAGAGGCCCTTATCTAGTTATGTTTCTACTTCATATGCCAATGCACAAGTGGGTTAACCTTTTCTTTTTGTAACCTGAATATTTCTTTCTGGTTAAATGTGACTTCTGCTGTTATGACTGAGATGGACCATGTCTAATCAGATTGCAGAAACTCAGAGATACGCCAACATGGCTGCTAAGCAAGCTACTGTTGACTATGGCATGGAAAATTTGGAACCACCAATTTTAACAGTAGAAGATGCAATTAAGAGACAAAGTTATTTCCAAATTCCACCCCCTTTTGATCCTAAATCAATAGGTGATTTCTCCAAAGGAATGGCAGAAGCTGATCAAACAATTCAATTGGGCGAGGTGCTTTTCTATATCCATTTTCCTTTACATCTAACAAGAATTTTATGGCTCAAAGGTTGTATTTAGTGCGAAAAGACCCCTCCAGTGTACTGATAATCAAGGTTTAAAGTACCGTGGCATAGGGGCCTGTCGGCGCTGTCGCTGTCTGTCTGGTACGGTACGACACCGGCACGCTTGCGTGCCGACACATGGTACGCTTGCGTGCCGATGGATATATATGACCTCCTATTGGCACGTTTTGGCACGGACTTATTTTTATTTTTTTTGTTCTAATAAATTCTTATAATATTATTTTGAAAGATTTAATCAAATATTTATGAATATTTACTATGTATAATTTATTATACTCATCAATTAACATACTTGTAAGTTTTTTTGTATGTAAAGTACAACTAAACTTGATGCGAATAAAAATTTTACGGGTTAGAATTTAAAAAATGCAAAGACATCTTTCTTTCTTTCTTCTAACCATATTATAGTTTTTCTTTTATAAAATACAAAAAAAATAATTTTTAAAATAATTTTAAACAAATTCAATTAAAATGGGAAGTTCAAACAAATAATGCAGCATTAGTCTTATTAATGAGTCAATGATACTAGTTGCACTTTTATGAGTCGTTGACTCTTTCACATTTAGTTGTTTCTTGTTTATCATTATGAAATGGCCCCAGCAAATTTCACTAAAAATAATTGAGTTTATTCTGACCAACTTGTTTTGTTCTGTTTATCTCACGCACCCAACATGTCAACAATTATTATTATGTTGCTTTTGCCAGGTAAATCTTGGTTCACAGTATTATTTTTACATGGAAACACAAACTGCTCTAGCTCTTCCAGATGAAGATAATTGCCTGGTGGTTTACTCTTCAAGTCAATGCCCTGAGCTTACACAGAGTGTGATTGCGAAGTGCCTGGGCATTCCCTTCCACAATGTCCGTGTTATTACTAGAAGAGTTGGAGGGGGTTTTGGTGGGAAGGCATTCAAAGCAATCGCTGTGAGCATCTCTCTCCCTTTCTCCCTTTCTCCCTCTCTCTGAACAAATAAATTTGTTACCACGAAAATTCAGTTGCATATAGACCTCATATTTTTACATCATGTGATAGTTATGACTGGTTACCTTTTGAGGATATAAATTCCCCATAGTAGAAATCCCTGTGAGGGAATCTATGCAATCATATATCGTGACAGCTAGGCAAGCAGGGAATTCACGAGTCAAGATTGTTTTTTGAAGTATCCTTGTGGCCGTAGTCACATGTTCAGCATTTGGGATCAATTCAGTAAAGTTGGGAAGTTCAGAATTAGGTAAACAATTCAGTGAGCTTGAAAGAAATTTGGAACTTGTTTGGTTATAAATACATAAAAGTAAAAAAAAGGAAATGGGAAACAAATTCCATTTTTTAATTATCTTTTATCCCTTATTAGAAGAATAAGAATAAAAGAGATAATGAATAATATATCCGGCAATGAATTCTTGAACTGGTCATTTAGAACTTTTGATTGTTTTCAATAAACATTGGTGCACCACCAAATAACTCGATAAATTATGTGGCAAACTAAAAGTTCATCAATTTGTGATTTTTTTGGAAAATTGTTGTATATTATAGCTTTTCTTATGCCAATTATCAGTTAGATTAACTTTACAGTAGTTTTTTGACTCAACACCAGTGTATGCTTTTCATTTTATTGTTTTGGGATCTAATTTGATTTGAAAAGAACAGACTAAAAACTTTTCTGTGGGAAACTAATATGTCCATGCTAGTTTCTTTTAACATTTAGAATGATAGCAAATGCAAATTGCGATATATTGCACGAACGTCCTCCTTTGACTTGCATGCATGACTGTTCATATTTTTGATGGTTCAGTTAGAATTTCCAAAATTTGTGAAATTTCTTTACTACCTACCTTTTGACCCTAGTTCTGAATGAGCTTCTCTAATGCGAAGAAGTTGCAATGAGGTGGCCGACAAACAAAATGTTTGGAGCTTTCACTGTGGCGAGAAGCTGAAATGAGTTTCTATTACCCAGAAACAGAAACTCCAACTTGAAGTTTCTGTTTCCACTGAAAGGAAGCTGTAGGGGAGGATTTTAATGTGAAAGTCCTCCCAGGCCAAACAGGCCCCAGGTGCCTAATGAATATAGATGATTAACTCTTTAACTATGGTGTTTGATGTTGGACTTGGCACTGTATTCTGAATATGGGCAGAAAGTTTTGATTGAATCAGCTAAAGAAATTAAAAAAACCAGCAACTACTGATTCGGGTTATTACCTCTGTTAGGTTGCCACTGCATGTGCACTTGCAGCACATAAATTGCGTCGCCCAGTTCGAATGTACATGGATCGGAAAACCGACATGATCGTGACAGCAGGGCGGCATCCGATGAATGTTAAGTACTCTGTTGGATTCAAATCTGATGGGAAACTTACGGCTTTGCACATTGATCTACGAATTAATGCAGGAATATCAGAAGATGTGAGCCCACTAATACCCGCAGCAGTCGTAGGCGCACTAAAGAAATACAATTGGGGTGCTTTTTCTTGCGACGTAAAGGTCTGTAAAACAAATCTCCCATCCAAGTCAGCAATGCGTGCTCCTGGAGATTTACAAGGGTCTTATATTGCCGAAGCTATTATTGAGCATGTCGCTTCAGTTCTCTCTCTTGATACCAATTATGTTAGGAGAAAGAATCTTCACACCTTTGAGAGTATTAGGTTGTATTGTGAAGGTAACTTTGGAGAAGCTTCTTCATATTCTTTACCTTCTATGTTTGATAAATTGGCATTATCTCCAACCTATCAGCAACGCTTTGAAATGATTAAAAATTTCAATAGTGCCAACAAATGGAAAAAACGGGGTATTTCTTGTGTACCCAGTATATATCGAGTGAGACTAAGGCCAACACCTGGGAAAGTTTCGGTTTTAAATGATGGCTCGGTTGTTGTTGAGGTCGGAGGAATCGAAATAGGGCAAGGGTTGTGGACAAAAGTGAAGCAGATGGCGGCATTTGGTCTAGGGAAGTTGTGGGAGGATGGGAGCATGAACCTGTTGGAGAAGGTGCGAGTTGTTCAGGCTGATACTTTAAGCTTAATTCAAGGAGGAGTAACTGGTGGGAGCACCACATCTGAATCTAGTTGCGAAGCGGTTAGTTTGTCATGTGGCATTTTGGTTGAGAGATTAAAGCCAATCAAGGATAGGCTGCAAGAACAGGCAGGCTTTGTTTCTTGGGTTGCTTTAATTGCTCAGGTATCATTTGGACTTCAAGTTTCTTTTAGGTTTTCTGCATATAAATACCTGTAATATGCGAAATTGTACAAATGACCTGCAGAAGTTGGTATTTGCGCACAGTGCCTTGGAGATCATGTTTGTTTGGATTCATAGTTTCATAACCCTGCCTAGTTATATTTCAAAATATTGTTTTTGCACCCAGGCAGAGGTGCACGTGCAAGCAAGGTTTTGAGGGGTACGCATGCCAAACCAACGATGCAGGGGTACTTTTTGCATATTTACAGTGGTATTTTATCAAAGAAGTTTCTAGGTTTAAGCTTCATATGGATATGTATTTTGCATTCATCATCCATCTTCTTTTGAGTGTCGGCCTTCTTATCACTCTTTTGTGAACCCTTCCTTAATGTGTTAATTATTTTCTTTAGCAGTTTAAGTCATAGGTCTTGGAAGGTTGTTTTCATTAGACTATGGTAGTATAGGACCATTGGAAGTTTATGATTTGTTGAGTGAATTTCTATTCTCTCATTGCAGGCAACTATGGAAAATATTAATTTATCGGCAAGTGAATTCTGGACTCCTGACCAAACTTCTTCAAGCTATTTAAATTATGGAGCTGCTATAAGCGAGGTACTTTTATGGAATTTGGTGTAACATGTACGCACATTCATACATCCGTGTGTGTGTGTGTGTGTGTGTGTTTATTATAGACATTCTTCACTGATGTGCACATATTCTCTTCCTATTTTTCTTTTTTTCCCCTCCTTTAGAAACACTCATTATTTATCTCATCTACTTGTAATATCAACCTCACCATGGTAGTTTTATGCATTTTCAGGTGGAGATTGATCTTCTCACCGGAGCTACCACAGTGCTAAGGAGTGACATTTCATATGACTGTGGCAAAAGTTTGAACCCTGCTGTGGATGTGGGACAGGTTTGTTACACAATACAGACCCTATTGGCTTAATTCATTATATACCACAAAGTGCTTCCAAATATTGTTGATTTTTTATAGTCTTCCATGTAATTGTGTCTGGTAAGCGGAAGCCTCAATTCTGCCTAACCTGACATCCTGAAGCTTTCTCTGCCACAGCTGAAAGCTATTATCGTAAAAGCTTTTTTACTGCTTTTACAAATAGCTCTTCTCAAGCTGCACTTTTTAGAAGCTCTAATTGGGCCAAACAGGCCCTTGAGTGCTGAGTATGTTTTCAACTGACGATTGTATACACTTATTGTAAAGTAAATAACGGTGCAAATGGTTTGGTCTGCTTCCTGTTTATACACCATTAGGTTTTCAAAAGACGGTACCCGCCGTTTAATTGACAAATGGAAAAATTATGATAGCATCATAAATAATGGTGCTTCTTTCTCTCTCCATTAAAATTTGCTACTATTCCTAGTAATTTCTGTATTTACTATTTTACTGTAATGCACCTTATCCGCCACTCTTCCCCTGTTCTGCAGGTTGAAGGTGCTTTTGTTCAGGGAATTGGCTTCTTCGTGAACGAGGAGCACTTGTCGAACTCAGATGGCTTGGTGGTGACGGATGGCACTTGGACCTACAAACCCCCTACGGTCGATACCATTCCGAGAGAATTGAATGTTGAATTATTTAGTAGCGGATATCACCGAAAGCATTTGCTCTCTTCTAAAGGTATTGCTTGTTTGCCAGTTTAGGCCTTTTCATTTGGCTTCAAAAATTTACATACCGAATAAATTTTCCTCTGTAATTGTGCTAAGAAAATATCATGTCAAATTTACTACGTAATTGAGTTTGGTTAGGTTTGACTGATGTAGCGACTCCTTTTATGTCAGTATACTAATGGACTGACACTTAAGATACTAAATTGTTAAAATTGGACCTCTGTAGTTGCAAATCTGTTAAAAGTTTTTGAGTTATAATCGACTGTTATATATTTTTACAACAGCCATAAACAGATGACTCCAAGTAACTGAAAAACAAAAGTTATAACCAAGTTTATATAATTATATAGAATCACTTTTGCAGTTTCTTCGTTTTCTTTCTCATAATGTTTATTAAAACATGCTATTATAACGTATCTTATGCAGCTTCTGGGGAGCCGCCTTTACTTCTTGCAGCTTCAGTTCACTGCGCGATAAGAGAAGCCGTCAGGGCAGCTAGAAAGCAGCACTTTTCGATAACTGGGTCGGAGAAGTCTTCCTCTGTATTCGAATTGCCGGTTCCGGCCACAATGCCTGTGGTCAAGGAGATGTGTGGGCTCGACAACATTGAGAAGTACTTGGGAAGCATTTCTGCTCATCAGTCAGTGAAAGCGTGATTCGTCGTCATGAGTCCTTTGCAGCGTTATACTAAATACAGCCTTTTTTAGAGCGCTTTCTCGAACAATTTTGTGTGCTAAAACAAGAAATAAGTTCATGTAGCGCCACGAGTTATAAAAGGCTGGATAGTGGGTTTTGTAGCATGAATAAAATCCGATACGGTTGGTTGCTTGTTCTGTTTGTATCTATTGTATAAATGTTCTGGAATAGCTTCTCTTTGCTGTGCTTCTTCCCTTTTTTGGAGCTATGTGATTTAAGCTTATGTTGTTTGAAGGATCTGTCAACTTCTGCATAGCTGTGTGATTCAGAAGAGCAGCATAAACACTTGAGCGTACAGAAAATTCTTGCACATCGTTCGATCATGTATTAAATATAATAAACTATATATATCTTATGATATAAATATATTACTATTACACCTATTATTTAAGGCAGTGTTTAGTTTTTCGAGTTTCACTCTCTGTAGGGGGTGCTGGGACTCTTGCTAAATTGGTGAGGTGTTAACATGTACAGTAACAGTTTTGTACTACTTATTTTCTTTATACACTTGTAAAAGAAAACTCTTCTCATGAATTGTATTAACTATCAAATTAAAACTTTGCATATCAATACTATTGTAAAAATATTAGTAAATTGTTGTAAAATCCATATGTAGCAACAGCATTATTCTATTCATCTATTGACATACATGACATAGAAAGTTTTGATTACTTCACGTACTGAATCATCTAATACTAATAGACAAAATAGAGTTAGAACAAAAAAATGTACGACTTAAAATTGAAAAAAAATATAGATATGCCCATTGTTCCTAGTTTAAATAGCAAAGAGTTTGATAATATATCTGGGATGCAAAGTTAGAAACTTAATTTTCAGTCCAAGTAGCGTCTCCATCACATCACCGAATCCCAGCAAGAGTTTTTTTATAAGATTTCTTACAAAAACGGTGAATCGTTCATCGTCTTTGTAATATCTATTGTAAAAACAGTGAATGAGCTTTTGAAGGCGGTGAATCATTTACTGTCCTATCAAGGACATCATGCCCTGAAAAAATTTGCATATCGGAATAAGAATTTGTATGAAAATAGTAAATTATTCATCGCCTTCACAACAGATATTACAAAGACGGTGACGTCTCTGTGAGAAATTCTTTGGGTGGCGCCCACATGGTGAAAAAAATATTAATTTTACAAATAAAATTTTACCGGAGATATTTTGTCAATTTTAAATTTTTAGAAGGTAATTAAAATAAAATTTAAAAAAAAAAAGAAAGAGAAAAGCCGCCAAGCTGCGTTGCTACGAGAAGTTGCTTCACTGCACCACACGTACGCGCGCGCACCCACACACACACAAAGTGAGAGGGAGAAGCGCCAAAATCGCACTCATGTCGATGCCCCTACCCCCCTCCGTTGACTCCTGTCTCTTTCTCTCTCTCTCTCTCTCTCTCTCTCTCTCTCTCTCTCTCTCTCTGCTTTTCAGTTTTCCTTTTTTTTTTATTTATTCTCTCTTTCGGTAATTTCCTCTATTTGTCGCGTGCGAGAGAGTGCGCGGGATCGGGATATGCGCATGCTCCTCTCCTGTTCCTTATCACCGCTGTTGTTGCTGTGTAGGAGGAGGAGTCGTCCGCGTCGCGCTGTTCGGATTAGGTTACTCGCATGGGCGAGGAGGAGAAGGGGGGGAGGAGGAGGAGGAGGAGGAGGAGAGGGGGTGGGCGATGATGGGGAAATTGGTGTTCGCGGTGAACGGGGAGAGGCGCGAGGTGTCGGAGGCGGAGGTGCCGGAGCCTTCGATCACTTTGCTCGAGATTTTGAGGACGCGGACGCGGTTTAAAGGGGCGAAACTCGGGTGCGGAGCAGGTGATTTGATGTTGTTCTTGTTGTCGTCGCCTTTTTTTAAAAAAAAAAAAAATAGAAAGTTTGTTTGATTGGTTTATAATGGTGCGAAGAAGCTCAGGTGCGGAGAAGGTGATGAGAGTTTTTTTTTTGATTGGTTTATAATGGTGCGAAGAAGCTCAGGTGCGGAGAAGGTGATGAGAGTTTTTTTTTTTTTTTTTATCTTTAAAAACTTTATTTGATTGAGGAAAAACGGAGATGTGTTTTTCTTTTCTTTTTTGCAAAAAATTATTTGATTGGTGTATAAAGGGACGAAGATTGGGTGCCGAGAAGATGATTGTTTTTTATTTAAAACAAAAGAAAAGCTTTGTTTGATTGGTTTAGTTGATTTAAGATGTTCATTTTAGATTGGTAGTTACTTTTTCTTCTTCTTTTTTTTTGCGTTAATTATTATTAAAAATTGTTTTCATTTTTGCAATAAAGTAGTAAAGTTAGGGGGAAATTGATCATGATTTGCAGTTATTGGGAACTACTATTTGAAGATTTGATAGGTTATTCTACGCTACGATGTTTTTAGAATATCTTTTCTACTTGAGAAGCACAAGTCACATGTTTTGACAATTAAAAAATGCAATTTAAGAGTAAAATGGAGCTTCTGGCTCCGGCGAAAAGCAAAAATGAGTGTTTTGAAGTCCAAAAGTAAGAAATTCTGGGGTAATTTTAATGGAGAAGATGTTCGAACTATTATCAACAGCTCTACTGAAATTGAAATAGAACTTACATGGAATCTTAAGCCATGTCAATGAATCTTGTACTTAGTTTTTGCAAATGTTTGATGCCTTAATGGGCGTTGCTATTCCTTTGGTGTATTGATGAGCTCCTACATTTTAGCCCTAGTAAATTGGCCGGAGTCTAATTAGTGAGATGGGATATGAGATATGGTTTAGGAATTGAAATTTGTCGGTGCATACCAAACTTGAGAAATTTGTCAACCGTTGTCAAACTTGAATTATTTGGATCGTCGTTGCAGTCAAATTATTCACACAACAATTTGAAAATGGGTCAAGGAAGCATAAACCAATATTGCAGATGATTTTCTCTATATTCGCTTTCTGCATTTGTAGATTGAAAACAGTACTTTGCATGAGCTCTGTTGTTTCAGGTGGCTGTGGCGCTTGTGCCGTTCTTCTGTCAACATACGATCCTGTTACTGACCAAGTGAGTGATTTTACCGTCAGCTCTTGCCTAACACTTCTTTGCAGTATAAATCTCTGCTCAATCACAACCACAGAGGGGCTCGGAAACAGCAAGGATGGTTTTCATTCAATTCACCGAAGGCTCTCAGGCTTTCATGCCTCTCAGTGCGGGTTTTGTACTCCTGGCATGTGCATGTCTCTTTTATCCTCCTTAGTCAACGCGGATAAAACTAATCGGCCCGACCCTCCAGAGGGGTTTTCAAAGCTCTTAGTTTCTGAGGCGGAGAAGGCTGTCTTAGGCAATTTGTGTCGGTGCACTGGGTACCGGCCAATATTAGATACGTGTAAGAGCTTTGCAGCTGATGTTGACTTGGAAGATTTGGGCCTTAATTCATATTGGAAGAGAGGGGGTAAAAATGTGAATGCTGACAAATTGCCGTACTATAAACGTGGTGGGATCTGTACGTTTCCTGAGTTCTTGAAATCTGAGGTCAAATCCTTTTCAGCTTATTCGAATGTTGCTGAGATTAGTTCCTTTGGAAGAGGTTATTGGTGCCGTCCTAAAAGTATCAAAGAACTTTATAAACTGTTAGATTCTGAAGAATTTAGTAAAAGCCATGTTAAAATGGTTGTTGGCAACACTGCTTCTGGTGTTTACAAAGAATTGGACCTATTTGATAAGTATATTGACCTCAGAGAGATTCCCGAGCTAACAATGATAAAAAATAACCATGAAGGCCTTAAAATCGGAGCAGCTGTTTCAATCTCTAGGATAGTTGAAGCATTGAGGGAAGACAATCAAAGCTTAGTGTTCAGTAAAATTGCTGATCACATGGAAAAAGTGGCTTCACAATTTGTTCGAAACACAGCGAGCGTGGGAGGAAACTTGGTCATGGCACAAAGAAATCAGTTTCCCTCAGACATCGCTACGATACTTGTTGCTGCTGATTCAACCGTTTGCCTTCAGCTCTCCTCAGAAAGATTAAGTCTCACATTGGAGGAATTTCTAGTAATGCCTCCATGTGATCATAAAACTCTTTTAGTTAGCATATATATTCCCTCTTGGATTTCAAGAACTGATCTTTTGTTTGAAACATACCGAGCTGCTCCACGCCCTCTTGGGAATGCTTTAGCTTATCTTAATTCTGCCTTTTTGGCTGAGACTTCCTTAGATAAAGAATCAGGTGATGTTGTTATAGATAATTTACGCTTGGCTTTCGGTGCTTATGGGTGCCCACATGCCACTAGAGCTCGAAAGGTTGAGAAATTTTTACTTGGTAAAGCTATCAGATCATCTGTTCTACTTGAAGGAATTAGATTGCTGAGAGAAACAATTATACCAGAACAAGGCACGCCGCATGCTGCCTATAGAATAAGTTTGGCTGTTGCATTTCTGTTTAGTTTCCTTCATCCAGTAACTGCAGGCTTGGAAAAGCCTATAAAGAACAATCGTAATGTATTAGAAAATGTATCTGTTAGTGCTGAATGTGCAAATGGTAGTCTTAATGGGCATGCCAATATTACGCTTGATAGTGCATCTGAGCATGGTAACCATTGTAATCGCATGCTTTCTTCCTCAGAGCAGATTATGGAACTGAACAAAGAGTATCATCCAGTTGGTGAGCCAACTAAGAAAGCTGGAGCTGAAATCCAAGCTTCGGGTACGTACGTGCATATCAATCGTTCTAGATGAGCTTATTATAATCAAGATATTTTGCTGACCAATTGGAAGACGTAGTCATCAGCCTTCTTCTGTTTCATCGTGCTTCATTTAAGTGATCTCTTCTATTTTTGTTCTTGTTTATTGCCATATATTTGTTAATTTAGGTTTGACAAAGTAAGATCATCGCGATGAGGAATTATTTGTGATATGCTGTTAATTTTTCTGAGTCACGTCTGTTATTTCTGTTTGTGTCTTTCGCTTGATAAACTGAGAGAAAATACTTGTATTGAGTTGTGATATGAGATTTCAGATCTATATCTTAGTCTCTTGCAATTAACTAATGGCAGTCATATTCGTAAGTGCCAACATTCCTCATCTTTCATATTTTCTGAACTAACTAGTAGTGCTTATGCATCTTCTCGCCTAGTAACAGGCAGATTCATCTATGACATCTTTCTTTTCAATAATCTTTTGATCCACAAAATGCAGGCGAAGCTGTATATGTGGATGACATCCCTTCTCCGAACGACTGTCTTTATGGAGCATTTGTATATAGCACAAGGCCTTTGGCTCACGTGAAGAGCATCGAGTTCCATTCTTCTCTGGCACAGCAGAAAATCATTAAAATTATTTCCGTTGATGACATTCCAAAAGGAGGAAGTAACATCGGAGCAAGCAGTATGTTTGGGCCCGATCCATTGTTTGCTGATTCACTTACAGAGTATGCCGGCCAACCACTTAGCGTTGTGGTATTTTTCTTGTTCTCATTATTTTGATTGCTGTTATCATCTCCAAACTTTCCTCTGCTTGTGTTAAAATATCATTTCTAACTATCAAATTATGCGAAACCAATTAAATGAAGATGATAACAATTTTTGTCTGATAGTACATACTAATTTAGATTGCAGAAACACAGCGATTTGCTAACTTGGCAGCGAAGCATGCTGTGGTTGCCTATAGCACAGAAAATCTGGAGCCGCCGATTTTATCAGTAGAAGATGCTGTCAAAAAAAGCAGTTATTTTGAAGTCCCCTCATTTGTCTATCCTAAAGAGGTTGGTGATTACTCCAAGGGAATGGCAGAAGCTGATCACACAATTCTATCAGCCAAGGTAACTTTCTATACTCATTGTTTTTGCCGTTCATTTGGGTGTATTTTTCAGAATGTCCCTCTCATTCAACTGAAATGGCGTGTGTTCATGTATAGATCGCACTGCTACTGACTTATGTTTTTTTCTTATTTGTTGGACTTTTCATAATAAACTGGGTTACCATATAGTGCATTCACTGCCCTTCCAGAGAAGTTGTATAGTATCTTTTATGGTTAAGATTTGGTTTTGCTCTAACATTATAAGCAAGACAAACTGATCTTCACTTCTATATCCAGGTTACACTTGGTTCACAGTATTATTTTTATATGGAGACTCAAACAGCACTAGCTATTACAGATGAAGATAATTGCATGGTAGTATACAGTTCGAGTCAGTGTCCTGAGACAGCACAGGGTGTCATTGCAAAATGCCTCGGCATCCCTTTCCACAATGTCCGTGTAATTACCCGAAGAGTTGGAGGTGGTTTTGGAGGGAAAGCACTTAGATCATTACCTGTAAGTATTATTAACTTCAAAATTTGCATATGAGATGATTTTCAGTATATAAAAAACTATGTGCAAGAGTCATTTGATTTTTCTTCTTATTTTTCTGTTTAGTCCCAAAATCAATGACCTTCAAGTCTGATTAATTTGGCATGTAGGTTCCTTATAGATGCGAGTATTCATACACGTAGATACATCTGTGTTAAGCAAGATAGTTATATTTGTCTTGTGTTCAAGTATTATCAACCTGAACTGTTGATTACAACAATGAGTGTTGTCTTTGTATTTGCCTTCTAAATTGCGGGATGGTGATGATCCCATGAGCTCCTGTTTTCTCAAAAAATTCTGCTGGTTGGAATAGGGAAGCTGCTTCAAAAGTTAGGCCAAACAGGCGTAGTATGTGCATCAAGTACTTATAGGCACATTAAAATCGTTGCATCGAGAATTCCCTTTGTGGTGCTTGAATTTGAACCTAACATTCTTTTCTGTAAATCGAATTTTTCTGGAAAAAGGAGAGAGAGCTTATGGCTAATTGTGTTGCTGTGTTAGGTTGCAACTGCATGTGCACTAGCTGCATATAAGTTGCGGCGCCCGGTTCGTATGTATCTCGATCGCAAAACTGACATGATAATGGCGGGAGGCCGACATCCAATGAAAATATGCTATTCAGTGGGCTTCAAGTCCGATGGAAAAATTACTGCCTTGCATATAGATCTATTAATTAATGCAGGAAGAACGCAAGATGTGAGCCCCATAATGCCACATAACATTATCGAAGCACTCAAGAAATACAATTGGGGTTCTCTTTCATTCGATATTAAGGTCTGCAAAACCAATACTCCAACCAGGTCGGCAATGCGGGCCCCAGGAGAGGTTCAGGGCTCGTACATTGCCGAGGCCGTCATCGAACATGTTGCATCAGCCCTCGGTGTTGAACCCAATTCTATCAGGCAAAAGAATCTTCACACTTTTGAGAGCCTTAAATTGTTTTATGAAGGTTGCGAGGACGAAGCTCTTGAATATACACTCCCCACTATTTTTGATAAATTGGCCTTTTCTTCGAGCTATCGGCACCGTGTTGGAATGATCAAGCGATTCAATAGTAGCAACCAGTGGAAGAAAAGGGGAATTTCCTGCGTACCCATTGTGCACAAAGTGATTCTTAGGCCTACTCCGGGTAAAGTATCAGTTCTTAATGATGGTTCGATTGTCGTTGAAGTTGGAGGGATTGAACTGGGGCAAGGGTTGTGGACAAAAGTGAAGCAGATGGCGGCTTTTGCTCTTGGGAAGTTGTTGGGTGAGCAAAATCAAAGCCTTCTGGAGAGGATAAGGGTTGTTCAAGCTGATACTTTGAGTTTGATACAAGGAGGATGGACGGCTGGTAGTACTACATCAGAATCTAGTTGCGAGGCAGTTCGTGTATCTTGTAATGTTCTTGTTGAGAGACTAAAATCTCTCAAGGAGAGGCTGGAAAAACAGCAGGGCACGGTTTCGTGGGATTCTTTAATTATGCAGGTAATTATTCCATTTTACAGTTTGGAGCTTTTAAATATAAACATGTTACTGGATAATCATTTATTTACGTATGTACACCTTATAAATCTATATCTTCTCAATACCTCTCGAGAGTGCAGTTTCTTACAGAAATATCCTTAATCACTGGTTGTCCAACTCCAGGGGAGCTATTGGTTCGGTGTTAGAAATTGTTATTTTTAGTGGGACACTTTGATATGTATGAACTACCAGATTTTGCAACCTTATTATGGAAATATACAAATTTGCAGTGGTATATGCATAGATGTTTATACACAATGTGTTTCTGTGTGCGAGAGATTTGTCTGAATAATTCGTACCTTTTCCTCCACACCTGCAGGCAACTATGGAAAGCGTGAATTTATCGGCAAGTGCTTACTGGGTCCCCGACGGGAGTTCTGCAAGCTATCTGAATTTTGGAGCTGCTGTAAGCGAGGTACTTCAATGCATCTGCTTATTGTAGCCAAACTTTTCCAGCAATTTTTTTCAAAAATTTGATATTTAAACAAAATGAACTGATTTTATTTGTTGTTACAGGTAGAGGTAGATCTTCTCACAGGAACTACCACAATTTTGCAGAGTGACCTAACTTACGACTGCGGCCAGAGCTTAAACCCTGCTGTGGATTTGGGTCAGGTTCATTATCAATCCCGTTCCAGTGATGATTGTGTTCTAAGTACCAACTCTTCTTTTTTATATGTCATGGCATATGCTTTGCTTATTAGGAACAAAATGTTCACAATCCTTTCTATGCAGGTTGAAGGAGCTTTTGTTCAAGGGATTGGCTTCTTTATGTATGAGGAATATTTGAGCAATTCCGATGGGTTGGTTGTTTCTGATGGTACTTGGACATACAAAGTACCTACCGTGGACACCATTCCGAAACGGTTCAATGTTGAGTTAATTAACAGCGGATATCATAAAAGGCGTGTGCTCTCTTCGAAAGGTAATGGCATCATTTTCTAAGTTCTGCATCCGGCTCCAAATAACATAGCATCATAAATAGTTACTCTTATATGCTGCTTATTATCCTAAAACCTTTCAATTTTTGTGTATTGCAATGATGTATTAAAATGCCGTAAATTTTTGCTGTGGTTACACTGGAAAAGAAAATTGTAAAGAACTGATATTGCGACCTAGCCCTGAACTTTTTACTCAAACAGTTTGGTCCCTGAACTTGCACATATATTGCAATTTCATCTGAGTAAATCACGGGAAATATTTTCTGAGATGCTTTTAAGTGTTATTATTCTGCTACTAACTGCAACTCTTCCTTGCAGCATCTGGGGAGCCGCCATTGCTTCTTGCAGCTTCGGTTCATTGCGCGACAAGAGAAGCCATTCGAGCAGCTAGGGCACAACTCTTCTCACTCATCGGATCTGAAGAATCTCCTCTCACGTTCGATTTACCTGTCCCGGCTACAATGCCTGTGATCAAGGAGCTATGCGGGCTCGAGAATGTGGAGAAGTATTTGGCGTATGCTCGTAAATTGGCGAATACCTAAAATCCAATTCAGTTCCTTCGCACTGTAAGTTTTGTATTTTTGAATCTTAATACGTCAAATAAGAAAAGTTTCCTTTTGGCTCCTTTTTTTCTTTTTCCATCTTTTGCACATATCTTTCTGGATTTGCTTTCCTCGATAAAGAGCATTGTTGTTGTGATTCCATCTGAAATTTTGCAGTTATTAAGATCATTTTTAGAGTAAGTGCATGCCATTATGTTTCTTATATCCTCAGATTAATTTTTCTTGGGTAGTAAAACCAAAAGTAGAAAGAAAAGAGAAAAACAAAGGCAGGAAAAGGAAAAGGTTATTAGGTTCTTACGTTGATGGAGTTTATCTTCTTAGTGTTGGCTTAAATGAGCCAGATGAAATAATACATGAACTTGCTATTAGTGTAAAGTGCTAGGGTTATTAGGTTCTTACGTTGATGGAGCTTATCTTCTTAGGTCCAAATTGATGACGCTTCATGTATCTTTTCAGGAATGGTTAACAATGTAAGGTTGTGGAGAAAAAGACTTAAGTGGTGCCCAAATGAACACAAAGTTTAAAATTATCAGCTACCATTTATATCGCGTGACGAACCAAAAAGAACCAATTTTTTTTGCATCAAACACCAAAATCAGCAGCAACATAATCTTCTGAAAGTTTCGCCCAACGTATCTAAGATCAGAATATGAGGTTCCAGTTAACAAATGTATGCTTCATTGACAAAAAAGATCTCCCTGCAACATAATTCGAATACAACTTCAATAAAGATACAACCAGAAATGAAGGAAACTATATGTAAACATGAACAAACAAACTCAACACACTCATGCATTCTCCTTACTAGTTCTCACACCAGTTGACACACACCAGTTTACAGTAACACCAACTTTCAGACAACAGTAGCATGATTCTCTTCTGCAGGTATTTCTACTTTAGCCTCTTCTAACTCTTTGATCTGTTTCATGATCTCTTCTTTCTTAACTTGCAGCGCGTCTATTTTGGTAGTAATCTTCTCCAGCTTCTTTTTCAGCTTACCCACGTCCGAAGACTTCTTCTCGCCCTTATCCTTCTTATCTTTATCTTTCTTCTTCTTCTTATCTTTCTCTTCCATCGCTTCGCCTTCTGCGGATTCTTCGGATTTTACCTTCTTTTCCTCACCCTTTTTCTTCTTTTCCTTTTTGTCCTTTGGCTTGTCCTCTTTGTCTTTCTCCTCTGGATCCTCCTCAATAGTGATTTCTCTTGTGTTAGGATCTTCAAGTTTAATCTCCTCAACCTTGTTTTCTCCAAATGAAAGATACCTCTGTTCCTTGTCTTCCTCTACTTGGTTGCTTTTTCCATCTTGATGGAGCTCTCTACTCTTTACTTCGCCGCCCACCTCTCCGTCCTTCTTCTCCTTATTTTCCTTGTCTTTGTCTTTTCTGTGATCTTTATCCTCATCCTTAATTGCTTCGGGTTCGCCATCTTTTTTCTTGTCCTTCTTTTTCTTTTCCTTAACTTCGAATTCACCGTCTTTCTTCTTTTTTTTCTTTTCCTTGTCCTTTTCTTTTCCATGATCGTCGCTCTCAACCTTTGCTTCCAAGTCATCATCTTTCTTCTTCTTCTTCTTCTTTTTCTTTTCCTTGTCTTTACCTTTATCATCATGATCTTCATTTTCATCTTCAATTGTTTTTGATTCGTCATCTTTCTTCTGGCTCTTTTTCTTTGTCTTCCTTTCCTTTTTGTCTTCATCTTTCTCACTTTCCTCGTTTCTCTCCTTTCCCTTGTCTTCGTTCTCTTCAGCACTAGAGACTCTATGTTTATCCTTTTTCTTTTCATTCTCACCTTTATCCTTTTCCTTTTTTTGTTTTTCAACAATCTCTTCCTCAGCATCATCTTCCTTAGTTATAGCCGCTCCCTCTTCACTTTTCTTCTTCCTTTTCTTCTTATCTTTCTCTTTCTTCTTAGTATCTCCGTCTTCGTCTTTCTTCTCTTTATTCACCTCTTTTAATTCTCCGCCTTCATAAACATCTTCATCATTACCTTTCTTGCTTTTTTTATGCTTTGCGTCTTCATCCTTCTCTTTCTTCACATCTGTTAGTTCTCCGCCTTGAAAAGCATCTTCCTCTTCATCCTTTTTTTTACTTTTTGCATCTTCGTCCTTCTCCTTTTCTTTCTTCTTATCCTTCTTCAACTCCCCTTCTTCCTTCTTCTCTTTATCCTTCTTCTTTTCTTTACTCTCCTTATCATCATCACTCTTCTTAGACTTTTCCTTTACCTTCTTTTCTCCGACATCTTCACCTTTGTCTTTCTTTTTCTTTTCCTTCTCTTTATCCTTCGACTCCTTACTTTTCTTCTTCTTCTTCTTCTCTTTCTTTTCATCCGCATCCTCTTCTTCTTCATCCTCCTCGTTATCCTCATCATCCTCGTGTTTCTCTTTCTTATCTTTTTTTTTCTTCTTCTCCTTCTTCCCCTCGCTCTTGGACTCCGCACCGTCTTCAATGTCGTCCTTGGATTTCTTCTTTTCAACAGATTTTGCCTTCATTTCAATTTCGGTCTCTTTCTTCTCTTCCGGCACTTCCGGCGCCTTTTCTTTACTCTTAACCTTAAGATGAAATTCAGCCTTTGATACCTTCTCTTCCTTTTCTAACTCCGTTCGATCTACACTAGCAGAAGACTCCTTTTGCTTCTCCATACCAAAACTATACTCGGTGTGCTCGAATGTCCTGCAACTAACAAAGAAATTAAGGGCAGTTTTTCCATGTAAAAATTGGATAATCCATATTTAATCCATACTTAATCCATACTTAATAAAAATTGGATAATCCATACTTAATACATTCGATAGTAATCAAATTTATTAGAATTTGGAGCTTTGCTAGAATACTATCGATAGTAAACCAAGCAGTTTACTACCGATTTGTTTTCGATAATAGAGATTTCAAATTGATGATCGGCATCGTTAAACATGATCTAAACTATTTAAATTATCTGGAAATCAAATTTCATACATTTTCGATATTGTTCTTTTGTCCTTCAAGTGAACTGAAAAATAAATGACTATTAATGAATATCCTTTAAAAAGTGATGATACAATTTTTATATTTGAGATCTAGAGTCTAGATCTTATTTTAAATAGTTTAAAAAAAATTTCTAACAAAAATTTATTTGATTTGAACTCTTCTGTACCGTTAAACGAGCAAACGCATCATATCGGCCATTAAAATTATAGATTTTGTGACTCTTTGATCGTTCAGTTAGTGATGTCAAAAAATCATGAAATTTGATTTCTAGATAATTTAAATGGTCTAGATCATGTTCAACGGTGCCGATCATCAATTTGGAAGTTCTATCATCAAAAACAAATCGGTAGTAAACCGCTCGATAGTATTCTAGCAAAGCTCTAGAATTTGAAGAAACATCTCAAATAAGCCATTATAATCATCACATTATAGCCTACTCTAGCTAAATAATATAGCAGGCATCAGCAAGCCTTTTTTTTTTTTTTTTTTTTTTCTTTTTTTTTTTTCCGACCGTCGATGATACGGTCGGTGACAGTAACGATCGATTAATAAGCGCTATAAATGTAAGAATTAGCAAAATATTTTCCTATCAAATGGTCTTTCTTGAAGAGCAAGCCTTCTAATCATGATTATGGTAACCAAAAGTACTTAAAAAAGATAAAGATCCCTACATAAAGGGTGCACATAATGCATACAATTTAGATACTACCTATGAATCCATTATTAATACAAAGAACCATAAATCCCATCCCATCTTTTTTTTTTTCTTTTCTCTTCTTTTTAATCCTTTTTCCCAAAAATAAAAACATTTGGAACTAATTTTTTTTTAACATTAAACTCCCAATTAGATGATGAAAAACTAAGGAGAGAGAGAGACAGAGAGGAACACATTAAATTAAATTAAATTAAATTTAATAAACTCGATAGGAGCAGGAGAGGATCCGAAGATCAAACCTTAACCAAATCTCAATGCAACGGATTCTCGTCGTTCTATGCTGCTGCTGCTGCTGCTGCTACTGCTACTGCTACGATCTCTCGCTCTTTATACACGAAGGAAGGGATCATTCATTGCTAATAATTAATAATTGAGTAACCAAAAAACAATTGGGGGATTTGGGAAGGGGAGAGGAGGAGTTGCTTTGGATTCGAATGGGAGCTTCGAGAGATCGAGAGAGATCGAGAGAGAGGAGGGGCCGCGTGTGTTGCGGGGAAACGTCATCGCCACCGCATCCATCTTCTTTGTCGGTGCGTGCTTCAATTCATCTCTATCTACCAATATAATAATAATAATATATCTATAAATAGAACGGAAAACTTTATTTTTTGGCACTTTTCTTTTTTATTATTTTTTTTAAAATTTTGGTTGGGTTAGAAAAAAAGTTAAGTTATCTATATCTAGTAAGTTATTTGAGGTTAAGGTTGGAGTTAGATTGTGTTCTGTCGATACAACTTAAAATAAAATAGTGTTTGGTTAAAATAAAAGATATGATAAAAAAGGATAATTGAGTTATTTTGTTGAATAAAAAAATAAATATTTCATGCTATTATGTGCAACAAGGGATTTTTTTGAGGTGGGGTTTGCTAACCCTCACCTCTTTTTGGTGATGTTTGGGGATAAAATGGGGGTTAAGGGGTAATTCCATCCCTTAACCCCCAACCAAACGGGAGCTTAGGATTTAAAGTGTATCATATCATGCGGTTTCACACTTTTTTATTTTAATATCCTGTGGTTTAAAATATATTAACACTTTAGTATACTGTGTTTTAAAGTGTACCAAGTTACCTTCTTAGTATTATGTGGTTTAAAGTGTATCAAGTTAGTACTCAGTGGTTTCATTTTTTTTTATCAAGTTAAGTACAATATTGTTTTATTTTTCTCTTTTTATTATTCATTTCGGGATATTTTTTTCGTTAAATCAGTGACAAAGTTAAAGCTAAAGGGTATTAAAATAAATATTCAATAAATCTAGGTAGGATATCTGAAGTTTTTTTTTGTATATAATTTAACGAAATATTAAACCACAGGGTACTAAAGTTAGAAAGTGCGAAACCATATGGGGTTATTTGAAGTTTTCCCTAAATAAAATATAAGAGGATTTTTTTGCTTATTTATTTTCGACTATTATTTAATTTTTTTTATCGGATGTAAACTTTTAAATTTTTATATTTATTAGTAAATTTTAGATGTTTGGAGATATTTGAAGAGATTTTTAGAAATCGATAGGACCATTTTTGGTCAACCATGAGTATATTAGATATTTTTAAATTTTGCAAGGTATATTAGATATTATTTTTATTAATATAATCATGCAAACCTTTATCTAACGAGTAAATCATTTTGATACATCTTAATTTTGCTGAACTATTTTTAAAAAAAAATGATTTTAATTTTAAATACCCAATATTTCAAAATTTGAAAGCATAATTTATTTTTACAAATTTAGTTATTATACTTCATACAATTCTTGCTAAGTCAATTTGCATAAAACTCCACTAATTTTAAATATTTGCAGAAATGGTTATTTTGGATTTTATAGATTCAATTCGATTCGATTTTTTAAACTAAACAAAATACCCTCTTTCCTCTCTTTCTCTCTCTCTCCCCCATCCTCTTATTTAGAGGATTAGAAAAAAAATATATATATATATTTTTCATTTTCTCGCAACTATAATTTTATTAAAGCAAACAATTTGCTGAAATTTTAAAGTTAAAATATTATTGACCAACTTCAATCAAACAAATTGAAAGATTGGAGAGTAAAATTAAAATTTTGAAAAGTCGGGGTGGGTAGCTAATTCAAAATGGCTCATATTTCAAATAAGTTCTTTATGTTTTTATTTTTATCTTTTTTTTTATTTTGGGATATTCAGCCGTAGTGGTTAAATCAATCAATATCAGTATAATATATAAAAATCGAAGGTGAAAAAAACTTATAATTTCGTCTAATAATAGAGTGAATTATTAACATGCAATAATTGTTTGAGACTACCATAAAATTGTTTTAGGTCCTACAAACATGTGTGATAAAAAAATTATTTAATTTGTTTCAAGCAAAAGATGTGTTGTGTTTGTCACAATAATTCGATTGTGATATAATTTCTATAATAATAATCCAATAGAAATTACAAAATTTCTTTTTCCTTTTCTTTAGGGGCTCCTCAATTTTGAATCTTCTAAAATTAATTAGTATTAACCCAAGAAAAAAAAATTAGAAATTTCATCCAATTCATCTGTAAAACCAGGTATATATAAGCAATCTTTTAGAATTAATTGTTTTAATCTTTTAGATTTGTTTGTTCAATCTTTTTTTTTTCTTCTCATTTTAGCCCCCAAACAATTGTATCAAACTCAAGCATAACCACTCATAATAATGTAAACACAAGTACAATTTGTCTTATATTTTATTTTTATTTGTTGTAGATAAAGGAGCCCACTTAGTTGCAAACAAACATAATCCAAAGTTTAGACACAATATGAATCCTATGCCATGTGCTTTTCAGCTTGGTTGCATCACCAATTTCTAAGCAGCAATAAAAAAAAATCAAACTTTAGTTCTTTGTTGTTACTACTTATTTTTCGAAATTTTTTGCATGATGCTCAAGTGATATATAAGGGTTAGACATTTTTGTTGGGATAATAATTCAAATTTAATTTATAGAGATAAGTTTAAATCTTAACTATTTAATTATTTTAAAGCTATATATATATATATATATAGAGAGAGAGAGAGAGAGAGAGAGAGAGAGTTGAAATTTTAATATTATCGATAAAGAAACGGACTTTGCATTGCCACCCATTTGTTTCCGATGAGCCTCCAAATCAACGATCGGATCGTTGAATATAATTTATACCACTTGAAGTATTTAGAAACCAAATTTCAATTCTTTTCGATTTCATTGACCTAATAATCAAATGATTTCAAAATTTATAATTAATTTTAATGATGAATATAAGGCGTTTTCTCGTTTAACGGTGTAAAAATATTCAAATCAATTAAATTTTGGTTCAAAATTTCTTTAAATTATTTATAACAAGATCTATATATACTCTCAATCTTGATTATAAAATTCTTATCATCATTTTTTAAAAAATATTTATTTTCAACCATTTATTTTGTGTCCACTTGATTGACAAGAGAACAATATCAGAAAAGGGCTTGGTGGTTGTACCCGAGACCCGAGTTCGAATCCTAGTTGATTCACATTTTCGGCTAAGTTTATTTCTAAAAAAAATAAACGAAACGGGTAGCGTGCTACGTATCTCTCTCAAAAAAAAAAAAACAATATCAGAAAAGTATGCAATTTGATTTCTAAATGCTTCAAGTGGTGTAGATCATGTTCAACGATGCCGATTGTCAATTTGAAGATTCCAACATCGAAAACAAATCGGTGGCAACAGAGCCCGTTGCTACCGATAACATTCGACTCTCTCTCTCTCTCTCTCTCTCTCTCTCTCTCTCTCTCTATATATATATATATATATATATATATATATATATATATATATATATATATATATATATTCTTGATCATATAATTGGTATCGCAAATATCAATCTCAACATTTTCTTGGTGGTTGATCACCCAGAGTTCGAAATCCTAGTTGATTCACATTTTCAGGTTAAGTTTATTTCTAAATAAAATAAGCGAACATGGTACCTATCTCTCAAAAAATATTTTTGAGGTCATAATCTGGTAGTAGGACTTATGTGTTTTTAGGAGCATCAGAGATATCCATACTTCTAAGGCATTTGCGATGATAGAACTTCAAATCGAGAATTGAATCCGTTAGATTTGATCTAACGTATTCAAAGTATTTAAAAAATAAATTTCTGATTTTTAATATCATTTATCTAGTGATCGAAGAATTCAAAATTAATAATTTTTAATGATTGATGTATACCATTTATAAATTTAACGGTATAAAAGTATTCAAATTAAATAAAATTTTAATAAAAATTTCTTTATGCTCTATGGTAAGATCAATATCTCGGATTGAAAATCTTAGTGTTACATCATAATTTTTTTTTTAATATACTAGATAAATGATATCGAAAAATCACAACTTTATAATATACAAAAACAAATAAAAATAAAAATATTTAAAACTTTTTTAAACTTTATATAAAAAAAATAAAAATAATAATTTTAATAAACACATTACCAAACTTGGTCTTATTAAACAGAGTCATGAGAGACTGAGAGAGGGATGTGGCATGAGAGGAGGATTTTTACCTAATTAATAAAATGTGGTGGGGCCCGGGAGAGCGACATGTGGTGGGTGGGAGTCCGAGCTGGTGCACCACGTCCATCGAGTGGAGCACGATGGGCGTTTCCTAGCCCATGGACCGAGTCTACAAGGAAGCTCTCATATTCTTAAAAAAAAAAAAAACCATTTGAGTTATAATATATAAAAAAAGATTAATTTCATACAGATTCTTACAAACATATTGAATAAAAAATATATCCCTACAAAATTCAATTTTCATATATTATCTATACAAAAGTCCTGATGTTTTCAAATCTGTCCCTACTGTCAAAAAAAAGTTAGTTAGCCATTGTTATATATTTAACCCTAGTTAGTTTTTGATATTTTTACTCTTTTATATTACACTAGTATGACTTTTAGAGGAATATATTTATAAAGATAAAATTGAAAATATAACGGTTCCTTAATGTAACAAACCGTAAAAATATATTTGAAAATATTAGCGCTTTTGCATGAACAACCTATAAAAATTAAACTTTGTAGGAATATATCTCATTCATTCATTATATTTACAAAAATATATATAAATTAACCCGTAAAAAAAATATTTTATTGTTCAACAAGATTCAATATTTGAACTTTCTTTACGTTTTTTTTAGTGCAATATCAAGCTTTTAGATATTTGGAGAGTGCTCAGAATAAAATCTATTATTTAAAAATCAAAAATAGCTAAATTACACTTTTGATCCTCAAACTGTAAAGCCAACAACATTTTTTATCCTAAAATATTAATTTATATAATTTCTAGTCCGCACATTTTAAATTAGTAAAAATTAAATTCTAAGTTTAATTTACAGGTTGGTTGAATACTGGTACGTCGCTAATGTGATAATAATACGATACCTTATTCATTATCATATTATTAATTATTTTTTAATTAGCAAAATATTACTATTCCATTAATTAACTTATGCTATAAGATTTGATTATAATAATTTTAAAAATTAAGCTAAAAATTATAATAAGTTAAAACTTAAAGAACTAGGGAAAAAAAGCCTAATTTCAGGACAAAAATAAAAAAAATGATCAACTTCATCCTCAAACTGTAAAGCCAACAAATAATTTAAAAAAATTAAATTGAATATATAAAAAATAAATTCTAAAATTTATAAAATTTATTTAATACTTTGATCTAATAGTTGAAACTTTACATTTAAATGAGTATTTTTATATCATATCTTTATATTTTTTATTTTGCTAAAAATTAAATAATAAAAAATATATATTATATATATAATTATTTATTTATATATATAAATATAAATTATATAAATTATATAAATATAAAACTTAAAGAACTTAAAAAAAAAAAAAAAAAAAAAGAGCCTAATTTCAGGACAAAAATAAAAAAAAAAAAAAACTTCTTTATTTTCCACGTGACTGCAAAAAAGATTGGCCCAATCCTGGGTGACGTGGTAGACATGGTCCACCGAGGAGAAGATTCCTCGTTGACACGGTCCATACGCTACGAAACGCACATAGTGAGCTACACTCGATGGACCATGTGCACCAGCTCGGACCAACCCGGACCCACCACATCTCGCTCTCCCGCGACCCCACAGCATTTTATTAATTAGGTAAAATTCCCCCTCAGCTATAGCCTATAGGGGATTTTGAAATCGACCTTTCAATTTTTTATATTTTTAAATTAAAATTCTCTCAAATTATTTAAATTTTTCTGTTTGAGATTTTATATTTTTGTTTAAGTAAAAAATTTTCATCAAATCTAATAAATAGTAAATTGGACTCGTTTTATTTACTTAAAAAAATGAGTAAATTTATTGAATTTGATAAATTCCACTTCTGAATTTGAAAGATTTCTAATTTTTTAAAAAACAAAATTACCCTTCTCCGTCCCTGTCGATCGATCGATCACTCGCGTTCGAAGAACGAATCCTCGTCGATCTCTTCAATCACATTGCGGGATTCGAGCTCCAGGTTTCGTTGTTGAAGCTCTCTCATGTGCTCGATCCTCGTCTCCCTCATCGGTTCCTAGCTGGTCTCGAGATGCATAATCTACTCACGGTATCTCCATCCCTCTACAAATTCTCGTTTAATCCGCTTTCGTGTAGTTTCTCCTGGTTTTTGCTGTGATTTGTGCTTGTTTTCGATCGGATTATGGTGGGACAGCTCGAGATATCAGATGATTGGGGTTTTTGTTGCTGCTGATGTTGTTTATATGAGAGATTACCGGTGTTTAGAAGGATATAATGCTGTTGATGTTGTGAGACGTGTGGCTCATTGCACTCAGGTTTCCATTTTTAAGGTTGAAGCATTTCATTGTAGAGGTTTAGCCAGTGAATTGGATAGTGTAAGAGCAAGTGAAGAAGTGTCTCAATTCGTGAACAAACCGAGAAACTTTTAGTAAGGAGATGGAAAAATCATATTGTTAGCAATGTGGCTGGGAGCAGCAGAATCCAATTTTTAAAATTTTTGGTTTTTTTTTTTTTTTAATCTTAGGTCTTTCCACTTGCTTTCAATTTTTAGCATCTAAACATTGTCATCATAAATACTTTGGTTCCTTATGTCAGATGAGAATGTGAGTTAAAATCATGGATTGTTAGCTACTTTTTTGAATTGGCAAGGTTTCGTTTGTTAATTTAAAATGGTATACTGTTAAAGACAGGAATAATTAGATTCTCAAACTTTTTTAAGATAACATCAAAAAAACCAAAAAACAAAAAGCAAAAAATTGCTCTTTTGTAGTGCCATATAATTTTGAATTTTAATTTCTTCTTCATGAACCTTTTTTCTTCTTATGTTGTCGAACATTTTTCTGGACAGGATTCTTTTGAGATCCTCCGAGGTCAGACCTCAAGAAATGATGACATTGAATTAGGATCTCAGGCTCCAATGAACCCTGCAGAACTAGGATTAGAAGGTTTCTTCAAACAGGTGTCAATCAGTAGAACATCACCTGATATCGCCTTGTTAAGTGATTCCGTAGTGTATTTACCCTCAATTTTCAAATTTGCAACCATGTTATGTTCTTTCTTTTCTTTTGTTGTCAGGTTCAAGAAATCGAGAAACACATAGATAAGCTGTCTAAGCTGTTAAAGAAACTTCAGGTGTGTTTCTCTTTGTGTTCAATTAGAAGTTTTCCATGTTATTGTTGGAGCGAGAAGAGTGCACGATTGGTCTTATCATACAAATTACTTAACATTGTTTAAGCAACAGTAAATTCTTACTGTTGTTTTACCAGTGTCTGAGTGCTCATCTAACTGCAACTTTTGAAACTAACATGCTTTATATGCTATTAGAATGCACATGAGGACTCAAAGCTGGTCACCATGGCAGTTGCTATGAGAGGCAAGTATATTTGATTATTTCCAGTTATGTGTTTTTTACGTCTTGTTTTTAATTGTTTGTTTTAGTTGTGTTTTTCATGTGTCATATATTCCTTTATTTGTATACTAGTAAATATTTTAGAATAAATTTCACAATTATCCTTTTTTTTCAAGTGTCTTGTTTATATATTTGTATGAGTACTTATTTTATAATAAACTTTGCAATCATGCATACTTTCGATTTTAGAAATCAAGCAGCGGATGAAGAAAGATATCGACGAAGTAAGTACAATTGCTCGTCTGGCAAAGTCAAAGATCGAAGAAATGGACAAAGATGTACGCTCTTTTCTTCCTCAATGTTATGTTCAGGCTTTTACCAGTACAACAGGCAATAGAAGCTGAGCTACTTCAATGTGAACCCCTCCGCTGAATTTCTTGGAAAACAAAAATGTGGGTGTGCCAATAGTAGCGACCATTGATCTGCATATCCTTGTCATTTTGTTTCTTCTCATTCTAAAAATTTGAATCTTATGATCCTCCAGTTCTTTTTCCCCAAGACTCTATCCCAATAATAAATCCTCATGAAACTTAATCATGTCCAAGTTCTTTCCTTGATTCCATACCGCACTTTAATAAAGTGAATATCTTGGACTTGGCATTTCCCTTTTCGTTGAAGCAGCCTTTCTTTTACCTTTTCTCACCTCACGTCACATAAGGGTTGATTAGCGGTGGCTGAAGGATAATTAATATGCTGGTTGATTTTCTATTTTATGCGACATTTTGATTTTTCATATGATTTCATATTCTTTTGAGCATGACAGCTAAAATTTTTTCTCCTCTTCCATCTTCAAGATTGTTCAGATTGTTGCTGCAAATTTCATGTTCAAACTTACTGACTTTGCTCTTGCTACATTTGAACAGAATCTAGCAAACAGACAAAAGCCGGGATGTGGTAAGGGGTCAGGCGTAGATCGATCAAGAACTGCTACTACAGTGTAATTATTCTGATTTGACTTAATTCATTGTCCTCTAATTAGTAACCTTCTAACGTCGCTTTCTCATCAGTAAGTTTGCTTTGCTACTACAGAGCGTTGAAAATGAAGCTGAAAGAGCGGATGGATGACTTTCAGGTAGCATATTCATTCCACATCATGAACAAAATGCTTTGCTTATCAAAAGTCCATCTATTCGGAAATGAGGCCATGTTGGTGTTGTTATTTTTGTTGTGCCTGCTTTGTACATTTGTTGAATACTTGTAGATTGAGTTTGCATAATTAAGAGGATACTATCTAAAGAAAAACTAATCTTTAAAAACCAAAAAAAATAATCAAAAAGGTAAAAGAGCAACATATGTAAGGGAAATTGATATTCTTTGATCATCTCTTAGGCAAAGCATTTTGATCATAATATTCCAGTGATAAGCTGCTGATAATTTTGTATACTCAATTGAGATGTAGCACAACTTTTGTTCAGTTTGTTTAAGTAGCTTTTATAATTTCATTACAAACTGAAGTCAAACTTGAGAAATAGGACAACTGATGGAATTGACATTTGGATATCCTGATTTACTTTTAGTTAATAGGACAATGGAATTGACTGAATAGTGAATACAACTTATTGAATATAAAATTGTTTAAGTAGCTTTTATAATTTCATTACAAACTGAAGTCAAACTTGAGAAATAGGACAACTGATGGAATTGACATTTGGATATCCTGATTTACTTTTAGTTAATAGGACAATGGAATTGACTGAATAGTGAATACAACTTCCCCGACTCCATTTTCACCAAAACAAACTGGCCTTCAAAAGACAGTGGAGGAGAAAGGGCTTATCGACAAATGACTAGGAGTAATTTAAGAAATTTGAGAAATAGGCAATGGGCAGAAGTACTTTGTGATGGACTTTAGTCCTGTCCGAAGGATGACAAGAAACAGAAAATAGAAGAAAAAAGTTTCATTTATTTTACTTACAAATTGTTACATTGTTCTGCAGTCTCTAAGGGTGGCAATCCAGCAAGAATACCGAGAAGTTGTTGAAAGAAGGGTATTTACAGGTTTGTTCCTGGCACAAAATTGAAGAATTCTCGTTTCTTCCCTGTCACAGCATTTCTCCTTGTTTGTGGCTTAACAATATTTCTTTTTTCCCTCTGTTTGCGCCATCAACAGTAACCGGTACTTGTGCTGATGAAGAGGTAAAAATCATGCTCTGTGTATATGCAATTGGGCAGAACTCTAATGAAGTTCTTGTTAGTGATTAATATTGTCTAGTAACTTCTGGTTCTGCAGACAATTGACCGATTAATCGAAACTGGAAAAAGTGAACAAATACTTAAAGATGCCATTCAAGCACCAGGGCATGGCCAAGTTTGTCTATATTATTTGGTTATAGATTCCATTGCATCTGATTCAATAATCTACTGCTTTTGTTTTGATCCTCAAAGCATACATTTATTATGGAAAAGTGACGCCTTCTCTGCCCAGTGCAGGTAATGGACACCTTGTCCGAAATACAGGAGCGTCATGACACCATTAGGGAATTAGAGAGGAAACTTCTTGAGTTGCAGCAGGTTAGTCTTTTGTTCTGAACTTCGGAAAAAATGTCAAACAAAAAAGGTAAAAAAAATATCCACAACTCAAAATCTGATGGGAGTATGAAGGAATTTTTCTGAACTCCTTTTATCGGCATTCAATGTTTTGTTATTCTTTAGGAGCTATGATCCTCTCTATGTTAGTCAACTCCAGAGTTCGCTTGACCCCTCCACTAGTGAATTTGAATGAAACAATTAGATCCTATAACTTATCCGGCATCGTGAAGTACAGGCACATTATATGTGACTATTTCGTCTCTCTTTTGTATAGTTTGCTCATGTGCTATGCGTACTGGCGTCTGCGGTTCTTAGCACGCACAGTGCAAACAACAGCACTATTGTTTTTAACAATTAACACACAAAAATCGCGCCTGATTTTCGTTTCATTATCCCCTTTCTACGATCTGCATTATTAGATATTATATCTGGGGAAAACAAATGGACTGAGTTAATAAATAAACACATGTTTACCCGAGTGCTTTTAATCTAAGCATGCTTTGGGCAACCAAACTACATTCCCTTCACGCCCGATCATCATCATCCACAAGCCACGGCTTTACCTTCTGGGGATCTTTGTGTTGCCTTGCTTTTATCCTTCTTAAAGTGCGTGCTCAAGTTAGCTTGCGATATTGTAACGATAAAATTAATATGTTGGATACTTTTACAACTTTGTATAGATCTTCATTAATCATACTTTCCAGCCTGATGTAGATATTTCTTGATATGGCTGTGTTGATTGAAGCTCAAGGAGACATGCTGGATAACATTGAATCTCATGTAAGAACCACAGAGTACTCGATCGCTATGAGTCGTTGCGGCCGCTAAATTTTCTTTGAGTCGCCTTTTGTTGTTGTTTTGTTTTGTTTTTTTTTCTCACATTTGTGGAATGAACTACTGATTTTCCTTGTTTGAATTTTTCATATTTGATTGCTTTTAAAGGTTTCGAGTGCTGTTGACCACGTGCAATCCGGGACGGTATCTCTCCAGAAGGCAAAGAAGCTACAAAAGAATTCTCGCAAGTGGATGTGCATCGCCATTCTAGTACTTCTTATTATTGTCGTGATCATCGTCGTGGCCGTGATAAAACCTTGGAGCAAGGGTGCTTAGGATGTTTCCATGATCTAAAGTGTGTGTATATATGTAGAGAGGGAGTGTGTGTGTGTGTTCTTAGGATGTTTCCATGGTCTAATTAGTAACCTTCTAACTATCTCTTATTTTTTAACTCTTAGATGAAAAATTATAGGATTGGACCGATAGTGATACCCTACTAAGGTGTATAGTTTATGTGATGTTTTGAAGTTACAAAGTGAACATTTCATTATCTTACTCCTTTCGAAACATGAATTATCAATTCATTGTAGCAATATTGAATGCTATACTTCTTATAATTAGGCTTAGTTTGGTATTGAGACCTATACAACGCTATTACATAAAATGGAGTTGGAAAAAAAGCATATGGGAATATGCTTCTTCTCCGATGGGACATAACCGACTCATCACGATATGCGGAACGCAATATTATGTACGGAAACAAATATGTATTATTCCAACGTACTTTCTCATCGTACATAACGCAATCTTTCTCGCAATCCCAAACGAAGCCTAAGACGAGGCATATATTTGTAAATGTTTCGGAACCAAAGATTAAAGTGTTGCTGGGTTATTTAAATCAAATACATTAAAAAAATTAAACAGTAAAATTACAATTTTGAAAAATAAAATAGTCAAATTAAATTAAATTAAATTAAATAGTCAAATTAAATTTAAATGTTTGTAAATGTTTGTAAATGTTTTCCGCAATCCCAAACGAAGCCTAAGACGAGACATATATTTGTAAATGTTTTGGAACCAAAGATTAAAGTGTTGCTGGGTTATTTAAATCAAATACATTAAAATAAATCAAACAGTAAAATTACAATTTTGAAAAATAAAATAGTCAAATAAAAATAAATTAAATAAGTCTATAATTTATGTAAATTTTATATAATTTACCAAAATAAAAGCAAATTAAAGTTTAGCCAAAAAAAAAAAAAAAAAAGAACTAGTACTAAATAGGACTTTTTTCAAAACGATTCAATAAAATGTTTTAATTGGGTAACTAACCCTATGAAATTTTTTTTGGCAAACTAATCCTTCTTTTGCTATGTAAAAGTTGGATTTTTTTTTTAAAGACGGTTATTCCACAATAGCGGTGATTGGTGAATCATCCACCATTTTTCGCTTTTTTTTATTTATTTATATTTCATATATAATCTTAACAATTATATAAAACTTTTAACAAATCATATATAATCTCAACAAACTGAAAATTCTAATAATCGATCAATCTACCAACCTCGCTTATGAATCATTTATCGTCTTTTATTTATTTACTATTTCTTTTTGTATCACATATATAATTTTAACAACCACATAAAAATTTCAACACATCAATATAATCTTAACAACCTAAAAATTCTAATAATCTATCTATAAAATTCTAACAATCAAATAAAAATTCTAATAATCCACGTATCCTAACAACCTTACTCTTTACTATTTTCCATCCAACAACCTCACTTTTTCTCCTCTAAAAAAAAAACAACCACTTTTCTTATTTTTTATATAATCCAAAAATGATAAATTATTAACCATATATTAATATATTAATATATTAATAAATGCAGTGAATAATTTACCGTGTTTAGTTTTAAATATAAAAAGAATAAATATAAATATAAATTAGCAAGATTATTTTGCAAATTATAAAATTTGTAAGTTTTTTTTAAAAAAAAGTTCTCCTAGTATATGTTGTGATTATTCCAGTGTTTATTTATTTATTTTATTTAAACAGTTAGGATATATTCTCAAGGGGAAAAGAATTCTACGCTAGAGATGCGAGCCACGTGTCCAAACCAGTCATCGCACGGTTCGCCACATTCTCTACGGAGGGCTATTTTTCGGAATTCCCGGAATGCCCCCGCACGTTAGTAAACTAAAACCCCCGAGTCCTTTCCACGAGCTCTCTCTCGCTCCTCTCTCTCTCTCTCTCTCGTCTCCCTCTCCCTCTTCTCCTCCTTTCCCTTCTCCACCACCCTAATTCTCCTCTCCCCGCTCCGTCTCCGGCGATCCTCCGCCGCGGATCGCCTCCTCCGCCGTCGCCTCCTCCACCGCCGCCGCCGCCGCCCCCTCCTCCATGACTATGATGACCCCCCCGGCCCTCGAAGTAAGCGCGCTCCACCCCACTCGTCATTACTGTCTCCGCTTCCCGATCCCCGATTTCTTCTCACTTCGCTCGCGGAACCAATCCGTTATCGCCCCATTCGATGATCCTCTTGGTTCGTCGCGATTCGTGTTGGTTTCTGTAGGCGTGCGTATGCTCTAGGCCCTAGTTGTTGCGTTGGATGAGATGTCGGGGTTTTCTAGGGTTTTGGTTTCGATCATCAAGTTTTGGGGTTTCTTGATCTGATTATGTGATTTGTGCCTCGGATTTTGCAGCAGGAGGATGAGGAGATGCTAGTCCCGCATCCGGATATCACCGAAGGAACCGAGCCAATGGAAGGTGGGGATTTTTTTTTTTTCCATGAATCTTGAATGATGCTTCTTGTTTCTTATTCTCAGCTGTTTATTGGATGTCTCGATGAATCTAGGGATGCGTATTGCATTGTAAATTATAGCAGAACAGAGATTTTTTTCGCTATGTTTGTAGCTTTATAGGAGTTATGATGCAGGCGATTAAGATTTTTCTGCTTTTATAGTTCTTTAGTTTTGTGGATTTCTTATAGTTTATTGCGTTGTTATGCCAGTTGCACCGACGGAGACAGCTATTACTGCAGAAAATCAGCAAACAGATGAGCCTTCAACCTACAGGTTTTCATGGACAGTCGAGAATTTTTCCAGGTTGGGCATTAGAAAGCACTATTCTGAGGTCTTTACTGTCGGGGGCTATAAATGGTGAGTAGATCTCCACTCCATTTTCTACAGGCTTTTTCAGCACAAGGGTTAGGATGCCTAGTTAGGGCATTAATGCTAATAATAATTGATCCGTGCCTTCCATTTGTTTTTGTAGGCGAATTTTGGTCTTTCCGAAAGGAAATAATGTAGACAATCTTTCCTTGTACTTGGATGTCGCTGATTCAGCTCTCTTGCCCTATGGATGGAGTAGATACGCACAATTTAGCCTTTCTGTAATTAATCAAATCAACAACAAGCATACAGTAAGAAAAGGTATGATACTTTTTGCTGCCTAAATGGGTAATTGTAGGGTTTTCACACGTGCTCTCTATGTTTTTCTTAGGCCAAAAAAAAAAAAAAATCTTTTTCATGCTTCAAGTTCACTGCTTGATTAAGTAGATAACTAAATGCCTTCCTATGACCTTCTTTCTGATGGCACGTGGAGAAGGAAAGTGCTATAATTAAGACAATAAGGAAGTACAGTATGTCTTTTTTAAATGGTCTGATCACTTTAGTTAATGAAAGTGCTATACTTAAGACAATAAAGAAGTACATTATGTCTTGTTTAAATGGTCTGGTCGCTTTAGTTCTTCTTCTAGCATTCTTCCAATATGATAAGAATAATGAGCACAGATATTGAGTTCGATATCTATGTTAATCAAAGGAATCATTTTCCAGTTCTCTCAAGCACCATGATATTTTGCATGTCTATTCAAGTTGATTGCCTTGACTGTACCTTCCGCACTCACTATTCTGTTGTAGCCAAAGGTCTTTGCATGAAATTTAATGGCTGAGTTGTCATCTTTTCTTGAGCGATCTTCTGCTTGTTGCAATGCTTGTAGTTTTGTAAGATGTTATGTTAACATGTATAGAGGTCTTTTGCACAAAACATTTGGTGGCACAAATCACTGGACTTCGTGATCCTTGTATTTCTCTGGCATGCTTAACCTGGATCTTGTCCTCTGCAGAAGCACAACATCTATTTAATGCACGAGAGAGTGATTGGGGTTTCACCTCGTTTATGCCTTTGAGTGACCTCTATAACCCAAACAAAGGATATCTCATGAATGATACATGTATCGTGGAAGCTGAGGTTGCCGTACGTAGGATTATTGATTATACAAATTATGACTCAAAAAAAGAGACAGGCTATGTTGGTCTGAAGAATCAAGGAGCCACCTGCTACATGAACTCTCTTCTTCAGACTTTGTACCATATTCCTTTTTTCAGAAAGGTATTATTCCAAATCTCTCCTTTATTTCTGTTTCTTTGCAAGATGTGGAGATAGTGCTAATTGGGAATATTTCAAATTCCAGGCAGTTTATCATATGCCCACAACAGAAAATGATATGCCTTCTGCGAGCATTCCTTTGGCTCTACAGAGTCTGTTTTATAAGCTTCAGTATAGTGAGAGTAGTGTAGCTACAAAGGAGCTCACTAAATCTTTCGGATGGGATACGTACGACTCTTTTATGCAGCATGATGTGCAAGAATTAAATAGAGTTCTGTGTGAGAAATTGGAAGACAAGATGAAGGTTTGGCATTTGTTAGGTATTTACCTCACTTTATGATGTTCGCCTGGCCTCGTTGAATCACACTGTCTAACATTGACTCAGGGAACTGTTGTGGAAGGCACGATACAACATTTATTTGAAGGGCATCAGATTAGTTATATTGAGTGCTTAAATGTAGATTTTAAATCTACCAGGAAGGAATCCTTCTATGGTAAGTGATAAGAGATGACAATACAAAACTTCCAATGCACTGCTCTCGTATCCCAGCTGAACTTTATCTTGATTGAGTTTTGTGCAGACCTTCAGCTGGATGTTAAAGGCTGTCGGGATATTTATGCATCATTTGATAAGTACGTTGAAGAGGAGAAGTTAGACGGTGATAACAAGTATCATGCAGAACAGCATGGTTTGCAGGTTAGTTCCTTCTTGGGCTAATGTCGTTCTTTTAGTAATTATTTTTTGTTTTTAGATTGTTGTCGGCATTTTCCTTCTGCAGCTTTATCATTCTAGCTAGCAGAGATAATGTGTGACATCTTTAATGCAGTATTTGGCTGCTAATACGTCATTACTGTATAATGATCTTTATTTGTTTTAAGTTTTTTTTTTCTTTTCACAATTAAAAGGTGGGTCCAGCCTTTTGGTCTCTTTGTTCATACTTTTCGACTTTGTTGCTTGCTGAATTTGCGAGTGAAAAATGTGCCCACATTTAGAGATGTCAACGGGTTGGATTCAGGGCAGATTTTTAAAAACCCGAACCCGAACCCGACTCCAAACCCGAGACCCGAACCCGAACCCGAACCGGAACCCGACGGATTTTAAAAATCCATATCCAAACCCGAATCCGACCAAAAATCCAAAACCCGAACCACCCAAAAATTTGAACCCGAAACAATTATTTCTTTTTTCAATATTTCAAAATATATTATATTAAATCTAAATTTTTAAAATACAAATTCAAATATAACATCAAATTTTTATATATATATTATATATAATACAAAATAAATTCGGGTTCCGGTCGGGTACAATCAAAATCCATTTCCGAATCCATATCCGTCTGGTTTCTATTTTTGATATCCGTATCCGAATCCATATCCATATTCATCGGATATATCCGTTTTATTCGGGTTCGGGTTCGTATAAAATTTCGGGTATCCATACCCATTGACATCCCTACCCACATTCCTTTTGAGCTAGTTACTTCCGGTGTAAAGCTGGTCAACTTTAAATTTGACATATGCTTTTCTTGAACTCTGTCCATACTTCGGATGCCTACGTTTATACTGTGAATAATGAATTCTTAATTGGTCAACACGCTTACATCATACTTATCCCATCAAGTGTTCCCAGCGACTACTTGGTGTAACATGGCAATATACCTTAAGCAGATATGATTACTGACAGGCCTTTTTTTTCCCTCTAATTTCCTATAGGCCTGGGTTTCATCAAACCCTGGTTGCCCATGTATCTATTTATAAAGACATGATATTGAGTCTCTTATTTCTTTCTACTTAAACCTTCCTATATGTCCATATCTTGGTTTGTGGGTTCATGCATGGCTGCATATTTTTTGTTGTCGAAATTTTTTTTGACAGTTCTCATGAAAATCATTGCTTGAAGATCTAGTAACTGTATTATCACCCATATCACACAATCTTAGGGTATAGGGTATATGAAGGAATATAAGTTTGAAATTATGCCTCAGAGAACTGGAAGTATGAACTAGTATTATGAATAATTTCAGTTAATAAGAATAACATAATGAATGGCTTTGATGCAGTACATCTACCAGGATACAGAGAAATTGGTTTACTTCTACCTTGCTTTCAAAAGAAAGTTAACTTCTTTCCTTTGTAATTATTTGCACAAAGGTGATTATTTTAATGTGTAATTTTGATATTTCAGGATGCTAAGAAAGGTGTTCTTTTTCTTGATTTCCCCCCTGTTTTGCAACTTCAGCTAAAACGCTTCGAGTATGATTTCCTGCGGGATATGATGGTGAAGGTTTGTGTTCTACAGTGCTCCACTTTTTTTCTTTTTTGTGTGGTTATTCCATTTTGTGTCTGTTTGGAGCACATATTTACTTAACCGTTTGGTTCGGGGTTAAGAAAAAACTAGTTATTCCTGGGATAGGGTTAAGTTCAGGGTTAAAGTGGGGTTAGAGTATTTTTGTGTTTGGTTGAGAATTGGAGTTAGTTCAGGATTAAGAAAAATAGTATTTGGTTGAGTAGGTGGGATAAGAAGGATAGTGGGTAAAATAGTGTTTTGTTTAGTTGGAGTAGTGGGATGGAGCACCCTAAATGGGTTATTCCGGAATAGCCCATTTAGGGTCGGGTTAAATAGCCCATTTAGGGTCGGGTTAAATAGCCCATTTAGTATTTGATGTGTTTGGGAATAAGTTGGGGGTTAAGGGGTTATTCCACTCCTTAACCCCCAACCAAACACTAGCTTAGGGTTAGGGTTTTGTCTATTTTGCTTCAATTACCAATTGCTGAAGAGTAGTTGCTGAACTAGAAGAGGAATAGATGCAACTCATGATCTTAGCATCCTGTTGCTTCTATTGTGTTACTTTTTATCATCACAGATACCTTGCCATATTCTTTAGTAACATTTATGGGTTTTACCCCTTGAACCCCATCCCCACCCCCGCTCCTGCCCCCGCCCCCGCCCTCGCCCTCGCCTCACCAAACCCAACCCAACCCAAATGCAGCCATAGTCCGCAGGACATGCATTTGCATTGTGTTCTTTGAGAATTGACTGTTTATTTCTAGTAGCCTATCAATTGTAGATTTTGTTTGGTGACTATTAGGTCTGTCGGACAAGGGCTTTCTGATCGCCGGATATGCTAGATATCGTAAATAAACTGACAGATTTCTTTGGGACTCATGTGTCTGAGGTGTCAACAACTTTTTTTTTTCCCCTGCATATACATTGTCTTTATGGTTTTCTGCTTTCTTGATTGAGTACAGTTGAACTTCTCTTTTAATTTATATAATCTTACTTTTGCTATCTGTAGATAAATGATCGATATGAGTTCCCACTTCAGTTAGACCTTGACAGAGACAATGGAAAGTACCTTTCTCCAGAAGCAGACAGGAGAGTTCGCAATGTTTATACTCTTCATAGGTAGTACTGTGCCATTCATATAATTTGTTTGAAGTGATTATTGGAGTTGTCCATTTATTACTAAACATTTTCTTTGCCAGACTACATGGTTGCTAGCTCTTACGAACAGCAAGTTGATTTTAACTGAAATGTCAATCTGTTTTATTTGCTAGCAAGCATATTGTTAATGATAATATCCGTCTCCATCAAGTTTCATGTCTTGTTGTTTAAATGTATCTTATTATTGAATCTATTACTTGTAAATCAGATTCAAGGATTTTTTTTTCTTTATATACAAGAGAAATCTAATTATTTCGTTTTAGATTGTTCATTGTTCTAAAATCAACTAGGCAGTTCAGATAATGGGCTCTTTATACGTTTAGAGGTAAACAGCATTTCTGCAATACCTGATAAGATATAGTTAGCATTATGATCAAGTGGTACAATATGTATATAATTGACATGAAAGACAAATTCCATACATTGATGATATGTTTTATCAAGAAGTGAAAGGACTACTATTGTTACTTTTCTGAGCATATTGAGTGCAATATGTATAAACCAAACTGGCTTTTCATGGTTAATTTTGTATTAAATATGTCATGAACAGCTGAAAATGTTATTAAACTCTACCTTGTATTTGTTTGCATGTTGCATTTGTGTCATGCAAGTGAATTTTATTGACATTTTATGAACAAGTTCAATGCAAGAGAAACCTTATTCTTCCAAAGCAGAATTACTTGGATAAGATTTGAACTGAAATATATGATTTCAGATTGATACACGAAAGGAACTGAAATATATGGTATCAGATTGACACACGAAAAAGTTGTTTTAAAGCAAATATAGTCTGATCTTTTATCTACTGTAGATTCTGATGTAAATTATATTATATTGTGCAATGAACTGTTTAGTGATGCTCATTGATCCTCTTAAGTTCATGTTGTATTATACGTTATTGTGACCTCTCTTATATTATCATTTTATGCAGTGTTCTTGTACATAGTGGTGGAGTGCACGGTGGACATTATTATGCTTTTATTCGACCTACTCTTTCTGATCAGTGGTAAGTAGCTTGCATGTATCTATTGTGAAAACTCATCCTGCTGATTTTAAAATTTGTCCAGCATGAACAAAGTGAGTTCAAGTGTACTTTCTGTGATTTTGACTTTTTCTGATTCTGAAATTCATCCTGCATTGAATTAAGTTGGTTCTTTCCAAATATTACACATTCCTGACTTCAGCGCTTACAATCTTGTCAAGATTCTTTCTTTTGATTCCAATGTGGACTTCATCATCAGTCGTCAGTTTGATTAAAAGTGGTTATCTTGTCCTATGCTGTAGATGGTCAGCAGTCAGTTATTGTGTCAACTACTTTCTACATGATTGTTGTAAAATATTGTCTACTTGTCAGGTTCAAGTTTGACGATGAGCATGTAACAAAAGAAAGTATGAAAACCGCATTGGAGGAACAGTATGGTGGCGAAGAGGAGGTCTATACATAGCCTTTTGGAGTATAAATTTATAATATTGGCCCTTTTTGCTCATGTTTACCTTATATATTTTGACTACTCTACTTGTTTGTGACAGTTATCTCCGAATAATCCTGGCTTTAATAATACTCCATTCAAGTTTACAAAGTATTCAAATGCATATATGCTCGTTTATATTCGTGAGAGTGACAAGGAGAAAATAATATGCAACGTGGATGAGAAAGATATAGCCAAGCATATACTAGTAAGATATCCACTAAATTTCTGCTGATTAGGTGGTTCTGTAGTCACATAGAAGTGATTTCTCCATTCTGTTTTCCAGATAAGATTCAAGAAAGAACAAGAAGAGAAGGAGCAGAAAAAAAAAGAGAAAGCTGAGGCACACCTCTACACCATCATAAAGGTGTTCCATGTTATTTCCTCATAATCACTTTGTGGCGGTTATTTTTGGCTTCTAATTTTCCTTCTTTAATACATTGCTTGAACAAGTTTCTGATTCATTCAGGTAGCCCGTGATGAGGATTTGACAGCACAGATTGGAAGAGAGATTTTTTTTGATCTTGTGGACTATGATAAAGTTCGGAGCTTCCGTGTCCAGAAACAGTTGCTTTTTAGCCATTTCAAGGTAAAATTCATCAACATAGACTGCAGTTTATTATGCATTATATTCAGTGAAGTGTTATACTTCCATCTTATTCTTAGTAAATTCTCCAGTATTCAGTTTCAAATTGATTTCTTCTTGTATAGTTAACAATTGATATTTAGAACTCAATCAAATTTACATGCTTAAGCTAATAGGTCGAATATATTTTAAAGACTCAGATTCTTGAGCGATGTGAACTTTGATAGAGCAGAAACTCCCTAACAACAATTACATATCATTTTCATATTTAAGTTTGTTTAAAATAGTTGTTTAAAATTGATTTTAAAATAGTTATCATATGCAAAAATAATAATACTTATCAAAATATTAGAATTATTAAGTCGATCAACTCTTATGTTATACTTTTGTGCAAGTCCTGATAGCATCACACATTCCTGCTGCATCGCATGGGCTGATCGCTAGTAGTAGTTTGAAGAGCACTAGATTCACTCGATTAAGAAATAACGGGTAGACTGCTTATTTCTGTTATAGTTATCTTCTTTCCCTTTTTGTATTTCCCCTCTTCCTCTTAGTTGAAGCTATTGTGGTTGCAACATATGTGATTAACAACCTGCTTTTGTGGGGACACCAAGTAACATAGTAACGATTCTAAGGCTTCAGATTGAAGGTATAGTTCACCTGATCAGAAATGTTATTGGATTGTGCATGACCAATGGTCATGATTACTTGGATTTAAAGGTTGACTTCTTTTGGTTCCCGGAGCAGTTTAATAAAACTTTACATTTTTCTTCAGCTCTCTCTGCGTTGTTTTGAGAGTGCGTGCCTGTTTGTCCTATAGTGGAACATGCTGCGCAGCAATGGGTAAAAGCACCGAGCCTAGTGTTGCAGTGAGCATAGTTTTGTATGTTTGCAGCGTGGACAATAGTTATAAAAGGACTTGCCAAACAGGCTTTTTACAGTGACGGGCTGCTCGGCAGCCCCAACAGCTATGCTAAATGTGTCTTGATACATATTTGATTCATTAAGAATAAGAAAGCAGAAATTTCAGAATTTCAGTTTTTGCCAGGGAACAAAATTTTAAGATGCATCACTCTCACATGTGCTGAAAACTAGAGCGGCAACATCAAAGGTGCATAACACTAGATATTTAATTGGAATAAAATGTTAGAATTTGTTGATCTCATCTTTCTTATGAACTTGCATTGGATTTTACTACAAATTCTTTCTAAATTCTTCGTTAGATAAACATTGTTGCCATAGAAACAGTTTGAACTGGTAACCGTTATGCTAGTTCTTTTATAATGACTATTAGGCTTGTGGGAAAGAAGCCTTCTGCCTCTCTGTAGACTGTAGTCCTTACACTAAGGATCTCTTGACTCTTTTTGGTGTACTTAACTTTATTCTCTAGCATCTAACATTCCAGTTTTTGGTGCCTTTACCAATCGCAAAGTGGTTGATATAGTATCTTGTCAGTTTTCAATCATAACACCACAAGTTATAATATCAATATCCAACTTATTCACCTTGTAGCAGTCTTTTTAATGAAGTTATTCACAGGAGGAGGTGGCAAAAGAGATTGGTGTCCCTGTCCAGTTTCAACGCTATTGGCTCTGGGCCAAGCGGCAAAATCATACATACCGTCCCAATCGGCCATTGACACTTCAGGAGGAAGGACAATCTGTAAGTAAATATTCCTCGAAGCCCGATGTACCTTGTTCCATATTTGAGCATTGGAATAAGCCTTTAGCATAGGATTGAATCCTGCTCTTCCTTTTTTTCAATACAAAGAATATATTTGTGGATGTTTGTTGTGGTTGGGGTGGCCAATTGTATGTAACTCTTTTCATTCATGTATCCCTATGCAGCATGGTCAACAAGATGTGTACACACCGAGATCATCTGAGCATATTATTGGTCATCTTCATATTTTAATATTGTTTAATGGTCAAAAGGGTATTTGGATGTATCATCATCATTATCATATTCCTGCACATATACATCAATCATTGTAGAATTACTTAATTTCTAAAGCAATTTAGCTGATTTGGATTTGCCTAAAAGTTGCAGTTATAGTTTTAGCGCAACTCTTTTGTTATTGATTCAGTGTAGATTTTACTAGTTTCAGAATGTTTAGGTGTAGATACATGATCATGTACCGGTCATAGTTATTGTTTTACAATTTTTTCTGTGTTGATGTGTCGGCCGACATTTCAGTTGCAGATATGTGTTTGCATGTAATGTCAAATAAATGATGATTCTGTGATACGTTTATGGGCCGGTTTGGCCTAGCTTTTGAAAAAGTGATTTTAGTTTGAAGAAATGATTTTGGTTAAAAACTGTAGAGCGTTTGGCTAACTTTAGATAAGTGATTTTTCCGAAGTTATTTTGAAAAGCTGTTTGGCAAATTTTTTTTGATGTTTGCATAAATTAATATTAATATTTTTATTAACTTGTATTTTAAAATAATTTAAAATCTAAATTTAAATTCGAATTAAAATTAAAATTTTTAAATTTTAAAATTGTACAAAATTTAAAATTTAATATTTTAATTTTTTTAAAAAAATTTAAAATTTAAAATAATTGTTAAATATAAAATATAAGTTTTTATAATTTGAATATTTAAGATTTAAATTTTAAATTTTAAATTTGAATATTTAAAATTTAAATTTTAAAAATTTGAATTTTAAGTTTTAGAAATTTATAATTTGAAGATTAAAACTTGTAATTTAAATTTTAAAATGTTCAAAATTTTAAATTTAAACTTTAAAATCTAAAATGTCAAATTTTAAAATTTATCTTAATTTTTAAATTTGAAATTTGAAGTTTTAAAATCTAAAATTTGAGATTTGAAATTTAAAATTTAAAGTTTGAAATATTTTTTCAAATTTTAATTTTAAAAGTTAAAATTTAAAAATTCAAAAATGAATCTGAAAATTAAAATTTAAAATTAAATTTAAATTTAAACATTGAATTTAAAATTAAAATTAAAATTTGAAGTTTGAGTCCAAAATCAGAATTAGATTTCAAGAAGCAGCTTTTTTCTGCTTCTGATTCTGGGACCTTCAAAGTTCAAAATCAGTTTTCTGATTCTAAAAAGCAGAAGCAGATTTTAAAACTGAGGTTGCTAAACGCTCTATTAGGCCGAAAATCACTTTTCAACCTAAAAGCGCTTTTTAAAAGCTAGGCCAAACACCCCTATGAGTCACTTCTCTTTTCCTCATTTTCTTATTATAGGCATTTTGTAGTGAAATGAAGTTGCTCTGTGAGGATTTTCAGATGTCAGCTTAAATTTCTTAACCTAACCGTCTTCAGTTTATATGATTATGTGATGTGGCCAGGGTGTTAGTTGATTCTGTCTCTCATTTTTTTTGGGCATTGATGAATCTCTATAGAGTTGCAACTTATGGTGTAGTTTCCTGATGTGTATTCTTCTTGACTATTCTTGTTTCTTTCCGGGGATAGCACATTCAATGTCACTTTGTTCTATCTTCAGTTCTGTCAGTGTGTTCTTTTTGTAAGTTGTTTTAAATTGTTTTCCTGCTTAGATACTAAGTAGGCAAGGTTTTGTAGGTTGGACAGCTAAGGGACATAACAAACAGAGCATTTAATTCCGAACTGAAGCTGTTCCTAGAGGTCGAGCTTGGACCGGTATTAGTTCTTCTTTATACTTGTTTTTGTTTTCTATCTTTACTGAACACTTCATATGCCTCACGTGTATCATTGCTGTTGTGCTCCATGTGAAATATAGGAACTTCGTCCTCTTCCTTTACCGGAAAAGTCGAAGGATGATATTTTGCTTTTTTTCAAGCTTTATGATCCTGAAAAAGCAGAGCTGAGGTACTTGTTGTTTTCTTGTATTGCCAACTTAATTTTGTTCACTTGCTTTTGGTAGTCTTTCACTGGCCTAAACTTTTGGATCTTTATTTGAGTAGATATGTGGGAAGGCTTTTTGTGAAGGCTTCAGGGAAACCGTTTGAAATTACATCAAAACTAAATGAAATGGCTGGTTTTCCTTTAGAGGAGGATATTGAACTCTTTGAGGTTAGCTCCCAGATTGTGCAAACTACTTGCTTGAATTAATGTGGTTGCTGAGTGTATTTTATATAGGTTTTTCAAGCTCTTTCTTCTTTGATATGTATAGGAAATTAAGTTTGAACCACATGTGATGTGTGAACACATTGACAAGAGGCAGAACTTTCGAGCTAGTCAGGTATGTTCTTCTGTTAAATAAAATTAATATTTATCAGTATTTCTGCTGTTGTGATTTGTTTACCCTTGGGTTATCCGGCTTCTACTTGCAGCTTGAAGATGGGGACATTATTTGCTTTCAAAAATCTCCAAGACCTGAAAATGAAGATCAATATCAATATCCTAGTGTTCCATCCTTTTTGCAGTATGTGCGGAATCGGCAGGTGCTTATTTTCCTACCTCATCCTATAGCTCATTCACCCCAGGGTTGCTGTTTTCACTTTTCTGGATGGGTTGTCATGTTTTAATTGCCAACGACTTAACCCAGTTTTAAAGTTGTTTTGTCAAAAAATATCAGTAATTTTATAAGAAAAGAACGGTTCGAAAGCGCTTTTTGGGGATAAATTGTATTTTCAATACAACCTATGCGATGCATGTTGTATAGTTGATCCAACATTTTTGGTGCTTGCTGTAGGAATAGTTTGCTTTGAAGTTGTTAATTGTAAGTTGTTAACTAGCAAGCGGACAAATTTTCAAAAAACTAGAAAGTAAACATTTTTGGAAAATGTTGGATTAAACACAAGTGGTCATGTCGACATTGCTTCTTTATCACCTCTTGTGTTTTGTGAACATTGTGAAAAACTAATCCCTGCAATTTGGTCAAAAACTAATTGTTGCTTGTTTAGCTTAAAATCAGATGACCAATGTTTGATTCGCTGAAATATCATTTCATGTTTCTATCTTTGCCCATTTTTCTATATATCTAATGATGCAATAGGAGTGCATTTTTTACCTTTTTTTTTTTTCTCCTAATCCTAATCTTGTTAATGGTTTATTAAGAGATGTATGTTCTGTAAGTGAGTATTCAAATTGTATTTTTATCAATTACTTTTTTTAGTAGTCATTTATATATTTTAAATAATTGAGAGACCCTATTCGAACAATATTACAAGTCTACTCTACTATATATCTGACACATATATGATCTTTGGGTTTCATACTGGATATTCTTCTATACCTTTTTACAGTTCTCCAGTACGAATAAGCTGCTTTAACTCAATTTTTTCTGTGGTGATTATAGGTTGTCCGCTTCCGATCACTGGAGAAGCCTAAGGAGGATGCTTTTTGTTTAGAGCTGTTAGTGTTATAACGATTTAGTAATGTTTGTTCATTATATATGCTTTCTTTTGCCGTTTAAAATTATTCTAATTATTTCTCCTTTCCACACTAAAGGTCAAAGCTTTCCACCTATGATGATGTTGTTGACAAAGTTGCTCATCACCTTGGCGTTGACGACCCATCAAAAATTCGGCTAACACCTCACAACTGCTATTCTCAGCAGCCTAAACCTCAACCCATCAAGTACAGAGGTGTAGATCATCTTTCAGACATGCTGCTTTATTACAACCAGGTCAATTATCTCTCGGGCTTTTTCCTCCATATATCAAAGCAATATATACCCTGCACATTTGTTATGCACCCACAAAATCTGAATTTTCACATTTACCCGCAAAAGTGCAGTTTCTTCCAAAATAATGTATAACTGGGGAGACATCCAATTTTCTGGGCAAAATTTAGTTGTCTCTTAGAGAATGTTTCTTAAAGGTGATTTTTATTGTAAATACAAGTGTATATTAGTACGAAATTAGTTTTCTAAAAGGTTTATATGAAAATTCAAATTTTACAGGGACACACCTGTAAAAAGGTTGTTTTGCAGGAGTATACATCTAGGTGTCCCCTCGTTTTTAAGTAGATTTGTTTGGGCATTTCATTAGAACACTCATACAGTTTAACAAATAATGATTTCACGTGGATCAGACTTCTGATATATTGTACTATGAAGTACTGGATATTCCACTGCCGGAGTTGCAAGGCTTAAAAACATTGAAAGTTGCATTTCATCATGCTACAAAGGATGAGGTTTGTGTACTATTGACTGTTGTCCTTTTACTAAGTTTGTTACAACTTACTGGATTAATATAATTTATATGTTTCAGGTGTCCATTCATTCCATGAGACTGCCAAAAAATAGCACTGTTGGCGATGTGCTCAATGAGCTGAAAACAAAGGTGAATTACTTTTACAAGACATTCTTTTTCCCTTAATCAATGAAGGTTCCTTTATATGTTCTATCTTTAGTCCTAATAGTCATGCTGATTGGCATTGAACCACCATCATTGGATCTGATGATTATCTCTTGTATGCCCGTGTTATTCAGCAGGTTGAGTTGTCTCATCCAACTGCTGAGCTACGATTACTCGAGGTCTTCAATAACAAGATCTATAAGGTACTTCTTGTTTTTTAAGCTCATAAAATAAAAAAGTATTTCCTTTTGAATCTTCTGTTGGAACAAACATGCGCACCGAGTTAATGCTGAAGAAACTAAATGCATATTGTCAGCTAGTTCATTCACCTAAGTATTGGTTATTTAGCTGATCTAGAGAAAATATTCTCTCTTTGAAATCTTATTATTCTTTGTTTATTTGCCCTGGTTGGAGCTCCCGATGAGGTGATTGATATAACCGGTTGTTTTTAGGCTTTTATATCAACACTAATAAATCAGTAGCTTGAATGTTCCTTTGATATATGAATATTGCAGGTCTTTCCACCTAATGAAAAGATAGATAGTATTAATGATCACTACTGGACGTTGCGTGTGGAGGAGGTATGTCAATCTTACCACAACATCATAAAAGACCTCCCCCTCCCCCCTCTTTTGAGAATTTTGTTTTGCCTCAGTAATTCTGAGAATTATCTGGCAGTAAATAAGGTTTATTCATCCCCAACCAAACTTATGTTGGAATTTGCTATGGATTAAGTTAGCCTGTTTCTAATGGCCTTTTGATCATTTTCCTTTTCAGATTCCAGAAGAAGAGAAAAATATCGGTCAACATGATCGCTTGATTCATGTGTATCATTTCATAAAAGACCCGCAGAACCAGATGGTAATAGTAACGGGAAACTATTAAATGTTTTTGGCTATTTTCACTTTGTGATGGAAAAAAATATTCATATTTGAATTTAAATAATTTCTATGCCACCTTTGTCAACACAATGGAGCATGTATTGTTCCAGTAATATCAGTACCATCGGTCGAAGCGGAAAACATACCTTTATTTCACATTTCAGAAAGAAACTTGGAAATCCTTTCTAAACTCTTTTACTGGATCACTTTGTCATTTGAATGAGAGTTGCATTTTATAAAGAACTGAGAAAATCAATTTGCTGAAATGCTACCAAAAATCACATGGAACAGCAACCTGTATAGTTTCCTGACCCATCATTCTAAAGTGTTAAAAATAATGTGTTTTACTCAAATTGCTTGTGAAGAGATTGTGTCAGCAATATTAATAACTATTTGAGTGTTTTCTAGCACTGTGAGATGTTTATTCTTTATAATGAATGAATGATTTGACTTTGCCTTTGTTTTGTTACAAATATCTTTGCTGTATTTTTTTTTTGTTTTTTTGTTATTTTCTTTTCACAAGTGCTTGTATATCTTAATGGCTTGTTGTCTAGACATATAATTCTACCAGTGAACCCTATCACACTTGTTTAAATATATAACTCGCATTTTGCACAGCAGGTTCAAAACTTTGGGGATCCTTTCTTCTTAGTTATTCATGAAAGTGAAACCGTGTCTGAGGTCAAAGTACGCATCCAGAAGAAACTGCAGATTCCAGATGAGGAGTTCTCCAAGGTACTTTTAGCTGTTGGTAACTAAGTTATTATGTTGTAGTTGTTGTCATGATACAAGGCAATGCATACTTTCTTCTACTCAAGGATAATTAACATAACATTGAATTTTATTCTACTCTGTTCATGTGAGATGGCAAGTAAGAAAAACATATAGATTATTTTATTCGTAGGATATTAGGATGGTCCAATTAAAATGCCAATAACCCACTCAAACTAATTGAGCGAAAATTGTTTAAGGCATCTATGTTTGCCATTTGGGAATTTGCATGAGATATGCACGAGATCAACTCTTTATCCTTCCCCAATCAACTCAGAGCCGCGTTCAATTTTGATCTGTTTTTCCCTTGGTTAGGTGCAAATAGGTATTATAGGATGAAAGTTTACTAATTTTTTACCAGTACATGAGCTTGATCTAAGGGATGACGGGTTTTGATTTTTCACGTGAAATATTATCACACTGCGTTTCTTTCAGCAACTTGCTTCCGGGACAATTCATATTATGTTTGACCTCGGATTGAGTGTCGGTGTTAGAATCAATTACGGACTGATCAAATTTGAGCTAAATGCAACCCTGGTCAGGTTTGTTGGTTTGCAAAGAAAAATTAAATAGGATGAATTTCAAGTCTGCATCCAACAGGTGTCATGAGATTGAGAGTGGTGAAGCATCAGGCGGGGAACTCTGTACAGTCATGCATCAAATGAATGCCCTAATTGTTGTTGTGGAAAGTACCCTACATTGTGTTTCATTTAAGGGCAGGAGTTTCTCTGCCTTAATCGATCTCTCAACTATGGTTCTTGTAAGTTCTACTTGTTCCGAAATTAACGAGGCCAGACTGGGGACATATCAAAACTGCGATCGATGTTTTGTTGAATTATTTTGCATATTAATAATTGGAAATAAGAAGAGAAAATGTGAAGTTTGCTTGATTTTAGCCAGAGTAAGAAGGAAATTTTTGCAGAGGAACTCACGCTGAATTTGAATCAAATCATACCTCAGTGTACTACAAGATCTAACAATGTTGCTTTTTTCCTTGGACAGTGGAAATTTGCATATGTTTCCCTTGGTCGCCCTGACTACCTTCAAGATTCAGACGTTGTGTTAGCTCGATTTCAGGTGTGAGAGTAATCTTTAAAGTTTTATCTCTAGAATCTAAATCCGTGTTACTTATTCTTCTCTGTTGGATTTTATTAGAGGAGTATTTATGGAGCGTGGGAACAGTATTTTGGAATGGAGCATGCAGACACCACTCCAAAAAGGGCTTACGCTGCTAATCAGGTACTTCAATTAAATTTCCACCTGGTAGTTGCCGTATCTATTTAGAGTTTAATTGCTTGGTTGCTGGCCTGGGATTAATTTGCATGTGGTGGATGGTTTGAAGCTATTAGTTATTTTTGTTTTTTTCCTCTCCTCTTGAAATGATAGCTTCCTTATAGCTTGCGTATTTTATCGCAATAGTTTATGAGTGCTTTCTTTTGCCCGCAGAACCGCCATACACTTGAGAAGCCTGTGAAAATATACAACTAGAGGATTACATCGGCAAGCTGATCTCGTCATCACCTCATATGAAGGGAAAGAAAATGAGGTATGAAACATCAGATATGTAACAAATAGCAGCTACGAGGTGATTTGGAGATTCAACAATCGACACCATATTTACCGGCTTAAGTTTCTTTCTTTCTTTCTTTTGTTTTCTATTTATGTGTTTAATCTGATCAAGGGCACTGCTTTTCAGAAGAGTGCCGCTGTATTTCAGTACATATGAAGAGTTTTCCAGTTAGGGTGATTTATAGTGGGTATAGCTGATGCTTTTTTTCCCCTTTTTTGGGGGTGCCTTTCTCTCTCTCTTTGTTTATTCCGATCTTTGCTAGTCCTCTTTTTTTTTTTTCCCCTATATTTTTGATAGTGAGGGAGTTGCTGTATAAAATGGTTGGTTGGTGCTCTTTCACTGGATTTCCGACTTTCTTGAGGTTTGTAAAAGAAACAAAACTGCAGGTGTCTTGATATGTTAGCTTCACGTGACTTGTCTGCATCATATTATGTGATCATAATTTGGGGGGGGGGCATCATATTATTATGGGGGGTGGGGGGGGGGGGGTTTATTATGAGGTTATGAGCTTATTATGAGGCATTGACGAAAATTTATCTAGAATTTTAGATTGCTAGTGCTAGCATCTCTGCAGTTGAGATACTTTTGAAATGTATTGACGAAAATTCTAATGGAATTTTAGATTGCTTTCGATAGAGTTCAGTTTATTTTGAATTCATTAGAGCTCAGTTTATTTTGACTATTATCTGTGCTTTTTATGGGAATAATACTTATCAATAAATCCTAATCTGTGGGTTTCTTGGTCTTTTCTCATTTTGAATTTGTTAGTTAGTGAATTAGTCCATCATAAAAGTGTCACAAAATCAAAAGGCGACGCTTGAGGTTGGGAATTTTGGTAGGTCCAAATCAAAAGGCGCTCAATGTTTTCATAATTAGTTTGTAGATGTGTTTGGTGACTCCTTTAAATGAGTTAAATGCCATAGTTTTACCATTTATTTTACTACCAAAAACCGAAGGGGGTATTTAAATCCTTCAATTGATACCATACGAATTACATCCAGTTTTCAGATTTACAAGTAGCATTTTCTATATAGTACATGCCCGATCCCACCAGTAATGAGGAAACCGGGACGAACGCACATAATGAAAATTGCATGATTAAAGGAAGAAAACAACAACTCACAGAATGAATACATACAAGATATAAGCAGGGATGTTGGAGGCAGCCAATTCTTTCAGTAAAATAGAACACATTAAAATAACAATAACACAGGCACGACTGACAAAAATTGGAACAAAACTGAGACTGCTTTGCGGACCACAAAGCACAATTATATACTATTACAGGATGATAACTATATCACTTATCATGAAGGACAATTATAAACCTCCAATTATATTGGTGGAAAAAAGCACAACCTAATAAATTAAATAACCAACTTGTTATTCGACAAATAATTTGGAATCTATATAATTTAATCGACTAATTATTCGGAGACAACAATGAGCTTTGAGAACAAGGGACTTACCATGAAGCATGAAGGATGAAGACAAATCCCATTCTGCATCAGCTGCTTCATATCATAAATGTTTCCTGCCAAAAGAAGCCATATTTAGATTGCAAGGCAGATCAAGTAGGATTAAAAAATATAAGTTGAGAAACGAAGCAATCACCAGCTTCATACGAGAGATGGGAAAGATATAAACTTCTGATATTGCGAACAATCATGATGAAGAGACCGTCGATTGGAGAAAGGCAAGCCGGTTCTTAGTGAGAGAGATCTTATCTTCTGCTTCGCTCGCCTTTTCCTGGACTCCACGAACCACCTCCTTTGGTGCTTTTTCTATGAACTGCAGCCCAACGGATTAAAGTGTAAATGCATAGCTAAAAAGAAATGAAGTGTGAGTACATTACTGAACAACAGGTATGCGTCCACAGTTGGATAACGATTGTCGATATGGATCAATTTGCAAAGGAATTAAGGAGAATTTGGATGCATCTTATCCATTTAGGGCCTCTTTTGGATGCTAGAAAATTCTTATATCCAGCATTACATCTCTTCTTTATTCAACAAAGAATAAATATATTAGTTGGTTGGCGGGCCATGAAAAGATGTCTAAAAGTTTAAAAACAAAAGTAATCCCAATTTCTAAGGATATGATAAATTACCTCATAATGAAACACACTATCTTGCACAATAATGATCAATTGACTATTTCATGTTAAAATTACCCAACAAAACAACCATCAAACTTGAGTTATCCTAGTATGTAGTATTGGCCTCCCCAGCTGCGCAAGCAAGAGGAACGCTAGCCAATTTGCAGCCGTTAATACCACCTTCTCATACCTATCCTGGAAAAGGGGGAATCAGGCTGCCCTTATTCCATTTGCTCCTTTCGGGCAAATGGCGGAGCATTGCCATCTTATTATACACGATGCATTAAACCTCTGGTAATACCCCATCCCTTTAATACTATCTTCAAGTAATTTCTCGGCCCCTTAGATTAATAATGTAACAGCTTCGGTGATTAACAGGTCGTTTGAGGCATAATGTAGAAAAGGGAATATAGAAAGTTTCCATACGTTGGGAGATTTGAGGCGAGCAACAAGAGTATCATATTCTGTTTGCATCTTAGAGAGACGCTTAGAAAGCCGCTCAAGTTCAGCAGATACATCCACCATGTCAGCGAGAGGGAGATAAGCCTCTAAGCCCTCATCAGCCACCAGATGCACAGATTGGTTTGCATAATCTGATAAGATTAAGCCAAATTGTTCTGCATGTTAATAACAGGTATTCTATTCTCTTTTCAAATGGGAAAATGAGATACATTAGAGAATTAAACCAACAATACTAGTAACATACCAGGAGGAGATTCTGTGAAATGCACATTCTGTAGATCAAGCCTGGATAATAAAGCCAAGACTTGCTTTTCATTCTGTTGGAAGTCAACAGTAGAAAGATGTCATAAGATATTATATGCAGCACAGATGAGTTATGTTGCGCTTACAGATGTTAGTAAAACAAAACGCACACATTACTCATATGCACCAAATTTGTAACGTAAAGCCATCATGCATACGTGTGGTAATTTATCAACCCACTAGTGTCTATGAAATGTGAACAATTGTATACATGGATCGATACGCAGCACATATATACACAAGTATACATATTCCCTACAGTTTGAACTAGGGATGTCAACGGGTCGGATTCAGAGCGGATTTTCAAAAACCCGAACCCAAACCCGACTCCAAATCCGAAACCTGAACACGACCCCGACAGATTTTAAAAATCCATATCCAAACCCGAACCCAACCAAAAATCCAGAACCCGAACCCAAAAATCCGAACCCGAAACAATTATTTCTCTTTTCAATATTTTAAAATATATTACATTAGATATAAATTTTTAAAATACAAGTTCAAATATAACATCAAATTTATATACATATTATATATAATGTAAAATAAATTCGGGTTCGGGTTCGGGTCACGTACAGTCAAAATCCATATCCGTCGGGTTTTTGTTTTTGATATCCATATCCAAAACCATATCCGTTTAGCTTCGGATAAATCCGCTCCGTCCGGGTTCAGGTTTGGGTTCGGATAAATTTCAGGTATCTGTACCCATTGACATCCCTAGTTTGAACTATCCATAAATAAAATATTGTACTGGAGCATCAAATTGTATTATATTCCACCACGCTGGAAAATGCAGTTTTCATAAATTCAACATCATATAGATTTTGAAATAGTAAAATGACTTACTAAGTTAGCTCAAACAACTAAGCTCAGAGTCAAAGTACTACAGCCTTAATCCTAAAAAAATGGCTACTTACAGATATGTAATCAAGAACATCTGCATTCGCAACAATAGAAGCGGATATGCGCTTAGCTGGCTCAACAGAGTATTCTGCTCGTGCATTCCTGATCGATCTCACCTATCGTTCGAAGTCGCAGTTAGAATATAGAAGGAACAAAAATCCTTGAAATGGAAGTTCAATATAGCAATTATAAATATAGAATTGCCAAGTTCACCAATGACTGCAAATTCTGAAATCTTCTGATGGACTTGAGGTCCCTTGGAAGTGAAGTCTCTGGCCAGTGGGACACAATAAGAGCCTTTTTTCTATATGGCAATGACTACAAAACCACACATACCCAAAAAAAAAAAAAAAGAGGCAATCAGATGACTCCATAAAACTAGAATATTAAAATTAATGATAATTCCAGAAACTAACATGAACTGATATACAGAGGTAGTGGTTAATAATATTGGGCATTACTTTTGTACTGTGGTTGATAGTGCTCATGGCATGTTAGGCACATTATTTGTTTTAATCCTTTTAAAAAACATCAAAAAGCCCCACTGAGGTACAGCACATTTGCAGCGTACTATCGTATGGTGACTACACTGCAGTGTAGTGTTTGATGCAAATCTACTGTTAAGAAGGTAGCAAAGAACTACATTTTTTCACCCTATGTTTTATAACATGAAGCACTTTGCTACCCTTTTCAATGCAAGGTCCCTACAGAGACTAAAACAGAAAAAAGGGGGAGCAAAGTGCTACACTTTGAATTGCATTCCACTAGGCAATCTGCTCAAGGCTTTAAGCTATTAGGTAGTCCACCTTAATAGGCAGTTGGGGAGTTCACTCCAACCGCCCACCACACGATTGAAGATCTTCAGCTAAATGGAGATGCATTGTTTTTGACGAAATAAAAAGGAACAGATTTGAATTCAGTTGCAGCTACATAAACAAAAAGCAAACTAACTTCAATGATTTGTGAGCACTTATTCAAGAAATATGGTAGACAATCTTGTTATCAAAAAAACCATTAACCAACTTATAAAGTTTCACCTCTAACATGTAGGTTTCAATACCTGCCATAATTCTTCGGTGACAAATGGCATAAAAGGATGCAGCAACTTCAATATGTTTTCAAATACATATAGCAGAACGCCTTGTGCAATGCAAGCAAGTGACTGATTCCCAGAGTGGTAGAAACGAGTTTTGCTAGCTTCAATATACCTGATCAATGCCAGGGAAAAAAAATTCCCTGATTAAAGGTGGGGCAGTCAAACCAATATAAAGCTAGAAATTAACAAGCATAGACTATTTAAAAAATAAAAGAAAATCAGAAACAGGGCAAATATAACAACTGGTTAAATTTGTTAGATTACAATCTAGAAGTGAGAAACATACACAATGTAGTTAATTTTTCTACAAGAATGATCGATGAAAATATGAGAGGCTTTCGTTTATATCCTAAGTACTAATGCATTGTCAGAAGCTGAGACTAGATATTAAAGAAAGATCCGACAGTCAAATAAACTAGCATCAATAACTACAAATCATTCTTATCTCCTTACCAATCAGCAAAGTCTCCCCAGAAAAAATCATAGATCTCCCTACCAGCATCTCCAAAGAAAAACTTGTCATAGCTTGTGCTGACATTGTCAATGAGCTCATGAAGTTCTGATACCTAAAAGTAAGCTTTTTCTTCAATAAATCAGGAAAACAGTGAGAAAGAATACACAAATGTAGCAAACTCACCACCCAGCATTCTGGTAAAGGTAGTTTAGCGAGCAATGCCTCCGTATCAAACTGAACAGATGATGCTGAAATTAGTAAAAGACCAGATACACAAAATAGAGAGCAATGCAAGAATAAAACTTGATGAGGGTACTAAACATTGATTGAAAATCAGAGGATATAGCGTTGCTTGGATTTCAATAAACTGGAAATAGTTTAATAAAATTGGAACAACGCAATGGTAAGTTAATAATATTAAAAGATCTCTCATGTCCAGGAGAATGAAATTCATCACAAAAAGACTCGGTTCTAATAGAGTTCCTTTACATCGTGACTAGTATAATATTAAGCAATGAAAACAAAATTTACAGCAGTTTCAGTGGAACAATACAACAACAAATACCAGAGCTTGATGCATTTGAAAACCTAGCATGCAAGAGCTACAGACCGCATATTAGATGCAAGTACAACCTTATTTGCTAATAGGGGTTCCCATGCAGTGGCATCACTTTTATCAGGCAGATTTTGTAACACAAACTTGCCCGCATTCCATAGTTTGTTAGTGAAAGCCTTGTTTGAAGTTAGTCTCTCCATGGAAAGATTAAGGTCCTGAAAAGATAAAACTAGTTACTGGCAGGACTAAATTGAAGATGAAGGTCCTGAAAAGATAAAACTAGTTACTGGCAGGAATAAATTGAATAATTTGTTCCGCACACGATTAACAGATAGCTAAGCACACCTGTCCAGCTGTACCCAATGAAAGAGTGAAACGCAACGCATCAGTGCCATACTCCTTAATGGTATCCAATGGATCTATGACATTACCCAACGTCTTTGACATTTTTCGTCCCTATGAAGTAAATTACAATAGAAGGACAGATAAAACTTTTTGAGAACATATGATTGTCAATGTTAAGGTTTTGCGGACAAAACTAGCCAAGGTAATTTTACAAGAAATGAAATGTAATACATCGGAAGTAATAAATAAATTGCCTATTAAGGCATAAGCTTATCAATTTTCAGAAATGATATTTGTTAGTTGACAACACACGGCATTAAGGGTAGCTGTACTCACTTGTGAGTCCCGTATAAGGCCATGCAGATAAACATAGGAAAAAGGAACAGTTCCTGTGAACTCGATCCCCATCATCACCATTCGAGCCACCCAGAAAAAGAGAATGTCATGACTGTCCAAATACAACACAAAAAATGCGGCATTTGACAAATTTATACACAGAAACACAACTTTCACACGTAGAGAATAAAGGAAAGCAAGAAAACAAAACAATAGAGAGATCGGTTTTCATTCATCTTAAGAAAATGCAACCAAGGAAGATTGATGCTCTTGTTCAGTTATTCACTACTATTCACCACGGCAAGCCCCACATATCTGCAAGAAACAACTGATACTCAATTGCCTATTGAATCTTACAGGATGATGCGCAGACTTGCTCTGCTTTTCGTACTTTATAAGAATCCTGTGATTTTACATGGCTTCCATCAGAGTGTTTTGATATAAAAGATACAGTAAAAGATCTCATCAACTAAGCATTTCTGGTTAAATAACCAAACTGCACTCTTTTTTTCTGGTGGGAGGGTACTCCTAACTAGTGGGTACGTCGTAGGGCCTTGACCCACCTACTCTGATCTCATATGGATACACCAGAAGGGCTGCTCCTACATGTGTGTAGAGGTAATTTGTGTAGAGGTAATTTATTAGGCCAACTCTGTAAGCATCGTACATATTTGAAGTAAAAAGATGATAACGCATACCAAACTCAGCAAATAGGCCAACTTAATGAAAGCATAAGGAATATGACAGAATAAATCAAAAGATCATTTACAGAACCAACTCAGATGACAGCGATATAAGTTCCAAATAACAATATTTTTCAGTTTCGTGTCAGCTTGACGTTAATGATTAACCTTCTAGTAGTTAGATTCAAATGATTGACCAAAGAAAAACCAGGCAAGCGGTGTTAGTTGACACATGACAGCCGTCAAACTGCTCAGCAGGTCCAGTTGATTGTTTACGATTTGCATTCATGCAACCTAGAAAGAGCCAAATGTGAACGAGGGATATTCTATACATGCGGGATTGAACTAAAATGGTAAATTCAGGTACGGAAAAAAAAACAAGCAGAGAAGAGATGCACAGAATCCACCGTCGACTTTTAATGACTACCATGACATATGAGGTCTATATATTCCGGCATTACCAACAACTTCCCAAAAAGATCCAAAAGCACTTTCAATTACTACAAAGACATATGAGATCTATACATTCCAGCATTACGAACAACTTCCCAAAAAATAAATTTGAACATATACTAAGGCCTAGTTTAGTAACTGCGTTTCCAAAAGCACCCATTTTCATATTTGATAGGTACAAAAAATCCAAAAGCGCTTTCAACATTCTTCTCCGGTGGCGATTGCCACCGCAATTTTATAGGATAAATGAAGGGAAGATTGAAAGTGTTTTTCAGATTTTTTGGACCTTCTAAAATATAAAATTGAGTAATTTCGGAAATGCATGACCAAATTAGGCCTAAAGAGTGAATCGGATGAAGGAACATACCCAGTCTCAAGAATGGTTGCTGGATAGAACTTCTTGAAATCCTTACTAGATAAATCTGGCCATCCAAGAGTGCTAAAAGGCCACAATGCACTGTAGCACGATTATAAGAATAAATCAATAGCATGTCTATCACAGTCACTAGCTTTTCTAGAAAATTCTGAAAAGAAAGCCTGTTGTAACAATTGAACATTCAGGAACTGATGTTAGTTAAACAGAAAGATCAACATGTGAACAGAGAGTATAATGCAAAACCAAAGATATCTGTAACGCAAAACTACATAACACACTACTCAATGAAGACCAACCTGGAAAACCAAGTATCAAGAACATCAGGATCTTGATAAATTTCTACCGACTTTCCATACTTCTCCTGAGCCTTTACAAGTGCTTCCTCTGGACTTCTTGCAACAATATAATCCTCTTCACAGTCCTTGCCCACAATGTACCAAACTGGTATTCGGTGCCCCCACCATAATTGCCTACTTATGCACCAATCTTTAATGTTTGTCAACCAGTGTTTATATATCTACAGTAAAGAACCAGCAGTAGAAGAAAGCAAGCGTGAGAGAATAAATCTTAACTATGTAAATATCATTTTGAATATAAACACGAAATACTCTCTGAAGCTAAGTAGTTAAATATTGGCAACACATTCCTGGCTGGGCATGTGGTGCCAGTATTCATGAATAATTTTGCCATGAGAAATAATGGTTAGTTACCTTTTCAAATCTATCAGGAAGAATAGTTAGGTGTCCCTGTTCAACAGCATGAAGGGCCTTCTCAGCTAAAGGCTCCATGGTAACAAACCACTGTTTACTCACCAGCGGTTCTATGACCTTTTATCAGAAAATAAATATGCGTGAATACTTGTGCTACACCAAAAATATTTGACTATAAATAACAGAGGAAAGTTCATCACACTTCACCACCACGCTGGGATCTGGGAACTCGCAAAGTATGAGGCTTCTCTTTCACTGCCAAACCAGTCTCTAGAAGATCAGACCATACTTTCTTTCGAGCCTCAAACCGATCAAGGCCACTGACAACAAAATCAATAAACAACAAAAGGCAATTTACTTATTACAAATGAAACTATAAAGTGTAACCATCAAACCAAAGAGATGCTAATTCCCAAAAAGACCTAACCTGTATAATCCAGCCACCTCATTCAATGTGCCATCTTTGTTCATAACATTGAGTATAGGCAGACCAAGCTTTCTAGCAATATGATAATCATTGTGATCATGCCCAGGGCTAATCTTCAAAACCCCAGTACCAAAGTCTTTATCGACGTACTGGAAAATGCCAATTCAAAGGATTAAATGTTAAAACTAGAAGGTCAAAGAAATATACAAGAACCAAACACTGAGAGCTGCTCTCTGAGCCCACATCAATACATATCATGACAAATACATACATCTTTCAGTTGCCAACTAAAAACAGTATACGATGCACAAAACATAGTAGCTTTTCCTGTAAAGCTTTCTTATGCCAGAACAAAATGTCGCATGACCTTGAAACCAAAATTTAGCGGATGCATCCCTGATTGCATCTCTCATGGGCGAAGTTCCTTGAGCTATTCCTCCTACAATGAATTATTTCCTAGGTGTAGTAAATGAGTAATCAACCTTAGAGCAAAGTTTGTGCACTGTTGAATTTTGGACCAAGTTCTTTTTCTGACATACAGCAAATAATCAAAAGTACGTCAAAGGCACAAGCAGAAGGGTTACATACTATGACCATGTGCATCAACCAAATACACAGTGCAAGTGCGAGCATGTAGGAGTATAATACTCTTATGACATGTAAAGGCACAACCGAAAAAGATGGCAAAAAATGATCACAAGCAATAATAGCATTCCACGTTGTCAAAATCAGCAAGATAGAGTTAAGATAAGAGTCTTACTCTATCAGAGATAATAGGAACCAATCTGCCAAATGTCAAGGGTACAATTGCCAGTCTACCAACGTACTTAGAGTAACGCTCATCCTGCATGACCAAAAGCATTACAGGTAATTAAAGTAGCGATAAAAGTAACAAGAAAATAATAGTGGCAGCTGACACTGCAAATTTTAAAAAATGAGACAAAAATACAAAATAGTCTGGTCTCCGGTATTTTGCACAATGGAATGTTTGATTATCTAGGTAAAATAGTTAGCTGACCTCGGTAGTAGACACTCATCATTGCAATATATGTACACATTTATACTGTAAATTGGTTTTTGACCAAAGAACAACAAATCTATGTTTCATATTGTTATGGCATACCATTTAAAAATGCAAGTCAAAACTTCATTGTGCAACCAAGTTACCCTCTTACCTCAGGATGAACAGCAATTGCAGTATCACCAAATAATGTCTCTGGACGGGTGGTTGCTATTGTCATAAAATCATTCCTATGGAACAAAAGCAACATATAAATTAACTAACGGCAAGGCCATAGCAAATACACAATTCACATAATATGTTATTTAAAGCTATGCGAATCCAAGTATCAAAGATATTATATGCATAACTTTTATTACAAGCACCGTGACAATAGATAACCAATAAGAACGAAGCTGAGTATATACTATTAATTAAGGATTACCTTTGGGTTCGGTAATTAAATGACAAGATAAAAACCATTTCTGCACTAGAACTAAGACGCTAAAGCCATGTTACAAGATAAAGCAATTCAAAGGCTAATAAGAATCAGCATGCCAACTATAAACTTTATACAACTGGTAGATAAATTTTCCTGTCTTTACCAAAACCACCAAAGAAGTAACCAATTAAAATCTCTTAACTATGAAGGTTAGGGTACTAGTAAATTACCGCGAACCACCTGCAACACGATACTTAATATAATACAAAGTGCCAGGCTCTTCGAAGTATTCAACTTCCTGAAATGCATACAAATATGCTCGTCAAGTTCAAGCTGTGTTATCAGACTTGATGCAATAAACATAACAAAAAAAATTATCAAACTCTAGAAAAGAAACAGTTATAACTTTCAGACATGCATTTTCCCAACCCAGCAAGAATTAAAAAAAAAAAATCTAATTTTACCCAGACTTCCCGATTTATAAGGATTCTGAAACCAGATAGTTGTTTACCATTAGAATATCCACTTGCAGAATAAGTACATGTAGTTAACACATAGAAGCAAGAATATGTATTCTCCTAAAACAATATGTTAATGTACCAAGTCAGAGACCGCAGTTTGCAAGCTCGGGGACCAATTGACCATGTAAGATCCTGAGGGGAAAAAAAAAAGATTATAACAAGTAGATCGACCAAGCAAAAACGAGAAGAATTTTCCAAAAAAAGAAACAATGGCATGTTAACGTCGTATTCTCCAAATGTAAGAAATGTTGAAAGCCCAAACTGCTTCAATGCATGAAGCTAGAAATTTCAGAATAAATGAATTGACTGGCAACGGACTGACCGGCAATAGAATAGACAGCAAAGAAACAAGCACTGCAAAGTATGTTGAACTGTTACAGCACAATCATATATGACTCACACAATACGAGCAAAAAACCTATTAACTACTTGCAATACACCACACATAAAGGAAATAAATATTGTAAAGTAGCAGTAAAACTAAATAAATAGTACGTGTACGATATTAGACGTAAAAGCCCCTTGTAAACGAAATCACAGCCATCATCTTGAAATAAACCTGATGTAACAACGAGAGATATACATAATTTGTAACTAACAGTTTCACTTTCAAAGCATTCCAAACTTTAGTAAATACAGAGTGAAAGGAGGACGATATTTAAACCACCTGTAAAGGACCCAAAGCACCATATAACAGTATTGCACCTATCATCCTTACAGGTTAAGTAGCATTTTAACTTGGTATCTGCCATACACAGATAACTTTAGAAGTAGAGTAATGGTGTACACATGGTGCCACCTGATCACCTGTAAAATCCCTTCAGTGTTTCAACAGGTGTAACTAGCAACCTAAAAAAGACTTCTGAAAAGTTTCTAATTTTCAGCTTTACTTAATAGTGCCAAAATCACAATAGAAATTATCCCTGAACCCCTTAATCGCCTAAAAAAGCTACATCTTTGGCGCCAGAATGCATCTTGCTAGAGGTTCAAAGTAATCTCTCAATTGCCAGCAAATTGTTTGAATCCCCTGTTCAAGAATAGTTCAGAGGTGTAGCTGCCAAAAATTTTGAGCCAAAAATTAACAAGAAAAATCGAAGAACTAAAATAAGGGGGAATAAGTTGCTCAAAGAATAGCTAACAGCCAATTTACTCCACGTAATAACAATACAAAAATTATATTGGAGTATTATTGGACTAGAAATAGACTGCATACCTTGGTAAATAAGTCCTTTCTCATGAAGCCTAACAAATGCCTCAACGACTGCACCTGCAAGTATAGATCTAGACAAATTCAGAAGAAAGGAAAAATTACATGTATTTCAGAATTTTGGTAAGTGTTCCGAAGCAACAGATGCAATAACATATATAAAATATAATTAGAAATCAAAGTAGATTTAGAAGACAAAAATTTAACATTTTAACCTACTCAGAAAATGAAGCCAATTTAATGACATAAGTACTACAACTTTTCATCTGCACAGATACATAGATAACTGTCTTACGACTTAGCTGCTCATCGAGGGTGAAATGTTCCCTACTCCAATCACAAGATGCCCCCAATCTCCTTATTTGATTAGTGATTGTTCCCCCGTACCTGAGAGACAAGAAATATTTTTCTGAAAATTGGAGTTAAACAGAAAGGCAGGAGAAAATAATCAATTTTAACTTATCAAGTTTCAGATGACAGACTTACTTCTCTTTCCACTCCCAAACTCTCTTTGTGAATTCCTCCCTACTTAGCTCAGTCCTTTTGATTCCTTCTGATGCAAGCATTCTTTCCACAACCAACTAAATACACGAGAGCAAATACTCATTTTATTGCACAAAGTAAGTGATAAGAGAATATTAAAATGTTTCACATCAAAGAAGAGAATAAATTAGTGAATGTTAAACCACAAGCTGAGAAATGAATTCCATATTTCAGCAGTCAACATCTATATAATAAAATCCTATCATAGAAACTGAAACCTAAAGCATATAGACAAATAAGATAGGAAAACCAAAAAAAGAGTCAGGCCAAAGACAACCAATTCCATACTTCAAGTTAAAACCACGTCTTTGGGATGTTCACAAAACTAACCTGAGTTGCAATACCAGCATGATCAGTTCCAGGAACCCAAAGTGCAGGCCTACCTTTCATCCGGAAGTACCTCACCATTATATCCTAATAAAAGAAAAACAAGTTAAGAAAATAGTCGTAATCAAAGCTAACATCAGACATCAATTTTAGAATATAAGTAGGGCTTCACTAAACTAACACGGCAATATCAAGGAAACAACCCCATTTGGGTTTGATACTGCGTACAATATCAGATGTTCCTACATATTGACATCCATAAGCTTCATATATTCAACAAAAGAGAAAAGAAACATGTGCATGACAACAGGAATTGTAATCTCTATATTAAGCAAAATGCATATAGAAGAACGAAGATATATCTCATACTTTATAATGATGACTCCATCATAAATCTACTAAATGACTTCTACATTTACAGTAAAATGTATGGAGACCCTCAATTATAGGCCATTTTGAAACAGATCCTTCAACTTAGCTTTTTTTTGTCTTTATCAACACCCTCCCTCTAGGCTCTGCTTTTAATTGTATTGATTTGCAATATCTTTTCTAGATTGAATGGGCAGTTCAGCAAATTTAGTAGTTCTCTATTAGCCATTAACAATTAGAAAATAAAAAAAATGCAATTTGACTAGAAATAAAAATTATTCAGAACTATTAATTTTATAGAATCACCATTTAGTTCAACAAAATACCCATATTAATTGATGAGAATACCTTAAATAAAAAAAAATCAAAAGGTGAGGGGACATCAATAAAGACGAACCTAGTTGAGGGGTCTATTTCACAATGTACTACAGTTGTTGGAGTCTCCATAGATTTTTCACCCAACAATAATAAATGCTAACTGGAAAATGGTCAACCAACATGAAAAAAATCTTGAGTTAATCAATTAAAGCGCCATCATGTCTCACTCAATGAAACTAGCTCAAAAATAGTATTTCTCTACCTCGAGGGTAACAAACATTGCATGCCCCATATGCAGTGATCCAGTAACATTTGGAGGTGGCATTGGAATCACAAAAGGATCTCCTCCGCGATCAAAGCTAGGCTTGAAAAGACCTTGAGACTCCCACCTAAAAGGGGCATCTATAATCATGAAATAACGTATGCCAATCAAAGAATGGCTGCAAATAATCGTCCAATATTTAAAAAAGAAAACAGCAAACATAACATATATCTGGAGACAGAGAGAGAGAGAGAGAGAGAGAGAGGTAACCAAATGGGGCAAATTTGTTGTACAAATCTAGGAACCAATTGGCTGCACGTCGTGTAATAGCGATTGAAAAAATATAATGAGGATCTGAAAATTTACAGGTACATGCAGTCATCCAAGCATTTTGCAGGCAAAGAAAACAAATGCATATACAATGTATGCAAACATAAGCGCACTTAATAGCATATATATATATGAATTTCTCACAGACACGCATATAATTTTGTATAGATTGTAGGATTCCGAACAAGAAGGAAGTTACCGCCCCAAGTGATGTGTCGAAAACAGGATGATTTATACCTATTTCCTACTATAAGAATACCCTGGTAACAGAGAAAAGAGCAAAACTCCTAACTTGAATTCGGTTTACAATGTATCAGTTGCACCCCTTCTTTGTCCAAATTAAAGCTAGATCGATCCTCAAGCATCCAATTTTGTACAATGTGGTCCTCAAACTTTAGTTTCAAGGATCAAGAATCCAAGTTTTAAACTTCTTTTCCACCTGTTGCTTGAAATTTATATAAACCCCCTTTTTTTTTTCAAATCAGAAAACAGTGTGAATGGACGTGAAACAAATCCAAGAAAGATCCAGTAACTAATTACCACTTATATATCCGTTCCTCCGCTCCGAAATCGAACGACTTCGCCATCTCCGGAGAGGTGAACACTTCATTTTCCGACGCCATAACTGATCAAAATAAGAAAGATGTTAAAAAATATTTTAAAACGGCGATCACAAACAACGATTAATTAAACATGCACCTGAGAAGAATTTTCGATGGAGACGACGATGATTCCAGCGCGGAGGCGGCGCCCTAATTCGACGAGCTCGTGGGGAGAACAAGAGCGGATTTAATCTACTACACATGGAGCGAGATGCGAGGAGAGATGATGGACCGGCGAACGCCATTAGCTAGGGTTTCTTGGGTTTTTGGAGATAAACCCTAAAAAAAAAAGTTGATGAAAAAATGGGAGGGTTTATTATTATCGTGGAATGGGAGGAACGATGAGGCGAGAGTGGATGGGAACGTTCGCTGGATAAGGGATAAATAAATTGGGCTCGGATTCGTGGGCTTTTTTACTTGGACATATGTATGTATATATATATATATATATATATATATAAGAGCCCAAGAATGCTAAAGGAAACGAGGTTGCTAAGGGCCCGGTTCGGCCCAGATATAATTGTCCCGGTCCAAACCTGGGCCGGTTCGCGGGCCTTTCTGTGATTCGCCATTACGTGGGTCATAACGTGGAGAGCTGATCTTTTCCTTTTATTAAACTTTGGGCGAACTTGTGGGAACTGACCCTTTCTGTCCATGTCCTTGTAACCTCTAGTTTTTTGTTTTTCTTTTTATTTTTATTTTTTTGTTTTTTTTGTTTTGTCGAGGCCCTCGTTGCCTCGGCTTGTTTCACCTAATTCAGCTCTTCAATGAATGAAGTGGATAGCATACTACTTTTTTCTCAAAAAAAAAAAAAAGTAAAAAAGAGTGTGTATAGAAGATACATCCATCGTAAATGTGCCCTCTCATAGTAATGCTCCAGATACCCCTTACACAGTCACAAAATAGAGTCATCGAAGGCTTAATGGTTGGTACCCATGATTTCAAGTTCGAATCCTAGTTGATTCATATTTTTAGCTAAGTTTACTTCTAAATGAAATAAACGAAGCAGATAACATACTACCTATCTCTTTCCAAAAAAAAAAAGTGTCGTCAATGCACGAGGTGGTCCGAATTGTCGTGCATCGCGTATTATTTTCTCCGCAATGGCGATTTTTAAGAAAGGTTTTGAAGATACTCGTAGTATGAAAGAGCTCTTTTCATGATTTTAACCTTCTATGTTTGTTGTTTTTCCACTGTTTTGCAAGTTTAAGCCTGGTGAGAATAGAAAATCAATTCAACAGCTAGTAGTATATAAAAAAAAATTAATTTAAAGGTAAAAAAAATTAAAAGCAAAAGAAAAATTAGTATTTCTTCTAAATTATTCCAGCTCATTCATACTAAATCAGAGGTAACAAACAAACAAACAAAGTGTAATATTGTAATAAAAAAAAAAAAATGTAACGCTTGTGTCAGGGAAAGCTATTTAGTAAAGTAAATATTTTTCCTCAAATGGAAAAAGGAAGGAGCAGAAGAAACGTAGGTAAGGAATGCGGAGCCCCACGTTGACGTCGTCATCCGTTTCGTCCGTTTCCGACGCAACATTCCAAGTGGAATTGTAGAAGAAGCCACATCACCAACCATACACAAGGAACAACATACCATACCAAACACAACGTCACTCTCCACATCAGTACCCCACTCAGTAGTCCCTTCTTCCTATAAACCCTAACCCTAACCCTAACCCTAACCCTAACCTTAACCCGGTTATCGCCATGACGCCCCGCGTGGTCGAGGAGTGCCGCGGCGTGCTCCGGGTGTACAGCGACGGGTCCGTCTCCCGCTCCCCGGGGCCCAGCTTCCCCGTCCCCGTCCGCGACGACGGATCCGTGGAGTGGCGCGACGCCCTCTTCGACCCGGCCCACGGCCTCCACCTCCGCCTCTACAAGCCCCGGCGGGGAGGGGCCAAGCTCCCCGTCTTCTTCTACTTCCACGGCGGCGGCTTCTGCATCGGCTCCCGCACCTGGCCCAACTGCCAGAACTACTGCCTCCGCCTCGCCTCCGCCCTCGGCGCCCTCGTCGTCGCCCCCGACTACCGCCTCGCCCCCGAAGACCCCCTCCCCGCCGCCCTCCTCGACGCCGCCGCCGCCCTCGCCTGGCTCCGCTCCTCCGCCGCCGCCGACGACGACCCCTGGCTCACCTCCTCCGGCGCCGACCTCGCCCGCGTCGTCGTCTCCGGCGACTCCGCCGGAGGGAACATCGCCCACCACCTCGCCGTCCGGTTCGGCTCCCCCGCCGCCCGGGGCGAGCTGAGCCCGGTCCGCGTCGTCGGCTACGTCCTCCTCATGCCCTTCTTCGGCGGGGCCGAGCCGACCCGGTCCGAGTCGGAGTGCCCGGCCGACGCGTTCCTGAACCGGGAGCTGAACGACCGCTACTGGCGCCTCGCGCTCCCGGCCGGGTTCGGTTTGGACCACCCGACGGTGAACCCGTTCGGGCCGGAGAGCCCGAGCCTGGAGCCGGTCGAGTTCGAGCCCGTGTTGGTCGTGGTCGGGGGGAAGGACCTGTTGCGGGACCGGGGGGCGGACTACGCGGCTCGGCTGAGCCGGATGGGGAAGCCGGTCGAGCTCGTCGAGTTCGAGGGGCAGCAGCACGGGTTCTTCACCATCGACCCCTGGTCCCAACCATCCGACCAGCTCATGCGGAAGGTCAAGCGGTTCGTCGACCAGTGTTGCGCCCGGTCCACCTGAGCCGGGTTCGGTTTGGGTCTCCTTCCTTTGTTGGGGAAATTGAAGGGATATATATTTGTGTTCCAATAAGTACCTGAGAGTTGTTGTAACTTGTAAGCTACTAAGCTCCACGCTATGACTAGTATTCATTTGGAACAGATACTAGGGTGCATATTATAGTTGGTGTGCAAAAATATTCTGTACACGAAATAATAATCGTTCATTATATGCGAGGCTGCTCCGATCTGAGCAATCCTATGAATCTAGCATTGGATGCTCATAACTTCAGATGATTGCCGCGAGAACCTATATTGTTTGAGGGAGTTGCAATCTTAAATTTCTTTAAAGTCAAGTGGATTCTTAGTCCTTGGCTCCAAATTGACAAAGAATCCGTTACTTGAACGAAAATAGATCTTGTGGAATCATGTTGAATATTTGACAATACATTCCGTACATTGCTAAAAAATCGATCCTTGTTTCCCAACCACATATTGTCTAACCAAATCAAATTCTCTCTCGATACGTTTCTCAAAAAATCCAATTCGTGCTGATTCTTCCCCCAACTAATCAAGAGATCTTGACAGAATTGCCACATATAAAATTGAGCACAATTTTGCAAAGAAATACCTAAGCTGAGCTCATTCCATAAGAGGAATAAAGACCCTAGCTAATAATTATAAATCACGCCAACCTGATGTGTGATTCGAATCTAAACGATCACATTTGGAACTTACGAAATAGGAAACCTAACTTAAAAAAAAAACAAAACAAGATGAAACAGATAGTATGTTATCTTTCTCTTTTAGCTCTTGATCAAGTTCATGTAGATCCAAGTTCTTTACCCGATTCAATTCGTTAACACAATTCTTAGTTAATTCTTCTTCTTAAGATAATCTAGTTTCACAATCTACTCTTTCAGTTCCTATCCTCCCACAAAGTACCTCTTTCATAATTTACAAATTAACTTTGATTGTCCAGTTTAAAAAAATACTGAGTTAGATAAAGGGTTTCTACTAAACCCCTTCTTAAAATATCTCCTATGTGGTTTTCCTCATCAAAATTTTCTCTCATATTTAAAAGTACACATACAGATAACAAGCACCACTCTCTTTGGTCCTTTACAGTGGAGAGTCCAAATTAAAGGCCTAAAGCTGACACATAAGTGGGCTCAGGCCAATTTATGGAGGTATTTTAGATTATTTGCTCCATGATTGCTTTGTTGGGTCCCTATTTTATCTTAAATATTTCTTTTTGAACGAATAACTCAAAAATATTTTTAATTAGGTAGCTTAAGTAATCCACCTTGGAAACTAATATCACCATCAATTGTTACTAGTACTTCTTAAAAAAAAAAAAAAAAAAAAGCCAAATTGCACGTTTGGTCCTCAAACTATAAGGGTGTGTTTGGTTGCTTGTAAAAGCAACCCGAAAATTATTTTTCTGTTGAAAAGTAATTTTCTGAGTGTTTGGTTGGTTGGAAAACTTTTTTCCCCGAAAAGCATTTTTACGAGTTGGGAGGAAAAAATTAGTTTTCGTTTTCCGCTCAATTAGAGCGGAAACGAAAACGCACTGGGCCGCGCGTGGGGAAAAAATGCGCGGTCCACGAGGTCAAGCGGCCCTCGTGGACCGCGCAGAGAGGCGTGAAGAGAGGGTCCGTAGACCCCTCTCTCTCCACCTCTCTCTCTCTATATTATTTTTAATATAAATATATAATTATATATAATATTTTATTTGTAAATATTATTTATTAAATATATAATAAATTATTTTATAGTATTAAATATATGTACTATAGTATTAAATATATAATAATAATATATATTATATAGGTTTCAACTATTTTTACAGTATTAAATATATACTATTATTTTATAGTATGAAATATAGAATATTAAATATATAATATAATAATATATATTATTTTATATAATAATAATATATATTATTTTATAGTATTAAATATATAATAATAATGTATATTATTTTATAGTATTAAATATATAATAATAATATATATAATAAAAAAAATATTATATAGGTTTCAACTACTTTTTTTTTCCCTTCAACCAAACAACCATCATCGAAAACTAATTTTCTTTTCCTACAAACCAAACACTATACTACGTAAAAAAATTTTCCACCGAAAACTTTTTTCCACGGAAAATTTTTTTTCACAATTTTACGTCAAACCAAAACCCCTAAGCCAATTCACACTATGGCCTTCAAACTTCAAGATTATTGTAATTTCTAGTTCGAACTTACAAAATTATTAAAATTAAGTCACACAATCTATATTAGTGGGCTAAATATTGATAAATTATTAATACAGAACTAATTTAAAAATATTGTAATTGATGATAAGATAATAATTAAGATACTGCAATTTAGTCAAACTAAATTGGATTATGGGACTTGATTGTTATAATTTTGAGAGTTCGAGCTAAAATTATAATAAATTAAACCTTAAGGACCAATTCCAAAGAAAAAAGATGTTGCCAACAATGAAAGAAAAGTTAAATAAGTAGTTAAGGCATGGGTTGCAGCTCACCTAATTATCTTTTCTTTTTTTTTTTTTGACCTTTTTCTCTCTACTTTAGTTTTTCAAGCTTTCATTTTTGTATGCATATTTGGAAAATCCACTTTTTTGCCGACACTTTCCTGCAAAATCCGAGTTTCTCTTAACCCTCTTATTAATTAAAAAGTTGTTTCTTTTTAATTACAAAACATGTTACCATTTCAAGTACAATTCGTATTCAAATTAACTCCACATACACGTATAAAAGTAAGGAATTTATTAAATTTAGAGTATTTTAATTAGTATTGCATCTTTTCAAAAAAAAAAAAAAAGTTGGTTAGGTGGCTTTTATGGAATTTCCAAAAAATACAACATATATAACAATCACATTCCTATATAGTTTTATGGTACACTAAAATTGAACCCAAATCTATAAACCTCTCCCTCTAACTCTGTATATTTTTTTATAAAAAATGATTTAAACACCTTATATATATATATATATATAGAGAGAGAGAGAGAGAGAGTTGGTAGAATACTTTCGATAGTAAACGGAGAATTTTATTATCAAGTTGTTTTCGATGAAAGAACTTCCAAATTGACGATCAGCTCCGTTAAATATGATCTAAACTATTAAAACTAGCTAGAAATCAAATTTCACGCACTTTCGATATTGTTCTTTTATCCATCTAAAGAAAATGAATGATTGAAAAGGAATATTCTTTAAAAAATGATGATAGGAGTCTTGTAATTAAGATCAAGAGTATAGATCTTATTTTAAATAGTTTAAAGAATTTTCTAACAAAAATTCAATTGATTTGAATATCTTTACACCGTTAAACGAGAAAACATCTCTTATCCATCATTAAAATTACAAATTTTAAAACCCTTTGATCATTAGGCAAATGATGAAAATATTTGAAATTTGATTTCTAAACACTTTAAGTGGTATAGATCATATTTAATCTCATTGGTGATCGTCGATTTAGAAACTCTATCATAACAACTCGATAAGAATGTCCCGTTTACTATCGAGTATTCTCTCAACTCTATATATATATATATATATATATATATATATATATATATATATATATATATATATATAACTAGGCTACTTATCTTTATTAATAGCAAAGTCATTGGTGCTATCAAGTTTTTGGCCGTTGGATTGAGAGATGTGCGGTTAGGATGTTGTGGCCCTTTAGGGTTAAGTGGGTGGTTGGTTAAAAAGTATAATCTAATGGGTGAAAATCATTAAAAGGGTAGATCTAACGGTGGAAAACTTGGTAGAGACCTCCATACTATTGATAGCATAAGATACTCGTATATATATATATATATATATATATATATATATATATATATATATATATATATATATATATATATATATATATATATATATATATATATATATATATATATATATTGGACAACAAATTGTTTGGGAAAAGAGATATTTATTTGTGTCAAATCCACGAGTAGTATAAAATAGGAGTCTGCAATAAATTAGAGGATTAATAGTTAGCTGTGTATGATACTATGATCTCATCCCACACCCTTTTCCCTTCATTTGAACCAAAAAAAGTTGATTTGTTCACTTTTTAAATGGAGCTTTGGGAGAAATCATCAACGTGATCTCCCCTCCGAAGAAGCATTAATTAAGCCACTTTTCTTTTTCTTTTTTTTTTTTTGGTAACTAAGACGATTTTTTTTAACAGTGGACAGTTTAAATAAAAGATATAATTGTAATAAAAAAAATAGTGAAAAAAGGTAAAAACAAAAAAGAAAAAAAAACATCTTTGCAAACATTTTGTTATCTAGGACCGGCCGTCGGAGCAGTGGTAAAAATTTTGATAGTTGGTATTCGAGATCCGAGTTCGAATCTCGTTTGATTCACATTTCTAAGTTTATTTTTTAAAAAATAAACGAAGCGGAATACAGTTACCTATTTCTTAAAAAAAAAAAACATTTTGTTATCTAGGTGGCTTGCCCTCGAAAATGACTATTGGCCCGGTCTTGAGGAAGTGCAAATTCATCGAGATTCTAGCCGATGATGAGCAGTGAAGATTCCCCAGATACTTGGCTAAAGCCATAGGTTTTTTTTTTTTTTAAAGAGAAAAATAATATGCTATTCGTTTCGTTTATTTTTTAAAAAATATAAATTTTATTAGAAATATGAATCAACAAGAATTCAAATTTTAAATTTTAAATACCAACCATCAAGCTTTTTATCACTTGAGCTAGGGACAATTAATTTATTCTGCAACTCTATTCCCGGTAAACTGTCGGTGAAAAACTCAAAATTTTGAATTTGAATTTATTTTATTTGTACTTTGAATTTTTTATTATTTATTATTTTATTTATTGATTATTTTATTTCTTTTATTTCTTTTATTTATTTTATTATGTTTCTTAATGAAAAAGAAATGAACGGCATATATTTTCTGCGCCAATGGAATCTTGTTCCATTGCACGGGATATGTCTTTTTCTCATAAGGAAAAAGTTACTTTTTCCCTCCTCTGTTTAAGACAGAGTAGTTAGATAATTGATTAATTCTTATTTATGAAGATTTCATTTTTATCTACTGGGTGTTGAGAATCTCCGTAATGAGAAATTCCTGTCGTACTTGGGGTGTCATGGGGTGTCATTTCGGGTTAATTCAGCGGGAATACGTCTTAGGGCAGTGCCTCACACGCTTTCGGATAAGGTCAAATTATAATTTGAATATTTACGTTTATATCTGTAAGTTGATTTATTTATTATTATCATAAATTTAGTTAAATCTTTAATTACAATTAGATTTCTATACGGTATTTGTTCTAACTCACACTACATTCTATATCTTATTCCATAATTCCCATTCCCAGCGGCGAGAGTGTTAGCCCATCAATGAATCTCTTTTTCACGAATTTCGACGCAACCAACGGTCGCAGCAGCGGTTGGTTTCCCGCTACGTAAAAACTCTTAACCCGAATCCAATCCCCTTTTTTTTTAATAGCCAGAATAATAACTTAATTATTCCTGATTTTATTCTTCGGGATTAATTTATCCGTTTCGACTGTTCCATCCACTTCTCAATAAGAAGTATAACAGTTTAATTAATTTCTCTATGTAATTCCGAATCGCTTATTAATTTATTCTAAATTACCAAAAATAAGAATAAGAACAAGAAGGAGAGAATAGTAGTAGTAGTACCTGAATTCTATTGAATTCTTGATCTTCAATGGCGGCTGAGGAGGCGGCGGCGGCGGCGGCGGCGCTGTGCCCGTGCGCTTGCCCCTTCTGCTGCTACGGTGGCCCACCGGCGTGGCGGCGAGCGGCGAAGCGGAAGCTCGATGCGGAGGCGGAGAGCGAGGATGCGGCGGCGGCGGAGGAGCTGCGGGAGAAGGTGCGGATGCAGGAGGAGACAATTCAGGAGCTGTGGGCGGAGCTGGAGCAGGAGCAGAGCGCGGCGTCGACGGCGGCGAGCGAGACGATGTCGATGATCCTGCGGCTGCAGCAGGAGAAGGCGGAGCTGGCGATGGAGGCGCGGCAGTCGAAGCGATTCGCCGACGAGCAGATCCAGCACCTCCACGCCCAGATCCTCTCCCTTGAAGATCTCCTCGCCGGGCGCGACGACGACGATTTTGGTGGATGCGACGCGCTGGATCCGATCTCGGAATCGGGAATTGCGAGATTAGAACCCGACACGATCGGAGACGATGATGATGCGACGGCGAGGGCTTTGGAGGAGGCGATGGAGAGGACGCAGCGGCTGGAGCGGGAGAAGGAGGCGGCGGAGGCGGAGGCGCGCCAATTCAGGAGCTTCGCGAGGGATCTCGAGGAGGAGCTCGCGCGGCGGGAGCTCGCCATTGAAACCTACCGCGACCTCCTCCGACGCCACCGCATTCCCCTTGACGATGACGACGATGATGGCCCCGTCGCCATTGTCGACCATGGCGAATCCGATCGCGAGGAGGAGGAGGATGACGACGACGACGACGATCTCCGTGGGTCGGGGGAGCTCCGCGAGGCCTACCCCCTCATCGAGTCCCCCCGATCGCCGGAGCCGATCGATGCGGAGGAGCTCCCCTCGTGCGCCGCGGAGTTCCCGACCCCCTCGGACGGCGACGGCAAATGGGACGACGACGACGACGGCGGCGATAGGGTGTACACCATCGACGCGGTGTACGGGGCGCCGAGCGTTAGGGTTTCGGGGGACGGAGGGAGCGGCGCGGGGGAGAGGGTGGAGGTGAAGAAGCTGAGCGCGAGAGTGGAGGCGTTGGAGGCGGAAGGGGAGGCGATGAGGCGGGCGATGGTGGGGATGGGGGCGGAGATGGCGCGGCTCGCGCTGGTGCGGGAGATCGCGCAGCGCCTCTGCAAGGAGGTCGCCATGGAGAGGACGAGCATCGTCACCAAGCGGAGGAGATCGCTCGTGGACACCTCCGCCATTATCGCCATTTTTAAGGTAGTTTTTTTTTGGGCTCTCCTTTCAACAAATTAATGATCTTTACTTAGATTAAGATTACACCCTTGTTGTTTGCTTAGTTGATTTGTGTAGAGTTTTGATTGTTTTTTTATGCTTGTTTGTGGACAAGGAGTGTTTATAATGAATATTTTTGCTTGGTGTTAGATTGTAGCCCAAATTTAGAAAGTTGATATTGCGTTTGATGAACACAAGGTCTATAGATTAGAGTTCAATATTAGAAGCGCCAATCACATCACATGATGATGGCGCCAGCAGATTTGGTTGAATATGTGAGTGATAGGATGAAATTTTCTCCTCTCAAAAAATCAGAACCATTATTAGGAGATAATCTAGGATTGGTATATGAATGTGTGTTAATGACTACAATAGTAATCATGTGAAAATTATTACTCTGTTTGATTTTGTTGTGATTAGCTTGCTTTGCGACTGTTGTGAATTGTTGATCAGCTTACATTTACTTACTGGCTTATTTGCACTAGAAATACTGCAGCTAATTCTAAGATTTCATGCTAAAAAAAAGTAGTAAAATCACTCACTCCCAAATTTCCATTCCATTTAGTGTGTTGCGTTAAGAGTTGATAGAGTGGCCTACAATTGTTTCAAACCTGTATTAAGTTTCTGTGTCCTACTACATCAGAGAATCACTAATTTCTTTCATCGCGGCCCGGCTTTTATCCCTTTTGAGCTGTTTGCCATGTCTTCATTCTTTGCAAGTTCTTCTGAATAAGAAGTAATGCTTTCTGATTTGTTGTCCCTGCAGTGGATATGCTCTCTGTTCTGTTGGAGAAGGAAAGCTTCTCGAAGCAGGTACATTACTGCCAACCAGTTTTACTTGTGATTCTGCTCTAATCTAACATAGATGATCTTGATAATTGGGACTGCATCAATTCTATCATCAGATATACACTGGGCATATCAAATTACAATGTTGGGTTGCTGCTACTTCTGGACAAGTCCCCTAGAATGAACCAGTGGAGATTGCTCTCGAGACCGCAAGGGTGACTCGCGACTGCGAAGCTTATTTCCTCCTATTCTTGATTTTTTCTGCTCCGTTTTAAAGCAGTTGTACACTTGTCAAAGTAGTTGTTACAGAAGATGCAGGGCTATTGTGTTTGTGGATTCTGGGGTGAGATCAGCTTTGATTTGTAATTTTTCTCCTCTTCTCTTCTCTTCTGTGTGTTTTTTAGTCAGGATTGGAGAGCTGTTTCTCATGGTGCAGGAGTGAGTTGTATAGACAGACTTGTATAGATGCCAAGACAAACACTGATTTGTTGATTCTGAGCTTGATATAATTGGATTTGAGTTTTGTGTATAAAGAGGTAACGCGTTGATCGATTTGATTTGTGCTATTTTTGTTCTTCTTTTTGTCTTTTTATTTATTTTTTCTACTCCTCCTTGGTTACCAGCATGGGGTGGTAAATAAGCAAAAGCTAAAAAAGTTTCCATTGTAATCCCTTTACTTTTAGAGGAGTATGGTTAGGATATATCAAAATGTTTTTGACTAATAAATTCCTTCATAGTCATAGTCAAACATGATGCCTAGTTGAAATATCCAGAAAAAATAAGATAAGAACCAAAGGCCAAAAAGCAACAGCAGCTTATATTGTAACTGTTAATGATACAAATAAGATGGACAAGGATACAACAAACTAAGAACATTAATCTCTTATTAGGAATCATCACAAAGCTAAACAAATATGAGGATGGAAAAGCCAAAGATATTAACGCTTTGATTCCCAATAAGAATTTTCTAATTAGAGCCATACAAATGATGAATGAAGTCTCTCCCATATACTGTTCTTACGAAAAAGGTGTTCTCCTACAAAGTTAACAATGGCCGAGAAGTTAATTTCAGTACTCTTCTGGCCTTCGATTTCTTTCGCCAAAAAGCTCTCTCCACTTAAAAGTAGGATCTCTAAAGATCCCTAGAGCAAGTGGCAAAGGGCTTGGTGGTTGGTATCCGAGATCCGAGTTCGAATCCTATTTGATTCACATTTCTAGTTAAGTTTATTTCTAAATAAAATAAACGAAACAGGTAGCGTGCTACCTATCTCTCTCTCAAAAAAAAAAAGAAAATACCAGATGACTTCTAGGGCATGAGGGAACAGTAAATCTCTATTTTGCAGATGCTTTTTACATGCTTTGTTCCTAAATTTTATGAATAAATAAAGAGGAAAATAGGAACCAAACTAAAAAAAAAAATTGAGTGAGAATTGAAGAAGGATAACGTTAACACACAGAAAACCTTGCTACACAACAACTTTTCAAGATTTACATATCTATAATAATGTCACAACCATATTGATCGATTGAAACCATGCTTTGCATACTACGCAGGTCAGTTTGACATAACTAATTTAAATTAGTACTTTCAAAATGATGGAACCATATGTTACATTGGTTTCATCTAGCAAAGCAAAACCTTAAAGAATTTACACTGATGATGACTAGAAACTACAGCGAAAGCAATCACGTAAAGTATTACATCACCTTCGAGTTTATCCGGGTTAGTAAGTACCCCCTGACGGGTTCGTTTTGGTACCATATATGTTATCTACTTCCTTCCATTTTCTGTTCTTCACCAATCAACAGAGACGACAAATGGATGGCTCATCAAAAACTTAAGTGTCTAACAAAGCGATAGTAGTAATTTTACCACCCATGAGAGATAAGAAACCCATTCAGAAAAAAAAAGAAAAAAAGAAGTAAAGAGAGAGAGAGAGAGAGAGAGATGAGAAGAAAGTATTCACACTGGCGACCACGTGGAACCAAGCAACTGGCCAAGTAAATTTGTCACCTGCAAAGGCACACGAAATACCCAATATATTGCATTAGAATTTATCAGAACATAATTTGTTTACAAATATACCCTGGTAAAATTATCTTTATATACAAGTATCTATGCAAATTCTAAATTTAGTATATGATCTGCACAAACTGAATTTCTTTACACCCTTGTATTCACAAAAGTGGTCCTCTTTATGTAATTATAATTTCCTAGTAGAAAGCCGATTTCTCCCCATAGATTGAATTAAGATAAGGACATTAATGTAAGAAAGTGCATAGAAGAGTATATATATGAAAATTCAGAATGCAGAGGGAAGATATATAAGTAGATGATTTTGCAGGAATTTAACGGTTTTGTCAGAATGTAGATGGAAGCTAGGCATTGGCAAAAAGTGTTCAGCGCCTTTTACAAAGAAAAAAAAAAATTAGTGCAACCGCTTCTACTTACTACATTGTGAAAAGGAGAGCAGATTGGATACAGTAGTCTGGCAAAGATCTTTACAACAAGAAGTTGGAAGTAAATTGATGTCTCGATTACTAGGAATGCTTAGGTAAGTAATGTAGGTCAAAAGCTTGTCTGATATCTCTCCCAAGTCATAGGCACCAAGGTTGAATAATGTTATATTACTGCATTCACTTAATGTCAAACAAATGATAATGAAAGCACGAAACTGACGATTAGGAGCAGATAATACGTGAGATGTAAAAAATTGTAGCATAACAACGTACGTATTTATCACAACTATACAAATTAAGACATGATAGGTCCATCGCCCTACATATGAAAATAAAACCAGCTAGCCGATCCAATGAGGCACACACAGTGCCAGCAATGCACAACGAGCATAGATAAAGAAACATTATCTTATAAAAGTTCACATACCTTTCGCTCTGGATCTTGCAAGGACTGGTGGTTCATCGCTTCGTCTATTGTAATCTCCTCATTAATATTGATCGCACCCCTTTGGGCTCCCCTATCGGAATTTTTCTCGGAGGCCACAATTTCTGCATAAGCCTTTGCTAACACATCTTTTGCTGCTTTGTACACCTCAAGTGAAGCTGCACCTCTCTCAGCACATCTAATTGCATCATGACATAGGTCACCATATCGTGAGGTTATTGATTCTTGCCAATCCTGAGGGAGAGAGTTGTTTTCATCGGAACTAATTCCATCTTTGGCGTTCCTTGCCCACCGTTTCAAGAAGCACTCTCCAGGGAGCACACGTGGATCGACTATCAAGAGGACCCCCAAAATATGGCGGCATAAAATCCCCGAAAATTCAAAATTCTTGCAGCTACAGTTTGCTGTCTTTTTAGCAGAGTTATAAGAGACAAAGAATGTATCGAGCGAATCCTCATCTCTTGTAACGCTGAACTTCCCAATAGTGCCATCCTTGATTTTATGAATGCTATAACCTAAAGACTGAACAAATTCCTCCTGAAATTTACCAAATACAGCTTTTGTATAGATAGATGCCGCTTGTTTTTCTATTAATGAAGCGGTTTTCAAAGTTGGTCTGCCGCAAAGCATATCAAAGTCTGCATTAGCCTCATCCTCGTATCGGCTCGCCATGGCCAAATCAAACTGAGTAAGGAAGATTTTTAATGATGTCTTGGTATTAAAGTGCTTCTTGTAGAAGTCATTCATGGTTTCTAGCTTCTGCGTTGGAGAAACTTCTGCAAAAAATGTGTCTTTTAAATACAAAGGGATCCACTTTTGACGAATATTAAATAACGCTTGAAGCCACGTATTCTTCCTCAGATCATACTTATCAATTATCAAAGCCCAAGTTGTTTCAAATGATTGAATGGTCTCAGACTCAATTACACATCTTTCCAATTCGGCCCTCAAAGTAGGGTGTGCTGAATACACATGGGCTAATTTCTGCTTGCTTCTACTCAAAATAAGCCACTTGCAAAACCGATGACACGTATTTGGAAACACCTTAGCAATTGCCGCTGCCATTGCCCGATTCTGATCGGAAACTAATGAACACGGAGCCTGACCACCCATTGCAGCTAACCAAGTCTCAAACAACCATATAAAAGAGAACTCGGTCTCATCTACAAGTAAAGCGCACCCAAAAATAACAGGTTGGAGGTGATGATTGACTCCAGAGAAAGTGACGAACGGCATCATGTACTTATTTTTCTTGTATGTCGTGTCAAATGTAACGGCATCACCGAAATAGCGGTAAGCTGTTCTAGCCCTTGCATCGGCCCAAAAGGCATTGGTCACGCAACTGTTGTTTTCAACCTGTATTGCATAAAAGAAATTAGGGTTTTCGGCTTGCATCTTCTTGAAGTAGTCAAGCAGGCCCTGCGCATCTCCTCCTTCCCCAAAGGCATTTTGTCGAAAAAGGTTCATCGCATCAGAGGCCACTATAGTGGCCTTATCTGAATTATCAATAAAACCTCGAGCACGAAGATAACCTACTCGACTACAAGTACCAAGATGATGATTATGATTCTTCTCGAGCTTGGAAATAACCCAACGGTTGGAATCCCTGACTACTTCCATCATGGCCTTGCAACCTTCTCTCATTGAGATCCTTTCGCGCTTCCTCGTGCACTCACCAGAAGTTTTCTTTCTATAAACACCTTCCTTCGAACAAACAAACCTCTTCATAATGAGCACCTCCTCAACTCCTTTGGAACGCCGCGACCGCCCGACTCGAAATGGGAACCCCAAGCGCCTTGCATATTCATTATAGAAAGTTTTCGCAGCTTCATCAGATTCGAATTCCATACCGACCTCAGGCTCCTTAGTGCTACCAGTGTTTATAGAGGCTACTTCTTTTATCTCGGACTGATCAGTTATAGCAATGGTAGTATTTGCAGGCTCCCCTTCAGCAGGGGGAGAGCCCGAAAGGACAGTGTTCTCATTCTCGCTATTGCGAGCATTGCCGTCCAATGACATAAGGCATTGCACATAGTCGGTTATATAGTCGTCGTTCTCGCTCCTCGCACTCTCCATGGATAAGGAGATTGAAATCTGCGCTATATATGTATAATATTTAATTGGCAAGAGTTAGCTTTAAAGGGCCAACCCTTCCGACAGTATAATAGCTAATCTTAAATATGAAAAAATCAATATAGGATTTAATGTGTTTCTATAGTAATAGACAACTTCTATCATCATATTAATCATATTCAATCTCACAGAGACCAAAATCCAAAATAAAGCCACCAATATATAATCCACACTAACTTATACATGGAATAAAATTCCATGAGGAGCAATGAAGGGCGAAATGTTGCAATTTTGAACACATTAACACTAATGTTACATAGAAATAACGCTTCCCAACATATCAAGCATGCCAAAAAAGGCTCCAAATTACCGAAAGAAAGTAAAAGATAGGAGCGTGTAACTGCACGTAGGAGCTACCAAAAGCAACATTATGAGCAACAAATGCCAACATAAACCCTAATTTGGCCAAAGAAGCTTAATCCCACGAACAAAAGCGAGATTTTTATCACAAAATCGGCATCAATCACACGGATAGTTGCACCCATAGTGTCCTCTCAAAACTTAGCATTGTAAGAAACAAAATCACAACATAAACCCTAATTAGGCCCGAGGACCCTAATCCAACGAACAAAGAGCAACATTTTCATCACAAAATCGGCATCAATCGCACCAATTGCCGCACCCATCGCCTCCGAACACTGTGTCGCCTCTCCACTCGCTCAAATTCCCTCAAAACCCCAGAATTCGACCTCAAAATCGATCAGATCCTCCACAAAATTGACCAAATCGCCCAATTCTCCCCGGCGGACGAATTCAAACCCCGAATTGGGAGGGAAAAGGGGGCGGAAACTACAGCGAGGAATAAACAATTTTAGGGGAGGTGAAGAACCTTACCGGTGCGTGAGAGGAGGAGAGTAGTAACAACAATAGCAATAATAAAATAGCGAGCTTCGGAGTTGGGGGAGGTGAACGAAACCGCGATCGGGGGAGAGGTCGGGGTGGGTGACGTAAGCTCACCGGCGGTGACGAGAACCACCGCGGAGCCGCGGCGAAGGTCACCGGGAGGTGAGCGGAGATGGAACGAAGGGAGGGTTTGTTTTGGGGGGAGGGTGTTCGTGGGGGCGGCGATGATGATGCGGCGTCCCCAAAACTATCTTATTCCCACCGCGAATACAGTGATTTATATAATTTAATAAAATAATAATCATATCGTTGATCAGATGCTACGCCATGCGAGAAAGACGCGCGGAGAACGCAGAAGCATATCCCTATATGCTTTTTCTACAACTCTATTTTATCAAATAACGTTAGATAAACCTCAATACCAAACTAAGCCTGAGTTATTTAATAATACAGTGTTTGGTTACGGGATAGGAACATGCCCTTATCTCCCTCTTTAAAACCAAACGTTCATTTTTTATCTGAGAATAGTAGTTCTCGGCTATTCCTACCAACACATTCATTTTCTATATAAAACTACCTAATATTTTTCTTATCCTCGGGAACAACCCAATTTTCATCCAAACGCTATTTTTCTTATCCTCATACTTGTACCTATCCTGTAATAGCTAATTCTTGCTTATACCCGAACCAAACGATACTGGGGATAAGGATAGGGATAGGGATAGGGATAGGGATAGGCCCGTATCCCCCTTTATATCAAAACATTAAATTTTTTACACGAGAATAGTAGTTTTCGGTTATCCCCACAAACACATTCAATTTCTATATAAAACTACCTAATATTTTTTCTATCCCCAGAAACAATCCAATTTTCATCCAAATGCTATTTTTCTTATCCCCATACCTGTACCTATCCCTGTAATAACTAGTTCTTGCTTATACCTGAACCAAACGATACCTAATAAGAGTAAGGCTTCTATTTCCGTGCTTCCATGTCGTTTTTCATGTTGCGACTTTCGAATCGTCGATCGGCTCCGTTAAACTTGATCAGGAGTATTTGAAGTACCTAGAAAATAAATTATGTAATTTTTCGGTATTATTTGCCTAGTGAACGAAAGGGCTCAAAATCAACGACTGAAAATAAAAAACTTACAAAACGTGATAATATGACATTAAAATTTTAGATCAAAGATATTGATCTTGTTTTATATAGTATAAAGAATTTGCTATCAAAATTTTACGTGATTTGAATATTTCTACACCGTTAAACTTCCAAACGGCTCACTACGGTTATTAAAATTATTGATTTTGAGCCCCTTCGATCACTAGACAAATGATATCGAAAAATCATAAAATTTATTTTCTAAATACTTCAAATACTCTAGATCAAATTTAACGGAGCCGATCGACGATTCGAAAGTCGCAACATCGAAAACAACCCGAAGCCTAAAAGCTCCGTGCTTCCTAAGCATAGTAGCCTCACACATTTAATAATATAGAAGTAGGCTTTTACTATACTATTATTAATAGCACCAAGAAGTCGGTGATAATTGGTTATTGGCCTCTTGATGAAAAAATGCTTAAAAGGATATTAGTGATCACTCTAAGTTTAAGTGGGTGGTTTTGAATAGTATGATTTAACGGGTAAAAATGTTTAAAAAGATAGATCTGACGGCAAAAAACTTTGTAGTATCAAACGGTTTAATTGTACTATTATATCGCATGATAGCAGGACTCAAATAATATATATAGAGAGAGTGAGAGTAGTTCTATTGTGCTATTAGGAGCACAACAATTCTTATACTCATAAATTTCTAACCATCCATTCATTTTGATAAATAGTGGCAAATTAGAAAAAAAAATGACTATCTCAATTCCTCTTCGCTCTTTCATTCAAACCATCTATCAAATTGATTAATGGTTATAAACTTATAATCACAAAAGTTCTTTCGCTCATAATAGCACAATAATCCTACTCTATATATATAGAGAGAGAGAGAGTTGAGCTACAATAATATAGGCATAACAGACGGACTATGTTGCTATCGATTTATTTAAGCGGATGGAGCATTCAAATTGATGAGCATGATCTATACTATTTATAGTATTTAAAAATTAAATTTTAAATTTTTTGACATTATTGACCTAATGATTCAAATATTATAAAAATTATAATTTTAATTGTCGATATGAGACGTTTGCTTGTTTTACGGTGTAAAAAAAAATCAAATTAATTGAATTTCAGTAACAGAATTTTTTTTTTTTTGAGAGAGATAGGTAACACGCTACGTACCCGCATCGTTTATTTTGTTAAGAAATAAACTTAGCTCGAAATGTGAATTAACTAGGATTCGAACTCGGGTCTCGGGTATCAACCACCAATTAAGCCCTTTGACACTTGCTCTAGGGACGGTCGGTAGTAATTAGAGAATCCTTTAAACTAGTTAAAACAATACCAATATATATCTTAATCTCCATTATACAAATATTGTCATTATTTTTTGAAGGGTATTTTCTTTATTTTAAGCAGTTTATTTTTGTATCCACTTATTAATGTACAAAGAATTAAACAATATAAAATAAAATTTGATTTTTAGCTAGGTACGTATTTCCAGTTGTCTAGATCACGCTCAATAGCGCAGATCGTCAATTCGAAAGCTCCAACATCGAAAATAAATCGGTAACAACGAAGTCTGTTTGCTATTGATAATATTCTAGTTCAATTCTCTCTCTCTCTCTCTCTCTCTCTCTCTCTCTCTATATATATATATAATATATATAAGTTAGACCACTATACTATTAATAGCACCAAGTCATTGGTGTTATTAGGTTTTCAGCCGTTGGATTAAGGGATGTGTGATTAGGATGATGGTGATCTCTTATGATTGAATGGATGGTTGGTTATATATAGAACGACAATCCAATAGTTGAGAATAGTTAAAGAGGTAGATTTAACGGTGAAAAACTTGATAACACTAAATACTTAGGTGTTATAGATAACACAATAGCCGAACTCTCTCTCTATATATATACCGAGTAACTTATCACCTACACTGAGAAATTTTGCATTATAGATAACAATTAATCAACCATAAATTCACTTATTAATTAACCACAAAACTGAGGCACTTACCCACCTACGCTGAGGAATTTGCATTATAGAGAACAATTAATCAAACAGAAATTGATCACTTATTAATTAACCACAAAACTGAGGCATGCATGCAGTTCAAAATCATGCATGGTCACCTTTATGATCTCTAGTACTACTCTTAATTTGAAACACTTATTATCTACAAATCATCAAATGGAGTCACTGCATGCATATGTATACTTGAACTATAACAAAGAACTAAACCCCTGAAACGTGTGAACTGTGTTTGGAGAGCACAAGAAGCGCCCCGGCGATACCGGCGACGGAACCGCATCTCCCGCACCCGAACACTGACCCAGCGTAAGGATCAGAGGATCGCTACCACTACAACCCGCACCGCAATCTCCTCGCCTCGCTCTGGTCGCAGGAGGAGGGGAGGGATCGGAGGAGGACGACGAATTCCCCGTAAGTCGCTGCACCAGCGCCCTGAACTCGTGCGGCGCGGCGTGGACGATCTTGGGCGTGTGCACATACATGACCACTGGAGGAGGGTGCGGCGGCTGGAACTGGCGCTGGCGCTGGAGCTGGGGGCGGCGGTCGGTCGCCATGGGCTTCTTTATCTCCCATGAGGTCTTATTTACATTGAGTGTTGGGGGCCTCAGGCCATTGAGCTCTCTCTGCTTAGTTGAAGGCATGGTGTCAATGTTGTTGTTTTGGGGTGTTGACATTATTATTAATGAGATCAATATATAGTACTGTTCTATTGGATGTATATATATATATATACACACACACACACACACAAAACACATTTATTTGTCATGTGTGTAAAAAAGGTGGTGAGAAAGTCAACGGTCGTTGGTCAACTGCGGCTCATGAATTTGACGTGACGTGCATGGGATTCTAAATATTTTGACTTTGTGGAATTGGTGGCCTGTACCTTGTGGAAACGAGGAACGGGTCAAAGGATCAGTGTGGTCAAAGATGGGGGAAAAATAATTAATAATTAATTAAAGGGGCCAAAATTTGTAGGTAATTGTTTAGTTTACGTGGAACTCACTAAACACAAATGCTTTTTTTTTTTTTTTTTTTTCTTTCAGAGTTTATGGAAAAACGTGGCTCAACAAAGTTGTGCCAAAAATTTCGTTCAACTTGATAATTTTTATGATCACCGCGGTAATTTTTTATTCATTCGGATACTCATTTTTAACTTGCTACTTAAATTCAGAAAATACTTTTCGAGATATCTACGTCTTAAACAGCAAAACGGTTCTGTCCGAGTTTGGAATAAAATTTAACTGTAAAGGCATAATTGTTTAATTATTCATTTTTAGGCTATTTTCAAAAAATATTTTATTTTCATATTTTTAGTCCGGTTATTCGGTTATTTCTGATAGGTTTAGGTTTGGAGATATATTAGAATTTATTATTTTCAATCACACTAGAATTTGGATATCGATATATATATATATATATATATATATATATATATATATATATATATATATATATATATATATATATATATAACTATATATCTATATATATATTTTTGTCATATCATTCTGAGTTGGATTGAGAGATGTGCGGTTAGGATGATGTGGGCCCCAAGATTAAGTGGGTGGTTGGTGAATAGTATGATCTAACGGGTGAAAATCATCAAAGTGGATCTAATCTGAACTCGATAAGACCAAATGTATGGCTATCGATAATATCCAGGACTATATATATATATATATATATATATATATATATATATATATATATATATATATATATATATATATATATATATATATATATATATATATATATATATATATATATGTGGCGTTCCGCGGTTAATCAAATTAGTTTTTAAAATTGATTAATAATATTACTCCTACTATTAACTACTAAACTATATTTTTGTTTCTTTTGTCTTAAGTTTTGACATCTTAATGGTCCTTATTCAAAGGCTTAGTCTCCACAGAGTCCTCCTTTGTTGAATAAGAGAGGCTATCTACGTATGTAACCCACGCTATGTAATAGTCAATATAAAATATAAGTTTAATTTCTATTTAGAGTCCGACTACTATGCTATTGGTAGTACGGTGCTACCGAGTTGTTTTCGATGATGCGGTTTTCAAATCGACAATCGGCTCCGTTAAACTTGAACTACACTATTGAAAGTATTTGGAAACTAAATTTCTGATTTTTTCGACATCATTTGACTAGTGATGATCAAAAGATTTCAAAGTTTACAATTTTAATGGCCGATATGATGTGTTTGAGAGTTTAACGGTATAAAACAATCCAAATTCGATGAAAATTTTATAAATTTTTTTTTTCACTATTTAGAGTAAGATCAGTATATCTGATCTTGAATTTAAATTTTTTATGAGATTTTTATTTTCAACCGTTTAATTTTAAACTACTTGTTTAATAGGTAAATAATATCGAAAAATTATGAAATTTAGTTTCTAAATACTTTTGATACGGTAAATCAGGTCCAACGAAACCGATCGGCGATTTGGAAGCCGCATCATTGAATACAGCTTGATAGTACAGAACCACCGATAGTATAATAGCTTAGCTCTTATTTTTATATATTTTCATGGTAATTATTAAAAGTAACTTTTTAAAATAAATTCTACGATCAAACGTTGGTCGTACGAATTTAAAATACATGTCACATCGTTCTCTATAAAAATAACATAAAATAAAAAAGGTACGTACTAAATTTACTGCACTACAACCCACTTTGATCTGACTCTCAAACTAATTATCTGTATTAAAATAATAATTTGATTCGATTTTACTATCGCACATTTGAATTTAAAAATACACTTTAGTTATTAGCTAATAATTAGATGGTGCAAATCCAAATGTTAATTTAAATTTACACTATATTTAATTAAAATTTTTGTTAGAAATATTTAAAAAAGACAAATGTTATGCCTCCTGAATCATATTCTCGAATTATTGAATTATATTCGTAAAATTTATGATATAATTAATCATTTAAATCATACAGATATTATGATTTTATTTTTACGTAATTGTGAGTGAGTACGCAAAATTCTACGTATAATGTTGAGAACAATGCTACCCATATATTCTAATTAATTCATAGGTGTAACTCTTGTTAACTTACTTATCTTATCATTTTTTTTTTATTCAATCTTTTAAAATTTTATCAATCCTTAGCTTTGAGCATAAAATATAGAGATAACTTCAAACACCCCCCTTTGGTTTCGCACGTTCTCACTTTAGTACTCTGTGGTTTAAAGTGTATCAATTTGTTCCTCCTGTGGTTTCGTTTTTCTCTTTTTATTATCAATTTTATTATTATTTTTTTCTTAAATCAGTGACAAAGTTAAAATTAAAGAGTACTAAAGTAAATATTCTACAAATCTATATGGGTATCCAAAGTTTTTTATATATAATTTAACGAAATATTAAGAAAAGATGCTGCCAAAAAAACAAAACAAAACCACAAGGCCTAGGAGGCAAAATTGATACATTTTAAACCACATGGTACCAAAATAAGAAAGTGCGAAACAACCGGGGTTTTTTTGAAATTTTTCCTAAAATATACCTTCCTAGCTAGAAAAGATATACATTAGTAGCTAGGGGTGTAATGGATTCGATTTGGTTTGGGTTTTAGGCATATCTCAAATTGAGCGAAATTTTTTTGATTTGAACAAATGATTCCGGCTGGGATACTATCGATAGCATGAAGCATTTAATGCTATCAAATTTTCTGCCGTTAGATTTACCTTTTTTATTATTTTCTCCCGTTAGATTATATTATTCAACTAACCACCCACCCAACCCTAATGAGCCCATATCATCCTAACCGCACATTTTTTAATCCAATGGCAGAAAACTTAATAAAGACTAAGCATCGCGTCTTATTAATAAGTATTCCGCTTAATTCGAACAAATTTATAACTGGACCAAACCTATTTATAGTGAGAACCGATTAAAATCAGACCGATCTAATTCAGTTTTTTGGTTCGGTTTTGTTTTCGCCTTGCAATTAATTTCCAGTTTTTCATAATTTTCTTATGAATTAATTTATAAGTTAATAAATCGAATCAAATAGTTTAGATTAGTTTGGTTTAGTTTGATTATCGGGTTGTGATCAAATCGTGTGCATTAATCCTACCTCTCTCTCTCTCTCTCTCTATCTCTCAAAAAAAAAAAAAACATATTAGCATTTTTGTAACGGCAATTGCACGCAGAGCTTTCATGGGCGGGAAGGGAACACGTGTCCACGTGATAACCAATCACAACAGCTTCGTTAAAATGGCCCCCACCCCCCGTGCTTTAAACTTCGCGCTCAACGGCCAACGCTTCAACAATATTTATATGTCGCCATGATCGACCGTACACGCTGATCCGAGTGCCCTTTTTTATTTTTTAATTAATGAATTTGTTAACGCTTGAACTTTTATTAATTAATTAATAAAGTTTTATGTTATTCTATAGCAAACATAATTAGGATAAATAAATAATAATTAGTATATAAATATTTATTAAATTTGTTAAAATTTTTAACTTGGCTAACTAAAGATTTTCAAACGGAGAGCTAAAAGCTGAAAAAATTGAGGAATTTTTTTTAAAAAAAAAGAAGTTGAGAGGGTTGTTGCAGAATTATATTTAGTTGAGGGGGGCTCCGTGCATAATAATTTATCTACGGCTCGGTTGGAGATGCCGCGTCCGAGCGCTCCTCATCGCGTCGCATCACATCGCCCCGCCCCGCGCGTCGGAGCTCGTCCTCTCCTTCGTTGGATCCCAATCTCGAACACCTCGCGTGCGCCTCTCCTCCTCGTCCTCGCCATCGTCTCCGCCGATCCCAAGGGTTCCATCGATCTCCAAAAATGACCCTTCCTCCCTCGCCGCGATCCTGAGCTTGCCCCCGCCCCCTCGCCGCCCATGGGGAACTCTCTCGGCCCCGCCCCCGGCCCCGGCGGCGGCGCCCGAAACGGCTTCTTCCAATCGGTCTCCGCCGCTGTGCCCTGGCGCGCCCGACCCCCGCCGCCGCCGCAGCCGCAGCCGCCCCCGCAGGCGGAGGCGGCTGATGCGGCCGCGCCGGCGGCACCACCGCCCCCGGGGATGCGCCGCTCCCTGCGGCACCACCGCCCCCGGCGGAGGCGCCGCCCTCTCCGCTCCCCGCCCCGAAGAAGCCCCCCCCCATCAACCGAGTCGCGAGCGCGGGGGTCCTCGCAGGATCCGTGCTCCAGCGTAAGACCGAGAACGTGAAGGATCTCTACACCCTAGGGCGCAAGCTCGGCCAGGGCCAGTTCGGGACCACCTACTTGTGCACGGAAAAGGCCACGGGGAAGCAATTCGCGTGCAAGTCGATCGCCAAGAGGAAGCTCGTGGCCGACGAGGACGTCGAGGACGTGCGGAGGGAGATCCGGATCATGCACCACCTCGCCGGGCACCCCAACGTGATCTCCATCGTGGGCGCCTACGAGGACGCCGTGGCCGTGCACCTCGTCATGGAGCTCTGCGCCGGGGGGGAGCTCTTCGACCGGATCATCCAGAGGGGCCACTACTCGGAGAAGGCGGCCGCGAAGCTCGCAAGGGTGATCGTCGGGGTCGTCGAAGCTTGCCATTCGTTAGGAGTCATGCATCGCGATCTGAAGCCCGAGAATTTCCTATTTGTTAGCAAGGACGAGGATTCGCCTCTTAAGACCATCGATTTCGGGTTGTCTATATTCTTCAAGCCAGGTAAAATGCTTTTATGGTGATCATTTTGTATAGTAGTATTAACATCACTTGAATTTGGATAGCAATATCAACATCGCTTGAATAATATGTTATTCGTGCCTTTTAGCTTCAGAATGTTGTGAATTTTACTTGCGTTCCGCAGATTAAGTTGTTGTTTGATTAGATTTTGCTTAGTGATTGCTAATTTTGTTACCCACAAAATATTGTAGTGCAAAGATTTAAGATCATGAGAGTTAACTTTCTTTTTCTAATTTTCATTGCATTTGAATTGATTAAAAGGAAACTTTGAGGATCGTAGGTTTTTATTGGATAGACTTATGTTTTTAGGCAAAGAGAAGGGAAATGGTGGACACTAGATGGTTTTCTTATCCAAGTTATGATGGTGATTAATCGGCTCTTTGTTTTCTTTTTTTCTTTTTCTGTTAACTTGACTGTGTATCTATTAGGGAGCAACGATTTGACATCAAGCATGGTTGAGTTTGCAAATTTTTTTATTAGGTTACATTTTGAACTTGGTGTGCTGGTTAAAGGTTTGGATGATGACGGGGGCATGTTTAATGAGCTTACATTTTAATAATGTTAATTCCCCATTCTAAGATCTATTTATACACCAACACTTCACCATTTAAAATTTGCTTAGAATCGATACCTCCATCAGGTGGAGCATTTTTATGATTACAATGAAACAACATGTTTCTTGAAAAGTTTGAGCTTCATTACTTGCAAATGTCCAGAACCCTGGTTTTAGAATTTTCTTGCTTTACACAAGAGTGTTCTGAAACTTCTTGGCACCAACTAATGTAGCAAAGCTACTCATCCTATTTTACATTATACTATCCTTTGAATCATCTCATCGGTATTATTTACACTGTCGTAATATTTTCCTCATGTGAGTTATCTGAACTCATCATCTGCTTTTTTTAAAACTTTTTTCTTTAGGGGAGACACTTACAGATGTTGTTGGTAGCCCTTATTATGTGGCACCTGAAGTTCTACGGAAACATTATGGTCCTGAGGCTGATGTCTGGAGTGCTGGAGTAATCATTTATATCCTATTGAGTGGGGTCCCTCCATTTTGGGATGGTTAGGATACTAAGATTTTCTGCTACTCGACTGCAGACATATTTCAATGCAGTTGGTTGATTAAACTCCAAATTTTCTACTTTTTAACTCTGCTTTCTTTATCCCAGTACAGAAACAGAGCAAGGAATTTTTGAACAGGTTCTAAAAGGTGAGCTCGACTTTTCATCGGAACCCTGGCCCAGTATCTCAGGGAGCGCAAAGGATTTGGTCAGAAGAATGCTTGTGCGAGACACCGGAAAGCGTTTGACTGCCCATGAAGTTTTATGTAAGTAGTGATTTTGTTGAAAAAAATTGTGTTAATTAACTGTTAAAAATCTGTGCAACCTTCTTCTCAAAAGTTTGATCTCCACACAGTGCAAAAACTGGTACAGAAAGCAAGGGAGTACCCAAAAATTGTTATTGTGTAGCAGCCACTAAATCTTTATCAGGGAGAAAATAACCTCCTTGGCTTTTATTTTCAATAATCAAAATCATGTGATTAGCCATTAATACAATCTGATGCTTATAACCTTTTTGAAGATGCAGTTAGCTTTCTTTGGAATCTCGGGAGTCGGGAAGAATCCGTCTTGTTTTAACGTAGCTATTTCTGATGATTGTCCTCTTGTTTTTTAATAGGCCACCCCTGGGTATGTGTTGATGGTGTAGCTCCAGACAAGCCTCTGGATTCTGCTGTCTTGACTCGCTTAAAACAATTTTCTGCGATGAATAAGCTCAAGAAAATGGCCCTAAAGGTAGGTATTAGTATAAATTTTGTCAATTTTATCTCAAAATATTATACCCTACTATCAATTTTAGAGCTTGGCCTATTGTTTGAGGTCATCTTAGTGATTGATTTTTAGTGCTTTCTTGACTCCACTTACCAACTAGCAACATATCTTATAGCTGCACGAATGTGATTTGCACCTCCTCTTGGTGTAGATCTGGCATTGCTTAATGCTGCATCTTTTGACTACTTTATACTTTACAAGTGATATTCATGTGATTCGCTACATACTTTGAAAATTTATCACTTTAATACAAAGGGAATGTTAGAGAAGTTCTATTTCTTGAGTTGATTGTCCTATATTCATTTATATTTGCCTTTATAATTGATCTTTTTCACAAGAAAAGGGTGAGGTGTTCATGACTTCCAAATGTAAAGCAAAAACTCAGGCATACAACATTCTTGACAATTTGTGAAACTGATACACATGTCTAGGTCATTGCTGAGAGCTTGTCTGAAGAAGAAATTGCTGGCCTGAAAGAGATGTTCAAGATGATTGATGCAGATAACAGTGGCCAAATCACACTAGAGGAACTAAGGACTGGTTTGGAAAGAGTTGGTGCAAATCTGAAGGAGTCTGAAATTTCAGCTCTAATGGAAGCTGTAAGTATTTTAATCATATAGTTTACCATTGTTTAATTTGGTACAGAATAATCCTATCTTGTACGAGAGTTATTGAAGACACTTGGCAATTACTCTTCATTGTTTTGTAAATTCTTGGATGTTGCAGAACTCTTTGACGAACTTAAAAGTTTACAAAATTTGACATAAGAACCAACTGATTAATCGTCACTTGCATTTATATTTTGAGAAATTAACATTAATTCTATTCTGGTTACTTCCAAATTAGTAGCACTTAAATTTCCTTCACATTGCAAGCTCCGACTTTTAACACTTCTGTTTCTATAAAAATGTAGCTGCTTTACTTTTATTTGCTAATGACAAATTACTTGATTACTTCTGATGTAAATTTCAGGCAGATATTGACAACAGTGGCACTATTGATTATGGAGAGTTCCTAGCTGCAACCCTGCATATAAACAAAATTGAGAGGGAAGATAACCTCTTTGCGGCTTTCTCATATTTTGATAAAGATGGCAGTGGTTACATAACTCCAGATGAGCTCCAAAAGGCCTGTGAGGAGTTTGGTATAGAAGACACTCGTCTTGAAGAGATCATTCGAGAAATAGATCAGGATAATGTAAATCCATTTACTCTGCAAGAAATGTTATCCTTTTACATGATGTAACCTTTTTTCTTCTTTCGTTTTAACACATGCAGCATGTTGAAACGGACCTGGCTTTAAGAATTGTTTATTTGACGAACTAACTTTTTCAACATTTTAAATTAAAGAGAATCCCAAGACCTAGCAGTTTCCATCAAAATGTTGTAGAATATTTTTGACAAATGACAAAACATTCCATTCAATTACGTAATATTCAATAAAAAAAATTACAATTACGATTGAGTTTTTAACGAAGGAACTATAATCAATCATACTCCTAAGATTCAGCAGTAAAATCTAAATATTTTGAAGTTCAAATAGCCATCTCAAAAGGTACTATTGTTAAGGTAAGGTTTTTGAGTTTTACTGTTTATTTTTTGAGAAAGCATGAAAGTAACTCCTTTTGTTTCTTCTTTTTCTCTTCAGGATGGAAGGATTGACTACAATGAGTTTGTAGCGATGATGCACAAGGGTAATGCTGTTTTCGGCAAAAGAAATCTGCATGGAGGTAATTGTAGCTTTGGTCTCAGAGAGGCACTGAAGCTGGGCTAACGGTGAGTAGGTATATTTTCCTTTCCTTGTCCTCCCTTTGTTGTGGGAGTAATAATTAGTTAGTCCTACCTTCATGTAACTGCCAATTTGGTTGCTTGGCTCTTTTTTTACCAATCAAGTCCCCAAGTTTTAGAAGTACCAGTTTCATCCCTTCCTTCCAAATGAAATCTTGTTTACTATGTTTTTGGTTCATAAGCTAAAAAATTAATCGCATGTGTATTGATTATCTTTGGTTTCACCAACCTTGTTATCTTTTAACTGTCCACATCAGCAAAAGCAGAGATGTATTTACTAATACATTTGCTAGATGGGGATGATACTAGTGAGTTAACTGATATAATACAGAGTTCTGGGGTCAGATTGGTTTTTTTCTAAAGTTAGGGAATTAACACATATACACATAGGCAAGAAGGAATTAGTGACGATCGCCACCTCGTGGTGGGTCATATGGTTGGAACGAAACAGTCGTATTTTTGAGAACTCTAAACACTCGCTGGGTTACCTATCGTCAAAGATTCGATCGCTCAGGGAGGCCTGGGACAGTTTTTGTGGTAGTTAGCTTTTTTTTTTCCCCCCCCAGACCCGGTTGCCCCGTCTGCAACCCATTTCATTTCCTAAATGAATGAAGTAGTAGCATACCACTTTTTTCTCAAAAAAAAAACACACACACATATACACACTCATGAAAGATTCATCACTCAAATACTATGACTGTGGCTTATCATCAACTTTGTTTGCTTCTACAGTTGCATATATTCATCTTGGCATAGCAGTTATATTAGGTAACCGGAGCAGATTGCTACTTCAGAGTAGTTGCATATGTTGATAACCTTATGGGATGCGACAGTATCGATTCAATTTGGAACTTGTTCAGAGCTATTGGGTGCCTTTTATGTTATCATCGGAGTTCCAAAAGTGGGTCAAAAGTTGGTGAGTAATAAATCTTTTTGTCCACTTTGATAAATGATATTTGGCATTCAGAAGTGTATAATATATATTTTGTTTGGACAAAAATGTATGGGCAGTCCCTGTATTATCCCAATAATGCATCTTGGTCCGAAGCACATTAGTCCTTAATCTTTCGTACATGTTACACTTTAGTCCCTGAACGGTAGAGAAAATCAGACTTTATTATGCAATGATCTTTTAATCATTTTATAAGTGAGACTGTGAAAGGTTAAGACATTATTTTATTTGAAGCTACGGGCTAAGTGCAATACATGTTTAAGTTCATGTACCAACTTTTTTTAGTTAAAGTGTAGGGAGCAACTCACGTTATTGGGATAGTACATGGACCATCCATGCATTTTACCCTATTTATAATTCTTGAGATCCATTCCTTCCAGCTAAATTGTATTTCTAATGTTCCTCACAGGGCACTGTGAATCCCAGTCATCTTCCTGATGTACATGAATGTATTGTTAGGTAAGATTAAATTTATTATTTTTCTCTTTTTATCTATCCCGGAGATGATGAGGATAACCTCTGAGCAGGAGACAAATATACCTTTCTGGTAGTGTTATCAATAGAGCCATTGATGCATATGATTCATTGAATTTGGTCAAATTCAGTCGGTTATTAGTAATTCGAATTTCTTTTTTAACAGTAAAAATGGTTCTGTAAATAACACCACCCTTCCTTTTTCATTATCCTTGTGACCTTTACCAGGCTTAATATTGCTTACCTGGCTTTTGTAGTTTTGTTGTCATGCATGTAAGCATAATTTGTGTTGGTAGTACCAAACAGATTTATTCGGTCATAACGAAATGGTTATTTTTTCTTATGTTGAGATAAACTTTTTGTGTGTGTATATATATATATATATATATATATATATATATATATATATATATATCAGTGAATTATTCTTACTTTTGCTTCAGTTGTATTTAATAATGATCAATGTACCTGATGTATTCTCTCAAAATTATTGTAGACTGTAACATGCAATGCCTAACATTTGTAAGTTTTTCTCACTGAACCTCTTCCACTTGTTAAACCATTCGAACTACCCTTTACACATTTGATCATTTGGACCTGGAATTTACATCTTGTTTCTGAAGATCCTTGTATGCATCCTGAGATTGTAGTCAAAGGTTTCAATTTGTCAAACTGATTCAAATATTTAATCTCTTATTAAGCTAGATTCGCCTAAAACAGGCAATTGAGATTCTATCATATATAACCATAACCATATCAGCATAGAAGTGTTCTCGCGTTAGGTCTCACTTTCAAATCATGCTCCAAGTGGAAAGTAGGGTGTATGAATTATGATTTGAGCCTACAGGCTAGTTGTCCAAAAGTTGACCGAAAAAAAAAAAAGAAAGAAAAGAAAAAAAGAAGAGAGGACCGTCTGCAGAGTAAGTAAAAAGATTTGGTAGTTGATATCTCTGGTCCCAAATTCATTTAGTTGATTCATATTTTTAAATTTAAGTTTATTTCTAAATAAAATAAACGAGGTTCTTGTGAGTTGTGTCACCGTGTCAGTGTGTAAGCTTTACACCAACAAGGCTCTTGTGAGTTGTGGCTCACATTCTTTTTTTGCTTGTCTTGTTGTATATATTTTTTAAAAGTAAAACTTCAGAAGGGTTTTATGAACTCTCACATCCCCCCTACAGGAGTGCACAAACTAACCCTTTTTTTTTTTTTTTTTGATAGAAAATAGAAACAGGTCTAATAAATTTAGTTGAGTCTGATTTATCTATCTATTGATATTAAATTAAGGTAATGTTATTTATATTTATACACTGAAAATACTAGTGTAAATTTTACATCTTTTCATCCACAAATTAATATTTCACACTTGTTATCAATTACGGATTTTTTGATTGTTAATATCCAAAATTTCAATTTCAAAGCGAAATTATTTTACATTTTTAGATGTATTCATTTCAAAAAATGAACAAAATGGCCGTGGTAGTTTGCTATTTTTTTTTTTCACAATTTAGAAGAATTCTTTTTTAAAATTTTGCAAAAATGGACATACGGTTTGTGTGTAACGAGGGTCGTGACGGGCGACACGTCCCACATTAGCTGGGCAAAATTATAAAAAAAATAAATATATAAAAAAAATTTAAAAATAAATTTGTATTATTTTTTTGAAATAAAAAAAGAATTCATATGGGTTTTTGCTAATGGACCAAAACTGTTTGGTCCATAAAACCAAAACTACTATTTCTTATTTCACTTACTCCAATCAACCACAATTATTTTTATATCTAGACTAAACCCAATTCTCAACGAAACACAAAATTACTCTAATCCCACCTTAACCCCGAACTTAATCCTATCCCGGGGTTAAGTAAAAACTTGTTATTCCAGAAATATGGTTAATTTCAGAGTTAAGATAGCGTTAGAGTAATTTTGTATTTGGTTGAGAATTGGGTTTAGTCCAAATATAAATAAAATAGTATTTGGTTGGAGAGTTAAGGTAGGGTTAGAGTAATTTTGTATTTGGTGGAGAATTGGGTTTAATCCATATATAAATAAAATAGTATTTGGTTGGAGTAGGTGAGATAAGAATAATAGTGGATAAAATAATATTTTGTTTGGTTAGAATAGTGGGGTGGGATAGGATTAGTTAACACCACCTCAAATGGGCTATCCCGGAATAGCCCATTTAGGGTGGGGTTAGCTAACCCCAGGGTGTTTTGGAATAACTTCGGGGTTAAGGGGTTATTCCACCCCTTAACTCCGAACCAAATGGGTGATTTGGGTGGGCCGGACTGTGAAAGCCCGACTGGTACGGCCCAAATGGACCGTGCCGCGCGTCGTACAATGCCGGGCCGTCGGGACGCAAGAGTTAGGCCCATCATGACACAAGTGCTACAGTATTCGTGCCGTGCTGTAGCGTGGCTCGTTGCTGTGCCGGGCCAGGCGCCGACGTGCCACCCCTTTTACATCCTACGTACGGTGCACGTCTACTTCCAAAAAAAAAAAGAAAAAAAAGAAAAAAACCTGGTCGGAACCTTCTGGGCTCAATATCCCACGGCGGTTCCCCGCGTGGGCCCAAGCCCAACCGACAAACCGGACCGAGTCAACCAAACTGCAAGGGCATTTTCGTCATTTCACACAACCGGATCTTCACATTCGCTTTTTTTTATCTCTAGTGATTTTTTAATCCTATTTTTTTTAAAAAATTTCGGTATAAGTTTTAATATCCAAATTATATTTTATATTTATTAAAATATTAAATGTTATTGAATAAGATAGTGGAAACGTGAATTTTTAGATGCATATTTTATGTATATATTAATATTAATATATATTATTATTTAAATAATATTTAAATACAAATTTAATTTTATACTAAATTTATTTTAAACAAATACGATAATAAATATTTGGCATACAAGAAAAATACGAGTATTTAGGATGCGTATTTATTCGCTTTCCACCATTTTCGCCTCTTTCTCTCTCTATCTCTCTCTCTCTCTCTCTCGTGAATGCTAAATACAACAGCGCCCCTTCGAGTTCGATCTCTCCCATCCTCCAAAATTAGGCTAAGCAAACCCTAATTCGATCTCGAGTTCTCGCGTAAAGGCGAAAGCTTTCGCCATTTTTGATCTCTGTTCTCCTCTTTTCCTCTCCCATTGGATCGAGAAAAAAGAGGGGTTTTCCGAAGGGGATCGAGAGGGGTTCGAGCGAGCGAGATGTACAACAGCATGATGGATCCCGAGTTGATGAGGCTCGCGCAGGAGCAGATGAGTCGGATCCCCCCCGAGGAGCTCGCCAAGATCCAGCAACAGGTCGATTCCCCCTCGCCTTTGATCGCTTTTTTAAGATCCGTATCGTGTCGATGCTATTTTTGTGTCCAATTCTTGGAAAATTAGGCCTTTTTTCGTTCATGTTTTTGTGTTTGATTTTGATTTCTGAACGAGATTCGTGTTGCTTTTATCCCTGGTCTTTTATCTAGCTTTGTATACAACAGGAACCTTCCTAAATTTTAGTAGATTCGGAGATGGCACAACAAGATTTGGCCTCTTTATCTGCCTAAATACTCTTATGGTGGTTAATATGGATTGAAGAATCATTACATAAGTTACAGGGAAATTCATTTAGGCTACATTAAGTTTATTTCCTTGTCAATGAAATATTTGTGTTACTTCTTGTGCATATGAAGATTGTTAATTTGGATTCTTGATAGTTTCTTTGTATAGGTTGTAATTCATCCTAATTGATGGATGTAAGGATTGGTTGGCTTTTGTTTGATTAATCCGTTATTATGCACCAATTACATGAAATGTGTTTCTAGACCTTATTCTGAATTTGCTGCAAATTTTCTTCCATTTGTCTTTGACTTGTGTAAAATTGTATAGAAATAGATTAAAAAAAAATGGTTTGCAAAAGGTACTCTATATTTGTTGTATATGAATGTCAAACTGTATAAACCCTAAATTCTGCTTATACATTTTCTCCACTCTGGGTTATCGTTGCAATTTGGTTCAAGTTCCAAAGAATTTTCATATGACCCTATTTTTCAGCAGGGATATCAATGGTCCAGCCCGTTGGGCCGAATTTTCTCACTATTAGGGCTGTTTTGTTGGGCCGAACATTTGGAAAATTTTGCAACATTCAACCCCGATCCAGTTATCCACCCTATTTGCCTTCCCATTGCATTCCCACTATTAGATGGAAAACAATAGAAGTCAGGAGATCGCTGCTTTTTTTTAAAAAAAAACATATATTCTTTTGTGTAAATTCTACATGTAGAGGTTATCGTACCATCATTCTATTTATTTGTAAGTTGGTGTGTCGTAGAGTACATGTAACTCCATGTGTGGTCGGTCTGACATAGGGTTGTTTTGCAGATGATGTCCAACCCTGAGCTTCTAAGAGTAGCAACAGAGAGTATGAAAAATTTGAGGACAGAAGACGTCAAACGTGCTGCCGAACAGTTAAAACATACCAGAGCAGAGGATATGGTTGAGATAAGCGAGAAAATCTCTAAGGCTAAACCTGAGGAGATAGCAGCAATGAAGGCCCATGCAGACGCCCAGATATCTTATGAGCTAAACGGGGCCAAAATGCTGAAGCAGCAGGTTTAATTTCCTTCACCAATTTTGTTTTTTTACGGCTCTGTGGCAATATCCTATGGAAAATGAGCAGAGATTGTATATAGAGACATCTGTTCCCACTGCTGGCCTTATTTCTGCTTCTGTATTTTCTCAGGGTAATGAGCTTCACAGCCGAGGTCAATATGCAGATGCTGCTGAAAAGTACATGCTTGTATGTTTGCTGTTGCCTGGCCTAATTGCTTGATTTCTATCTTTGTCCCCTGTATCACATTTGAATTGTGCCAGCTACTCATTTACTAATAACTTCCCATAACCAGGCAAAAAACAACTTGAAAAGCATCCCCCCGTCGGCAGGACAGATGCTCCAGTTGCAATGCTCTCTTAACCTAATGTCTTGTTACCTAAAAACTAGGCAGTTCGAGGAATGCGTCAAGGAAGGTTCAGAGGTATATATAAACTTTCAGTTTTAATCATTTCTCTCCTTTCCTATTCAAATGTAGTGTACATTTATGTTCATATAGTTGAGCGCATGTGTATGTTTGCTTTTATATTTATCACTTTAGTCTTATTCTTTTATATGGATATTCACATAAAGTTATCTATTTACTGTATACCCTTGAACTTGTATAATGTAATAGTTTGAGCTATTTCCAATTATACCCTATGTTATTCCTATCTAGAATTTATAATTTATAATATATAATACGAAATATATAATCTATAATCTCTGTTTATGTTCTGGCGAAGTACTACCCTTTTTTTGTTATCCTGTGCAAATGAGGCTGTTCAATAACAGGTCCTGGCCTATGACTCGAAGAATATCAAAGCTCTTTATCGCAGAGGGCAAGCATATAAAGAACTAGGAAAGTTAGAGGTAAGCATATAAAGATCAATGTTAGAGCAATGTTAGAGCAACTGATTGTAAATGAGTTTCTTTACTCTTCGCAGGGAGTTTTCTTTTTATTTATCACAAGAGTTGTTTACCTAATCATATTTATACTGCAATACATTCAGGCTGCTGTTGCTGACTTAAAAAAGAGTCATGACATTTCTCCTGATGATGAAACAATTGCTGATGCTTTTAGGTAAGAACTTTCTTTTTCAATGATTTTCATATTATTTTTGTGGAGAAAAGGGGAAATCATATTTCTTATAATACAATGCTACGGGGCTAATAGAGAATTCTAACTGATGCAGAGATGCCAACGAAAATCTGATGAGGGAAGGTAAAAATAGGAGCACATCTCAAGGTGATGCAGTTGTCCCTTTCCCTCTTTTAATGTAAATAATAATAATAATAATAATAATAATGCTTTAGTAACGACATGTAGTCACTGTCTGAACTATATCGCATTTTGAAATAATGAAATGTATACCTGAACTCCAAAAGTTCTTTTCCTTGTATAACCTTTCATTATTTTTTATTTCACCACCTCTCTATCAAAAATTAAGGGCATTTGTAACTTTTCTGATGGAATCTTTTGCAACCCAATGGTATTTTTAGTTGCTGTATTCTATAACTCTTTTTTTTTTATTGAAATAATTAAGTTTTAACTCAATCGGAGAATGACGTACCAGATCAATGATGAAAGGTTGGATAAGGAAATCACAAGTTTAGAAATTCATTTATCTGTTTTATATGCACTATGATTCTTACCTGAATTTATATGATTTTGCATAATAGATTTCTTTTGTGAAGTGGGCCACACCCTCTAGGTTAAGGATATTGGTGTTTTTGCTGTATTTACTGACTATTCTAATCTATTCATAAGGTGTGGTTATTGAAGAGATAGTGGAAGACGAATTATTAGCACCATCAAGCTGTCATGAAGGTTCGTTTGTGGAGGAGTATTCTGTTACACAGGCTGTTGAATCTGCAGAGAGCTCTAGTGCAAGCAGCTCGTCACCTGATACTCCTGTTTTCACAGAGCACTTGAAAAGCTTCAGAGATGATCCCTCTGCTATGAGGTTTGTTTGAGTGCATTTGAGTCATCATATGAGCGTATATTCTTGCGGCTGTAAAAATGTGATAACTGTGGACTACTAGCTGTTATTGCTAGTTGATGATTTGAGCCATTTTTTACTCGCATGAATCATTTGGTAGGGTTCAGGGAACTGTAAAAATAAGAAATAATATCGATACTTCGATGATTAATTGAATGCTCGAGTGTCATCACTAATTTTATTCACAACAACAATGGCACATATTCAAGATCTCTCGTTCTACCAGATGAATTTCCACTGCTGAACCTCACAAAGAGCTATTGTCCTTTGTCAACTTTAGAGCTATTGTGGATCCCAAGTTTGTTGTGATCATACTGTAGTCTGGTTTTGTCCCTCCAACTGTAATTTTTTTCCCATAGATTAGTTTTTTCTTTTCTTTTTGATGTCTACTACTTATAATTGTAGTTGCGAATCCAATTTTTTTTCATTACTTTTTTTTTTTTAATGTTCAATGCTTTGCAACAACAATGCTTATCCATTTTAACATTTTTCTGTTAACTACTGTTTGTCTGATCATGGGTAGCTGCTTTTCTCTACTTGCTCACAATATTAGTTTTCTTATCCACTCTCTATTGATACTACTTATCTGTTTCAACATTTATATTGCAACAGAAAAGTTTTCTCGTTGCGTGTCTTGGATACTCTGACCATCAAGGGCCAAGGCATAGAGCTTCTATGATATGCTCGTACTAACTTAATGCTTATGTAACAAGAGTCAGTACACAGAAATTGTCGTTTATAATTAATTATTTTCCAGGTCATTCCAAAATTATGTCTCCAATGCAAATCCCGATACTCTGGCACAACTGGGCATGCAAGGAATGCCGCCTGATCTTGTCAAAACAGCCCAAGACATGCTTAGCACGATGCAGCCCGAAGAGCTTCAGCAAATGTTTCAGGTCGCTTCGTCCTTAAAAGAAAGGGGCCCATATGGTCCTAAATTGGGAAACAATATCCCAGAAATGACACCTGAAATGGTCAAGATGGCATCCAATACAATCAGTAAGATGTCCCCTGATGAGCTTCAGAAGATGCTTAAAATGGCTTCTTCTTTGGGTGCAAATGCTCCCCAAAGATCAGGAAGTGCTTCTCAGTCACTGGCTTCTTCTTCTGAAAGCCCTTCCGCGGGACCATATGATAGTAGGGATAATATTTCTGATGAATCGCTGTTTAGTCAAAGAATGGGTGAATCATCATCAAGCACTTCGACTTCAGCAGCTGATTTACAAGAAACCATGAGGAATTCCATGAAAGATCCAGCAATGCGGCAGGTTTGGAAGTTATTGATTGCATTAATTTTGTTTCTAAAGTTATCTTTTGCTACTCAAGCTGGGTTCTGCAACTGGAAATCTACTTAACTGATTTTTTTTTTAATGTAAACTGATAGATGTTTGCAAGTATGATGAAGAATATGAGCCCGGATATGATGGCAAACATGAGTGAACAATTTGGTATGAAGATGTCAAAGGAGGACGCTGCAAAAGCGCAACAAGCCATGTCAGCATTATCTCCGGCTGACTTGGATAGGATGGTAAGGAAACAATTTTATGACCTTTTCTTATTCAATTTGCTCCGACCATGTGAGTAATTCCACAAGTAGTTTTGCTTCTTTCTTCTCCTCAGTGTCATCATAACTCTGTTTGTCATAACTGGTAAGTAAGTATACATGATTTGAATTGTAACCATAGAATCGATCCTCATACTTCTTTTTGGTTTGTGTCAAAAGCAATCTATTTAATAATCTTGTATTTTTAACCCCCTGATTTCTATCTAAATCTAGATCCAGCCGTCACTAGTATTACATATTTCTTTCTCTCAGTCATTCTTACCTATATTTTTCTTCTTTTTTCCCCTCAGCTAAGGTGGGCGGAAAAGGCACAACGGGGAGTCGAAACCGTGAAGAAGACAAAGAACTGGGTTTTGGGCCGACCGGGTTTGATCCTCGCCATCGTGATGTTGGTCCTCGCGCTCATCCTTCATCGGCTAGGTTTTATCGGCGGATGATCACCTGCGCAACTCGCTCTCGCCACCTCCACCCGACAAATCCGCACTGTGGCTTGCCATAATTTCTGGATATGAAGCACTTAGTTGTAAAGTTATAACCTAAAACTGTTCTTGGTGCCTATCAAATTAAATTCCTACGAGCCGCATCTCTGGTCTTTGATTGATATCGCTCGCAGCTGTTATGTTTTAATTTGTGTAATCAAACTTAAAAAGTGACGGAAAATGACCCGAGTTCTTGTAATAATTTAGATTTGCCCTAAAAGGGTAAGCCACCCAGTTTTAAGAACAGTTTTGGTAATTCTCCGACTCTTAGATCGAGCAGTAGCTCTATTCTTTTCTCTTGTGGCTTGCTTTTGTGTAATTTCTCTACTGCCTAACAATTTGTTGTACATCAAGATTATCTGTTCATGTTTAGTTCATCTCTTACATCAAAATGAGGGAGACATTCTTTTCCGTCGCCGTTGCTCCATGCAGGAATGACAACGTTCGGTAAGATTCTTTTATGCTGTGCGTGATTTTACAGTGTCAATTTAATTTGTAAACTTATTATATTACTTGTATTGGTGTTGAAATGGGATTTTATCAAATTCCACCAAATTTTTTTTTAGGATTGAATGAAATTGGATCCAAAATTTTCGTTCCATCCATCACTTGAACTTACTTTCGAAAAGTATCATCGTACGTCTCAGATTCACTAAACACTTTCTCTGTCAAAAATTTGAAAGCACTGTAAATTGTATCAGTAGTTCTTGAATTTTTATCCAAAGTTTTGTTTATCTCTTTAAACTTTTAAGTTCGGTGTTACAGATCATAAACTCGGATAACAACTTCAATTATAGTTTCTTTGCATATTTATTTACTATTATTGAAGAGTCGATTATTGCCTACGTCTAATGCATTTGAACATTTATCCCCACCTTATACTTTAATCATCATATCATTTATTGCCTTTCAATATTTTCTATGTTCTAATTAACAATGTGCAAACATAACATATAAGTTAGGTGCATGAAATAGGTTTTTTTTTTTTTTTTTTTTTATCATGAGATTAAATCTAAAAGGAAACGCTGGTTTAAGTTGGGTTTCAAAATCTAAAACTTACAATTTTAAGTTTAGATGCAACAATTTTTACAATAAGATAAGATAGGTTCTAAAATGAGAGACAATGAGATTTTTCAATTTTCAAATCTCGAATTTAAAACTGTGAGGACCTAAGTAAATTTTGAATTGAAGTTGACTCGCACTCGTGTTCTAACACAAGCTTAGTTTAATCCTAAAAAAGTCAAAAACATAGATATATATAAATTAGGGCCCAACCGGGTTCGAACCGGTGACCTATTGATCTGCAGTCAATTGCTCTACCACTGAGCTATGGACCCGAGTTGATATTGTGGTATAAATTTTATCATTTAATGCACTAAAAGTCAACTATGTACATATGTTCAACATATGCCACTATTGTAATTTTCTCTATTATGTCTTTAGGTTGAGATACCGACTGTATCTTCACGCGCTTCTTACTATTTAAGGCAGGGGTACCGGTTGATGATACCGACTGTGCCTAGGCACTTTGGACCACATCATCATCAATTACCGGCTCAGCACAAAGATCTAGGGCCTTAACCTCCCTGGCGGCTATTCGGTGGGTTGTCTGGACGGAAAGAAACAATCTCATTTTTAGATCCAAGTCTCCTAACGCCACCCGAGCTCTGGAGTGTGTTTTTCTCATCTCTAATTTGTGGTCTGATTCCCCGATGCTACCCTCCGCGCACCAGCTTTTTCCTTGATTTTTTGCCTCCTTTTTTTACTCCGTTTTTATTTCATTTTATTTCCTTTTCGTCTTTTCCTGTTTTTTTCTCTTTTTTTCATTCTTTACCTTTTCTCCTTTACTTGTTTTCTTTTGTCTTCCACTTTCGCCCCGGAAGCACTGGCTGTTTTCATACTGTTCGTCTAGTTCATTTATCAATGAATGAAGCAGGTAGCTAGTCTACCTCTTTCTCAAAAAAAAAAAAAAAAATGTCTTTAGGTTAAGATTATATCCTATCAACCTTGACTTTCACCTTCATATATTTATGCTGCTCGATACTCAAACATATCGATGTATGACTGAATCTGCTTACTTTAAACATATCATATCTGAATCTGATGTGAATTAATCGAGTATGGACCCAAACCAAATTGAGTCATTACCGAAAAATTTCTACAAATTTATGTTGTGGTCTTGAAAAGTTAAAAAAAAAGGGAATTAGTATAGAATTTATTTAGATTACTTAAGGGGTAGTTGAAGATCTCCAGCCCATCTCTTTGACTATAAAACCACATGCTTTTATTGCTGGTCAGAAGGTTGGTGTTACATGCAAATCTTGGGATGCAGAGGACACCAAAAAAAAAAAAAAAAAAAAACAACTCTACCAATAAGAGTACCAAATTAATATTCTTCTATAATAACCACTGATAGAGAAGGGAAAAAAAAAGAAAATAAAAAAAAGATGGACAAAATGAGTGGTTTGCGATTATTATAAAATTATAACATCTAACGCATTCGCTTCAGAAGCCAAAACACTACAAATCGCTTTTATATGATATTGTGAATAGTTGGACTTTATCGAAGAGTAATTTAGCTTTTTGTATAGTTTTCGCGTGCACACACACACACTCTCTCTCTCTCTTCTTAAAGAATGATTGATACATTTTAAACAACAGAATACTGAAATAAAAAAAGTGAAACCAGAGGGGGGGTTGGAAAATTTCCCTTTCTTTTAAAATAAAGTTGGCGAACAATACTAAATATACACTCCACTTTGTTGTAGCATAGCATTTTGTATTCTAATATGGAAATTAGTAGTAGTTGGGATAAAAACAAATTAAATTATAAATTTTCTCAGTTGAATTAGATACTCTTTGAACAATATATTTGTATGAGTATATATATAAATAAATAAAATATTTTTTTAAATGATATTTTATTGAATTAAGGACTAAGCCTACATTTTACATAATAAATGAAATGCTACTTAATTTTTTTTTTTTTTTTATTGCTTTGACTTTAAACAAAGGGTAAGAACACCCTCTCAACAAACTCACGAATTGTTACCTGCACCCGGTGCATAGTGTCTTTCATACATAACTTCTAAAATTAGAGATATAGACGGAATTTTTATTTATTTTTATAAATAAATTAGCGTATAAAATTTATTATTTTGGATCACTAGCGATGATTTATTTTCATCGACAACGCGTGCTCAGAATGAAATCAGAGAGATTCAATCGAAGTATTTATTTCAGTTAATTTTACTTTCGTCGATATTCGTGCGAAATTGCAGTTACAGAGATCCAGTGATTTTGATTTTATTTTTATTATATTGTAACTCATTTTATGTCTTTTTAAAACTTGCGAATATACACAGTGAGTTAAATTTTAATTTTAAAACTCGTGCCAGTGAAGTTCTACAGTGCGGTGTGTGTTGAGATGTGCTCGTACACCAGGTACAGGGTAATTATTTTACCCCAACAAAGGTGATGAACCCCTTGTTTACTCCGATCACCTACTACTCGCGGGCTACCGAATTTACCATTTTGCCACCGCTTCTTCTAGGCAAATCGGTGCTATTCGCAGGGTCAAAATCGTCATTTCGTAACTAGGGCTGGCTCACGAGATCCGCAATAAAGCAACGAGTCAGGATCCCGCGTTCGCTTAAAGTGGTCCCCACCCCGCCAGCCTGTCTCCGCGCTCTCTCGTTCCCCCACGTGTCCTCATCTCCTCCCCCCCTCGCTGTTGACTAATAAATCTGTCTCTCTCTCTCTCTCTCTCTTTCTCTCTTTCTCTCTTTCTCTTTCTCTCTCTCCACTATTAAGTATTAACGCAGCTCTACTTAATTCCCACTTCCCAATACTACTATATAGAGTCCCTAGAGAGAGAGAGGGAGATAGGAGAGAGAAGAGGCTTAGATTCTTAGAGAGAGAGAGAGGAAGAGGCTCTTGCGGGGGGCGCTCCGCGGCGGCGCCATGGATTCCGGCAACCGCGGCGGAGCTCCGGCGAGCCTCGTGTTAGTGCTAGTCTTCTTCGTCCACGCCCTTATCTCTGCCGCATTGCAGCAAAACCCTAGCGCCCGCCCCACATTGGCCTCGTCCGGTGGAGGAGGCATCAACTCCAACTCCGTGCTCGTGGCCCTCCTCGACTCGCACTACACGGAGCTCGCGGAGCTGGTGGAGAAGGCCCTCCTGTTGCAAACCCTAGAGGACGCTGTGGGGCGCCACAACCTCACCGTCTTCGCCCCACGCAACGACGCCCTCGACCGCGGCCTCCACCCCGAGTTCAAGCGCTTCCTCCTCGAGCCCCGGAACCTCCGCTCCCTGCAAACCCTAATCCTCTTCCACGTCCTCCCCGCCCGCGTCGGCTCCCTCTCCTGGCCCCGATCCTCCTCCCCGCTCCCCCTCCCCACCCTCTCCGGGGAACCCCTCCACCTCGCCCTCTCCCCCTCCCCCGGATCCGCCATGCGCGTCGGCGGCGCCGCCGTGCTCAACCCGGACGCGATCGTCCGCCCCGACGGCGTCATCCACGGGATCGAGCGCCTCCTCGTCCCCCGCTCCGTCCAGGAGGGCTTCAACCGCCGCCGCAGCCTCGCCGCGATCTCCGCCGTGCTCCCCACCGGCGCCCCCGAGGTCGACCCCCGCACCCACCGCCTCAAGAAGCCCCCTCCCTCCGTCCCCCCCGGATCCCCCCCGATCCTCCCCATCTACGACGCCCTCGCCCCCGGCCCCGCCCTCGCCCCTGCCCCCGCCCCGGGCCCCGGATCGGGCAAGCACTGGTTCGACGGCGAGAGCCAGGTCAAGGACTTCATCCAAACCCTCCTCCTCTACGGCGGATACAACGAATTGGCCGACATTTTGGTGAACCTCACCTCCCTCGCCACCGAGATGGGTCGCTTGGTCTCCGAGGGCTACGTCCTCACCGTGCTCGCCCCCAACGACGAGGCCCTGGCGCGGCTCACCACGGATCAGCTCAGCGAGCCCGGGGCCCCGGAGCAGATCGTGTACTACCACTTGATCCCGGAGTACCAGACCGAGGAGAGCATGTACAACGCCGTGCGGAGGTTCGGGAAGGTGCGCTACGACACCCTGCGGCTCCCGCACAAGGTCGTGGCCAGGGAGGCCGACGGCTCGGTGAAGTTCGGCCAGGGCGAGGGATCGGCGTATCTGTTCGATCCCGATATCTACACCGATGGCCGGATCTCCGTCCAGGGGATCGACGCTGTGCTGTTCCCGCCGGAAGAGGCGGTGCCCGCGGCCGCTGCTGTTGCCCCAGCGGCGAGGAAGCCGCCCGCATCCATCGCAAAGCCGAGGAGAGGTAATGTGGCTCTTCTTGGAGCTAAATTTACCTTCTTTTTTTTTTTCCAATTATTATAGTAATAACGCAGTTTGATTCTTTCCTTGAAATTTCTCTCAGGATTAATTTTTCTGAAAATTCTAATAGATTTTAGACATAGTTGCGGTGAAAACCTGATGCGAAGCGATTGTGACACCGATTTTGGTTGGTGATGGGGGGAATATGTAAGCATCGTCGGTGGGCTTATGTTGGGAGGTCCCTTTCTTTTTATTTTAGACTTTTCAATTTTAGATAGTGTGCATGAAGGTGCAAGACCTGCAAATTGATTGCTTTCTAGCTAATGATAACTCAACAACCTTCTATGTTGATAATCTTTCCTTTACTACAGGATAAAAGGAGTAGGCCTACCTTTGTTCTACTCTAAAATCTGACTTAATTTTTGTGGGGGAAGTAACGAAAGAGCTTATGATCTTCATTAGTAGATTAAGATCTCGACGTACATAGTAATTTAGGTTGGATACATGGACCATATGGTACGGAGGATAGGAAAGCTAAACTATGTAATATTTATTATAGTTTGCTTAGCTCTTTGGTATGAAGAAATCTAGGCAGGGAATACGTAGAGCATAGGAAATTAGGAATAGACTGAAAAAACAGATGTAGAACTTGACTCCAGACACAGAATCATAACTGATGTCTAGCCAGGCACCGTCAAGTCCTCTTTTCACGTGGTGATGGTTTATTTAAACGCCTTCCAGGTTCATTAATCGAATGTTTTGCCTCCAACTCTTCAAAAGCTTTAATGGATGAGGCAAATCTCCTTTGCAAGGACGGTGTTTTCTTTATTCTTTGTTGGATTGAAAACCTCATGAAGAGATTTTGATGGTTTGAAAATGGGTACTGAAATTTTGAGGGAAGCAGTTTTCCTAAAGTTTCCGTCCGACGCTACAGCTAGGCAACTGTAATCTCAGGAAGAAACTGGTGTTGAAGGAGATGGCATAAAATTAAAACTGGAGGAGAATAAGCTGGTGATGAAAGCAATGGCATGACTTAAGACTTCAGACCGGAGGGTTAAGACTTAAGACTGGAGGGGAGAGAGACAAGTAATGCAAGTTCTGAGGTTTGGATTGCAACGAGACTGAGAGCTATGAACGAGGAGCCAGTGGACCAGGAGGGCTGGGTAGAGAAGGGATTTTCAACCTGATTGGTTTTAGTAACTACACTTCACAATTGCTAAACAGGGCAGGAAACATGGTTTCCACAATTTTACGTACTGACACTCCACTCTTAGAAATAGCACAGGCAATAATTGTCACAAAATATAGAGAACGTTTAAAAGAGATGGCTCTTGGCAAGCACCCACTTAGTCTCAAGTGGTGCAAGCGTTGACATTAGGAGGTAAGATCTTTCGTATAAAATCAAAATATATTTGAAGATATGAATTTTTCTGAAAATGCCTCATAAAAGTGCTCGAGGAGAGATATTGGAAGATTAAGGCCTCATGTTGCTAGAAAAATTGTAAGTACATAACACCTTAATACTATGGTTCAATGATTTAGGTAATAAGACCACAACTAACACAGCCAGACACTTCAATTTTCAGAAATAAGTCATGCATTTAGATTCAAGTCACTTTGTAGTGACAACATTTTTTTTATGTTACTTTGGCTGATGAAAGGTTGGCAGGACATTGTACCTGCTTATCCACGAAATTTTCGTCATTATGAGTTGCTCCTTTCCTGGTTTATCTAAATAAGTATATATAGCTACCACTGTGCCATTACAGGTTGATATTTGTCCTTTTCTTTTGAGTTACACAAACTCCAAACTTTCCAGTGGACAAGTTAGTATTTGGGACTATCATAAGGAGCATTGGTATCTATCTAAATAACTTTATTTAATAATTGCTGTAGCATAAAATCTAGCTGGTTGTGATGACCATGCCTATCTCTAGTAACTCGGCATCTCATCACTTTGTTTTCCGACTATTGACATTTTACTTTTAATGGAATGCTTCGAATTTCTTTTGCCATGCATTCCAAATATCGGAAGTAATATACTTATTGCTTTATTTTGCTTAATGCAGGGAAGTTGATGGAGGCAACATGCCAGATGTTAGGCACCATTGGCCAGCGTTCCCGTCTCGCTAGCTGCCAGTAGGAAAAATTGTGGAGTGTACCTAGAAGGGCGGCGGAAATGTCTGTCTCAGATATTCTTCAGTTAATGAATAAGTACTGCAGGGAACATCGAGCGAGCGTTGTGCGTTAAATTGTTCATACTAGAGCCTGTAAACATACTACTGTGGTTGTGTACAGCGTTGTTTTTGTTTTTGTTTGTTCGTCCTCACCGTTCATTTTGGCGTGTCAAATTGAATGAACAACACCTTCTTTGCAACGATTCTTTATCCTCTCCACACGCCGGTATCTCGGTTATTTCGTTGTGCAGTTGCTACGTCTGCTTGTTTTACGGAAATCCCTTATTCACCAGTGTTTTTAATTCGAGACTAGGTATTGTGATTTGTGAATGAGTGATGTATATCAGTGCAGCTGCAGTTTGCAAGTAATCTTTCCTGCTCCCTCTGATACTTCATGTCTTGTTCATGAGTTTTACACTCTGGAGACTCGCGCTCTGAAATCGTAGTACCTCTGAAGCTGTGCTCAATTTGCCGAAATTGACTTCCTACTGCGACGAATGAGGCCATAAAATATAACGACATAGCATACTAGCAATAATAACTCGTTGGGCCCAACCACCGGCCCAAAATATTTAAGCTCAATTATTATTACTAGTGTCTAAGTCTATTATAAATTCAATGACAATCCTTTTACCATCCGATGTGGGACTATTGGGGTGTCACATAAAATGCAGAAGAGAGCTTCAATTCGGTCCAAGGCGACAGCTTCCTTGCACTCCAAATACACCAGAGTAAGGATTGATTTTTTTTTTTTTTTTTTTCTCTCCAAACCCTACCATTTTTTGCTCCCCACAGTCAAGTGAATATGATAGACCGCCCTAAGCATACGTAACAAAGGATTTGATGGTTAATATTCGAAATTTTAAATTCAAAATTTAATTATTTTATATTTCTAATATGAACTTAGCGGCATATTATCTTTTTCTTAAAAAAAAATAAAATAAAATAAGAAGTAATCAACTAACTATGAGGTGGGCAGTGATGTGACAAAGAGTCCACTATCCTTTTCTTTTCTAAAACAAAGTGGAGAAACTCAAAAAGCCAACAAAAGAAGTTGACAAAAGACAAAAACAATTGATCATTCCTTTATAAACAAATTAAGAAAGAAAATGCAGAATATACAATTTACACCGATTTCAAATTCTAGTTGATTTACATTTCGAGATAATTTTATTTCTTAATGAAATAAACGAAGCGGGTAGCGTGCAACCTATCTCTCTCAAAAAAAGACAACAACAGAAAGAGTAATTTAGATTTTGCTTATTTATTTTTTACTACTAATCAAAATTTTTAAATTTATCCTCAAATTATCAAAATATTCTTCTAAAATCTAATTCTATTAGTAAATCCTAGAAATATGAATATTTGAAGAAATGTTTTAAAATCAATAAGCGTATTTTGGGCTTCGAAAATTAAATAAAATATTTTTGAAGTTCTGAAAGGCAAATCAGATATTACCCGTTTCCGCTATAATCTTTCAGTTATTATTATTATTATTATTATTATTTTGAGAGATAGATAACATGCTACCCGCCTTCGTTTATTTCATTTAAAAATAAACTTAGCTAGAAATGTGAATCAATTAGAATTCAAACTAGGGTCTCGAGTACCAACCACTAAGTTCTTTGCCACTTGCTCTAGGGACGGTCGGTATCTTTCAGTTAATTTCGAAACTGGCCGATCCTGTAGTGTAGAGTTAAGTTTCCTAAGGATTTTGAAGATTTAAATGACAAAGAAGCCTCCATTTACCAAACAATTTAAGCACATAAACAAGCTCAAAAACGCATATAAATAGTAGAAAATTTGGAAAATAAAGCCCCCCATTTGAAGCCTTCAAATGTTGTACTAAACTTGCAGAAGCAATTGATTTGGTTGTGTTGATCTCACAAATCATTTCTACATACCATTACCCTCCATTTTTACCTCATATGCATGCCAATTGATTGATGGTCTTAACCAACATATCACATCAAGATCATAAACTCAAACCATAAACTGAAATCTAAATAATAGGAAAAGCAGATTAGTAGTTAATAAAGCCCTTAAGTGAAGGTCTCTTTGTTTTGGGAAACATTATGAAGCAATTGATCTAATCTTTGCATACAACAACAATGTAGGGGAACTTGAAAAGTTAATTCAAGAGACCTTAAATGCAAATAACATTAACAGAGACCCTTAAAGCGCGAAAAAAGGTAATTAATCCCTAAAATAGTTTATGGGATTTTCTTAATTTAGTCGAGAAGGTGCAAATTAAACTTTTTTTGTTTTAGAGAAAGATAGAAGTTTATTTGTTTTTTAGAAGTAAACTCAGGTAGCAATACAAACTAACTTACTTTCGAACGTGAGATTTCATATACTAACTATCAGATTATTAGCCTATTGATAGTTAGTTTTTTTTTGTTTTTGTTTTTTTTCTTTTTTTGAAAGATAGATAGCACGCTACCCGCTTCGTTTATTTCATTTAGAAATAAACTTAGCCAGAAATGTGAATCAACTGTCGGTCTATTGATAGTTAGTTAATTCGGATTCGGCAAGGGTATAATAAGCAATTATTTTCTAATTTTTAAATTCATTGAAAAAAATTGGCTTAAAAAAAAGATTCGGTATAAAATATAAAATATAAGATAATTTATATATAAACATAAAAATTATAAGTTTTTTATTCAAATTTTTAATAATTCGCAAATATTTTTTTTTTTTTTAGAAAAAATTCGTAAAACGAATCGGCGAATTTTAATTTTAATAATTCACGAATAATTCTCGAATTAACTAACAAAGTGTACTACCAGGGTAGATTAAACAAAAGTTAAATGGACCTCTTTCATTGTCTCTCTTTTTTTTTTTTTTTTTTCTTTTTTTTTCTTAAGCTATATCTATTTTATAATAATACCACAAGGATAGAAGCCGGCAAGTTAGTGCAATTCGCCACCGGTTTCAAACGGACAAAATCATGTGCTGTCGCATCAAAGCATTCTTGTGAACAACGTGGGCTTTTGTGGTACAAAACAAAATAATATTATATTATTATTATATGAGTCTGGCTGGAATACTATCGATAACACTAAAAATTTTGTGCTATCAAATTTTTCACGATTAGATTTAATCTTTTGATTATTTTATCCGTTAGATTATACTATTCAACCAACCATCCACTCAAACCTAAAGCTTGATCTGGTGTCAACTTCATGCACAACTAGTGTAGTAACCCGTGCATTGCGACGAATAATTTAGATTATGATTAATGTAGGTGAACTATTAATTAGACGTTATGTTTGTAAGAAAGGCGAATGGTTGGATTAAAATGAGTTGACTATTAATTAGACGTTATGTTTGTGGGAAAGACGAATAGTTGGATTAAGGTGAGTTGACTATTAATTAGACGTTATGTTTGTAGGAAAGGCGATTGATTGGATTAAGGTGAGTGTACTATTAATTAGATGGTATAGGTGGAGAGAAGCCACATGGCTTATTTTTGGGAAAGAGTGGACTATTAATTAGACGTTATAAGTGAAGGGAAGGCGAAGAGTTGGTTTCGCTGAAGGAAGGAAGGAAGGCAAATAGTTGGTTTCGCTGAAGGAAGGAAGGTTTCGCTGCAGAAGGAAGGAAATTCCGCCACATGGTAAAAGAGGAATATCATGTCGCCACGTGGCAAGATTAAGAGGAATATCATGCCGCAACGTGGATATCATGCCGCCACCTGGCAAGATTAAGAGGAATATCATGCCGTCACATGGTAAAAAAGAAATATCATGCCGCCACGTGACAAGATTAAGAAAAATAATGTTATGGTATAGATAGATAGATAGATAGATGGTATAGATGTTTTAATTAATTATAATATTTTAAGTTTGTCCTATCTCGTCCTTCAAATGTCGTATCAATTAATTTAATTTTAATTAATGTTGAATATACTTGCACTTTACAATTCTACGGGTTAGAAAATATTAGGCTTCACAGAATGTGTTACGTACAGTAAAAATTTATACCATCAAAATCATAATAATTTAATTATAATATAATTTCAGAGCTTTATTTAAAAAAAAAAAAAAAAAAAAACCACAGATTTTGCGTTTAAATATTTTTTTTTTTTTGCACTCGCGAGACCAAACCATAAATTTAAAAGCTTAATTACAATTTTGATCTTTAATATAAGACGAGTGATAATTTAATTTTCTCAAAATTTAAATTTTTATTACTTTTTTGGCTCGAAGTTTTTTAAGTTATCATAGTTTATATTTAGTTGGCTGAATATGATAGCAATGTAATATTTTATTATTATTATATTATTAATTGTAACATAATTATATGCCAAATGTTATCATTCAGTATACTAAAAAATAATACAGTAAAATTTAGAAAAACTTCAAAACTATTCAGGTGGTTTCACACTTTTTCATTTTAGTATCTTGTGGTTTAAAGTGTATCAAGTTAGTACCATATAGTTTCACACTTTCTCATTTTAGTACCCTGTGGTTTAAAGTATATCAAGTTAGTACTATGTGATTTTATTTTTGCATTAAGTTATACCTATGGTTTTATTTTTGTATCGAGTTAATATCCTGTGATTTTATTTTTCTCTTAATAAAATATTAAACCACATGGTACTAAAGTGAGAAAGTGTAAAACCACAGGGTACTAAGTACTAATTTTAAACTGCAGAGTACTAAAATGAAAAAGTGCGAAATCACAAGTTACTAAGTTGATACACTTTAAACCACATGGTATTAAAGTGAAAAAAAATAAAACCACAAGGAGGGTATTTGAAGTCTATAAAATTTATTTACAATGATTTCAAAAAATTGTAAGCAAAAAATTAAAAGGCTTTTTTGCAAAAAAAATCCACTTATTTTCGGATTTTGCAAAACCGGGCCACCTTTTTCGTTTTTGCAGATTCGGGCCGCTTTTTCACCAGGACCAAAATGCCCCTCGTATACAAAAGCCCTTCGCGTATTCCTCGACGTACGTATGCCTCGCCGTACGTGGCCGTGCAGCATTTAATACGCCTCCGCGTACGCTACTGCCGATCTCTCGGAACCCGCACTAAATCGGCCCGCCATTCAGCCCCATTGCTTTGTTCGTTCTCAATACTTTATTAAATAACCCCAACATACCGTCGTGGGAAATATACAAGCAGCTCAACAGGGATAATAGTGCAACGCGGAGAAGCAAGGCCCGGAGAAATGGTGCAACCTCCCAGCTAACAGTTCATCCCTAGCGACATTCCGGTGAAATAGGAGAAAATAGTTCAACAACACAGGTAAAATAATGCAACAACACAAAGCAACGCCAGGCTAAATGGTGCAATATCCCATATAAAAGTGCAACACATGCCCGATTATGATATTAACAGTGTAAATTAGGATATAATAGTACAACTCATCTTATAATGGTGCAATACGGCATCCCATGATGGAGGTACACGAGTCATTGGGAGAGATTCACGGAGAGGTCCACGACGAGGAAGTTCGGCTCGTAAGTGTTCCATCCAAAGAACGAGGCTGTAAGATTGATTCGCTCTATCTAGAGGAAATGGAGGTTCGTAAATTTTTCTGGATCTTTATTCAACTTCGATTGTTTTTATAAAAGTTTCTCACTAAACTGTCTCTTTACGAAAAATGTAGTGCCAAAATTGCATGAAGAGGTGCAAATAACACGGACGTACCAATCCGATCGAGACTTTCCCTCCTCCATTTCAGCATCCAAGTGGAGTATCAGTAGAGTGGTATCGGTGTTGTGGATTTAATGGCTAGGTTTGATGGTGATTCTGTAATGTTGTTCAATGAAAGCCTAGTATTGTTAATAGTAATTTGTATGCGAATGTTACAGTGATAGTACTGAACATGAACTTCGTATTGTATGCAAAACGAGAAATTTATATTGCAGTTTCGTCAATGACAATGTATAAATTGCTATTATTAATAAAAATATCCCTTCTTGGCTTTGTTACTCCCTCGGAAATTATTCTTTTATTCTTTTCTTGCACCGCTTTGGGCCGTATGACACGAAAAAAAGCAGAGGTTGTACTAGTAGAAGCAGTCCAAAAAGCCTTACAATCAATTCGAAGAAATGTTGCACATTTAGATTTCTATAAAAAACCAATACGATCAATAAATTGCGTTTTGTCGACGACTTACACTAATTAGGCGAGAATGAAGCAAAAAGTTAATATGATGTTCTTGCGTTACGTGTTTTCTAGCACTGGTAATAAACTTATTGCACTATTTAATTAAATCATTACACTACTTAGATAACATCCACACCTTATATAAATTCCACACCTCACGTTTTGGCGAGGCCGCAGTTCATTTGAGCCATTAACTTCATTTTCAGTGGATATGGAGAGTTTGCACCGGAAAGTCGCCAGGGATGCACTGTTAAATTGGAGGTTGCACCATTTTTCCTGTCCTTGCTTCTTCGCATTGCACTATTATCCCTGTTAGGGGTTGTATATTTCCTGCGACGGTAGCATCGGCTAAATTATCAAAGTATTCAAACCTAACAAAGAAACAATGGGCGGCGAATAGCGGCCGATTTGGTCCGGATTAGAGATAGCGAGGTAGCGTAAAACGACGCCTCTTCGCCTCACCTTATTGAGTATAACGTCACGTCGGTGTACGACTACGACGGTTTATTTCTTACGATATGCGCTTCAACGCTATTCGCCATTAGGAGTTTGGAGTTCTTTGTACGTGTTCGGATATTTTTGCGAGAAGGATACGGTGATATGATTAATTAGTGGTGCAAAGGGAAGTGCACTAGTGCATCATTTGTAAAATAGTGCATGTTACCCCTATATTAGTGCAACAATTCTTGTAGAAAGTACAGTTTACCAAATAATATTTATATTCTAAAAGAATAATATGGCTGTTGGCTGTTTCGATTGCATACGTGCCTAGATTATATTGGATTCTAACGGTGTTCCGATGATAGGTTGGCCCATAATACCATTCCACTAACTTTGTAACTCCGGTTGATCTAACTTTGTAACTAGGTTGATCGATCCCTTTACCCCATTTCTAAACCCTATCTGTTGTCTAAACCGCCTTCCGGCGCTTTCGTCAAACCTTTCAAATCCATTGCTCTTTGTAACCACCATCGTCTGCTGTGAATCTCTTGGTCCAATACACTCTCATTATTCGCTAGCAATGTCGTCGAAGTCGTCGCAGTGCTAGTGAATCATTGAAAGTCACCGGCGGAAGGCGCCGTCCAGCGGGATGCTGCGTTCACGTAGGTTCATCGTAAATTCGCGGTGTTTCGTCGGAGCCTACAGGAAGACTTACGATTCGGTCGTGAAGGCGCATCATTATCCCGTCATCCAGCGGACGATCTTCCGTAATATCATACTCTTTCCCGACATCACCTCAGATAGGCCGATGCTGGAGTACATCCTCCGACATTGGAAGAGCGGTGTTGAATTCGAGATTAGCTCGCAAGTGATACGCTTCACGGCCCAGGAGGTGGCTGTTCTTCTAGGGCTACCCCTCTCGGGTTCACCGATTGACCTCAGCCGGAAAGTAGAGTCTGATATCCAGAGACGTTACCTTGTGGGTAGGAAGCGTCGATCGCAAGAACCTCGAGGGATTTTGATGGAGTTGTCACCGGTTATGACGAAGAGACATCACAGTACTTCAGTCAAATTACTTATTCTATACTTTTTTTGTTGCATTCTTTTCACAAATACTAATAATCTCCCAAGGGTCTAGTGGGTATAGTCGATGATCTCCCTGATCGGCTAGGTACAATTGGCTCGACGCGCCCATCGCTTTATCGATACCTATGCTCCGCCGCAAATAAATTGCAAGCAAAATCGAAGCGGGTGGGATACGTTCTTGGATGCACACCGCTCTTCCAAAGAAGTGTAAAGTGTTAAATTAATAGTGTAACATTGTCTTTGTAATAGTGTAACATTGACTTAGTAATAGTGTAACATTGACGTCGTAATAGTGTAATGTTGTCATTGTAATAGTGCAACATTGAATTTATAATAGTGTAACATTGTCTACTATATTACAATAGTCCGACTGAACTAGTGTAACATTGGCTTTGTAAACAGGTGTGGATATACGAGCACACTGGTTACAGATATCCCTTGCCCTACCGCCGTGCGATATATCCTCGTATCCAGAGGTGGGATACGATTAGATGGTCTCGCCGTTCACGGGGATCGTCGAGAGTAAAGGGAGATTTTAACTTCACTAGCTGCCACAGCATGCTCGACCTGTCCCCTGAAGAACAACGGCTGGTTGGTGTCGTGGATGAAAAGGTAATGGATGCAAAGACCCGACCACACAATCATTGTCTACAGGTATTTTAACACTTTGCACGAAATGTATAATTGTTTTAAAGATCTTATAATAGTGCAATATATGCGACAGTAGTGTAACACTATACCACCATCATTGTCTGCAGGTAACGGCAACGGAGGGGAGCGGCCATCATAAGGCGCCGTCGGTGCCGGTTACAAGGGAAGTACAAGCCGCCCATTTCGCAAGTCCACCAGGAGGTCTTCTCACGACCGTCCATTTTTATTTGCGATGAAGTATGTAATAGTGCAAGCTCTTATTAAGTAGTGCAATATCAAATCTTAAGTAGTGTTTTCCATGAAAAAATAGTGTAATTGATCGCATTTTATAAAACACAATCGCATACACAACATCCTCATCCATATGTGTGAAGACGTGCAGCACGAGGAGGTGGGTGGGGTGGGCGATTGCGGCGCGTCGATCGAGCGACGAAACGAGTGGATGCGGCGATTGCGGCGCGACGCACATGAAGACGACAGGGGCTTCCCCTCGGGTAAGCTCGAAATAGAACAATTAATATTGAATTGGTGCAACGTTTTATACATGGTTACATTATTATACAAATGGTTGCACAATAATATATAGAGATACTGACTAACTACTACTTTGCTTCAATATCAGCCCCCAAGCATAATTGAAATCCCCCCCTCGGAAGCTACATCGATAATACCAAGGGCCAAGAAGCTCAAATTGAAGGGCGGCAAAACCTCAGCGCCCGTGGACTTAAACTACTATGGCAAAGGAGAGTTACCAATCGACGATCAGGAGCGAATTGAAAAGTTCCCGACTAACACCGATGTGAGTCGATCACGGTGCCTTCGAAAAATATCGACATCCCTAGGAAAGACTTTGTTGACCTAACCAGATACAAGGCATTCGTTAGCTCCGATATAATTGACTCCTACCAGCATTTACTGGAAGAGGCGGAAGGCCACAGGTGCATATACTCCACATCTTTCCTTTCTCAGACAATAGGCACATCTATGAACCCCGAGATGTTCTTGGGCGCCATTACGGAGGTGGTGATTATCGAGGCGAGGCGAATCGGTTCATCCCGCTCTTCAACTTCGATCACCGGCATTTGCTAGCGGTTGATCTCGAAGCGGGAATTACTCGCACTTATCCTCCATTAAAAATCCAAAATACAACGCGGGTTTGACAACGCGGTAAGTATTTATCTTAATGGTTCAATATTGTAACAACCTGACCATTTTCTAATTCTAATTAGTGCAACGCCTTTCTTTGTAGTGTAAATTCGTAGGAGAATTTTTGAATAAGAAGTTCCCAGAATTTTGCAGCCGCCGCGGGACCCGGCCCATCGACTGGGAGAAGCACAACGTAGAGGACATTCCTACACAAGATCAATCAAATGACTGCGCGATATTCCTCTTAGCTTACGAAGAATATTTGCAAAGGGTGGAAATTGGACTTCTCCCGAAATGATATGACTAGGAAGCGCGGCGAGATAGCGTGAAATTCTTGCGTCATTATCCGAACCCGGTCATTAATTGTCTTTTTTGTTCTTCAGTGTCCCCCAAAATTTTATCCAATCGGTTAAGATCGTTTAGTTAATTGTTCAGAACAGTGTATTATTAAGATACTAAGAATATAAATGTCCGAAACATAGTGTCATTATGTCTGTAATAGTGCAATACATCAGTGATGCCAGTGCAATTATTTGATAAATAGTACAACGTACGGCAAAATAATCCAACAAAGCTTCTAAGAATGCCATGAGGTGATATAATAGTACTAGGTTTAACAGTGGCGTGTGACCGAACAAACAAACAGCAATGGCGAATAGCGTCGAACACGTAACACCAAACACTGGCAACGGCGATTAACGTGGAAGCTAATTGTATTTTCTTACGCTACGGTTATTTTAATATTTCCGCATTTATGACCGGATCGCTATGCACACCGCTGTATCTTTGCCTCACCTTTGGGTACAGTGTTTCCTGCACCAGCATTAAAGAGCCATTAATGCGGGCTGCGCGGGCGGGAAACCCAGTTCTCCATGGCACCATAACCTATTCGCCATACCCAGTGTTTGCTGTTTGCGTAAGCAAAAAAATTACTTTTTTTAGGTGCTTCGGCAGGTGTTTCGAGGTCGGAAAGTAACCGTAATGATATATCTGACGTACAGAGTTACATGGAGAAAATGGCACCATTACCGATCTTTGATCGATCCTGACAGTTTGAACAAACGATGCGACATCGAAGCAGTGGTGTACATTACAAACAAAGAGTGCAATATATGTGAGTTTACCAGCAAAACGTCCATAATTTTGCACGATTTGCTCCGTTATATTAACAATGCGACGATTGATAGCTATCTTATCGTGTATGCCCCGCGATACAGATGAAATATGGCGCCAATGGAGCTACCATTTCCCGCCTTAACAGATATTAGCTACTCATGCACGTTAACTGGAATATATATATATTAGTGCAGTTGTATTGAATATCAAAGTTCTGAAATCTTGTTTCAATTTGCATTCCAACTAATGGATAGCGCTCAAATTCCAGTGCACTGTCATTTTAATGGGTTGTTTAAGGATGGAGGAGGCATTGTCAAGTATGTTGGAGGATCCTGCCGCCTCTCTTTCATCTAAGGGATACTATTCATTCCCTTCGAGCAATGTTCTCGCAAATACATGAATACGCGACCAGGAAACATCCAAATTTGACTTAAAGCATTGTTATAGTGGGGACATCAACAAACTCATAGATATTGTTGACGACGTTGATGTCCGAAACTTGATGAGAATCTCTAAATCCCACGCATATCTGTTGGAGCCGTATGCAGAGTCTATATATCAAGATACAACTGTTCCTACATGTGAGCCAGATGATATAGACGAAGTCATTACGGACGAACATCCGGATCGGTTGATTAGCAGTCGTTGCCAGGATGCAAGTACATCTATTCCTCCCCGGCCAAACATAGAAACAATTGGCTCGTATGTTACACTATTCCTTCCTCATTATATTTATTATCTAAATACATTTTGCACTACCGGGTGATATCTTGCACCATTATATTTTCGCTCTTGCACATGCTATATTTTGTTTTAAATAGGTTACACTATTACATTATCCAAATTGCACTATTAACCTACTATGATGCACTTTCTTACTCGTTTGCAACAATACCTATTATCCCTTTCGTAGCACTATATATATAATGGTTGCACTACTACATCTATTTTGAACTACTTACAAGTTACAATGCACGATTGCTCTATACACTTGGTGCGGATCGTCCTATCCTATTCTCATCGATGATCAGGATGCGGCAGTCAATGATGGAGGTTTTATTAACATTGATCTCAAAGAGGATACCGATTCTGACGTTACCATCCGTATCGTCACCGGCGGTCCCGACGTGCTTCAACAGACATACGACGCCAGGGATGTCGCCCCGTTGCAAAGTTGCGATGCCGGATCTTACTGCGAGCAATTTGACGACGATGAGTTGGATGACGACTTGATCGTGAACATCGCTACAATCGAGGCAGACGGAGACGTGGAAGATATGGATGATGTCCAGGAGGGCCAGCTCTACAATACTCAAACCGACTTCAAAAGAGCTCTGCGAGCCTACGCAATGAAAAGAGGGTTTGAGTACGCACCAACCAAATGCAACGACCGTAAGATCACCGCGCGATGTCGCGTCGCAGATTGTTCGTGGAGAATAAAGGCCCGTAACGTTCCAGGACTTACAAAATGGTGGGTGAAGAAATTAGAGTCCAAACACACTTGTAGCAGGGCATTAGGGGGATTAGGCCACAGAAATTGTGATGCGGCATTTATCTCATCGTTTGTTAGGGAGCGGTCATTGCAAACGATAAATACACGCCGAAGATGATTCGGACCGAGATTCTGCGGCAACACGGCGTCAAAATTTCGTCTTTGGAAAGCCTACCGAGCCAAGGAAAGGATCTTTCGGGAGCTCGCGGCGATTTCGAGGCTCCTTGCGCACTTCCTTCGTACGTACGAGAGATGAAGAGTAGAGATGCGGATGCATGTCTTCAGCTTCTTTACCAGGACGAGGGTCGCTTCCACCGTTTTTTCTGGGCATTCGGAGCGGCGATCCGTGCATTCCGCAACCACTGCAGGCCACTACTTGGTCTGGACGGTATGTTTTTGCAAAATAATGCGAAATTGTATTTTCTTACGCTATTATATGACTTCCTTACACTATTATATGTTAAAATAATGCGAAATTGTATTTTCTTACGAATACGCGTTAATAATTTACACGATTACGCAGTAATATAAACTCTTCGTCATTGTTTAGGTACTTTCCTGACGGGTAAATATAGGGGTGCTCTTATCACAGCGTCATGTATTGATGCAAATAACTGCATTCTGCCATTAGCGTGGTGAGTTGTGGAGGGTGAAAATCGGCATTCTTGGAAGTGGTTCCTCGAACAGTTGCGGGAAGGTGTCGTCGCGGATCGCGAGGTTCCGAGAGAAAACAGTATCTTAACTATTGTGTCTGACCGTCAAAAAGGTTTGATTGAAGCTGTATCAGAAGGTTTTCCTGATGCAGCTCATGGTTATTGCATGTACCATTTGTCTACAAATCTCCCTCACGCGCCAAAAAATACACCTGCTTGGCGAAGATTTTGGGCGGCGGGGCGGGCATACACAGTCGCCGAGTTCAACGAACACATGGAGAAGATGAAGGAGTTGAACCGAACGTACAAGTATGTCGTGAAGCTTCCTCGGCATAGGTGGGCTACCCATTGCTTCCTTGGAAGGCGTTATTCCATGCTCACATCCAATCGTGCCGAAACTATTAACGGTGTTATTCGACACTTAAAAGGCCTCCCAATTACATACTTAGTGGAGGAAACAAGGAAGAAAACGACAAGTTATTATTACTTGAGAAAACTGGCTGGGGAGAAGATGACGAGTGTTATAACGCCCTATGCTGAAAAGATTTTAGCGACCTCAAGGGAAGCCTCCCGCTTTTTCACGCTTAATCCTTCAACCGATGTTCTATTTCAGGTATGTCGTGAGGAAGTTAAACGATTATAAGGATATGTTGCACCACTTATCAATACTTTACACTATTGATTAAACGTGTTGTTCGATTACAATGTCCGTTTGCATAGTATGTCTGGAAGATTACTTGCAGTCGATTAGTCCATATTACACTATTTTTCAAACAATTACATATGCGTGATCCAGTTATTGCAGGATAGCACGAAGTGGTGGATCTTTCAAATAAGACATGTTCATGCAACCGCCGGGACATTGACGGCATCCCATGTAATCACGCCATGGGAGCAATTTCATTCGGGATGCGGGATCCGTTTGATTTTGTCGAGGACGCTTCAAGACTTCAACTTATAAAGCAACATACAACGACTACGTCCCCCCACCGTGAGGCAAAGAACAATGGCACAGATTACCAACTAACGTTGTGCGACCTCGGCGCTAACCGTGCGCATACAACCGGGGAGAAGGAAGGGTGTTAGGAGAGAGTCCATTTCGAATGGGGCGATAAAGAAGCGGGGCGGGAAATGCCAAAGGTGGGGACACAACAAAAGATCATGCAAGAACCCTCCAGTCGCAAGACAAATCGAGCAGCGAGAGATTACATCTGCAGATCCACCACAGTAATCATCGGTAATAGTAATAGTGCATGAGCGATTTTGTATGTATTAGTGTTACCGATAGGAAAATAGTTCATCATCTCGTACTGAATAGTGTAACAATGACTGGTTAAAGATTTGGAATTAGCATTTGTATTTTACTTCGTATATTTCGAACTTTGTGACAGGTTAAGATACTGGCTCATCACTACGTTTGCAACAGTTTAAGGTACTAGACCATTGTTACCTTTGCCTCTTCGGTCAAATATTCTACAAGCATATATGAATCAAGATTAATTGCACTATTACTGAATGAATCAGGATTAAATGCACCAGTAGTGAATTTATTACACTATTACACGTATATTGTGTCAATAATGTCATGAATTATTCTTTGGTAAAAATAACGCAAAAATTCAATGCGATCTCGCCTCGTTTCCTCGTCATGTCATTAGGAGAAGTCCAAGTTCCATCCCTTCCAAGTATTCTTCGTACGCTAAAAGGAAAATTGCGCGATCATTAGATTGATGTTGCACCGGATGTCTTCCATGTTCTCGCTCTCCTGGGCCGACGGATTTAGATGTACGTCACGCAAAAAGTAAAATCTGGAAACTTTGTCTCCAAAATTTGTGCCACGTTATTACACTGCAAAAGAAGTCGTTGCACTATTTAGAAATATAATGGGGCAAACATGTTATGATTAGTGCAATGCAAAAGAAGTCGTTGCACTATTTACCGCATCATCGAAACCAGCGTTGTATTTTTCATTTTTTATGGAGGACAAGTGGAGGTACTTCCCGCCTTGTAGATCAACCGCTAGCAAATGCCAGTGCTCGTGGTTGAAGAGCGGGATGAACCAGAACTTTGCTGCACTAATCACCCCCTCGGTGATTTCTTGCAGGAACATATCGGAGCTCGTAACTGTCCCGAAGGTTTGACAAAGGAAACAAGTCGAGTAGATGCACCTGTGCCCTTCCGCCTCCTTCAGAATCGCCTGGTAGGAGTCAATAATATCGGAGCTTACGAAAGCCATGTGACTGGTTAGGTCAACAAAGTCTTTCCGCCCGACTTCAATATTTTTGGAAGGCACAGATACCGTCTCGTTACCACTGCTTGTCGGAACATTTCAATTCGCTCCCGATCCTCCAATGGTAACATCTTTGCCGTAATACTTTAACGTCACGGGACCTGGGGTTTTGCCGCCCTTGACATTTAGCTTTGGGCCCCTTGCTCTTAACGATGTGGATCCCGAGGGGGGGATGTCAATTATGCTTGGTGGGTGTTATTCAATAAAGGGAGTGAGATCACAAGACATTACACCATTGCAGCACATTCTTACACTATTATAATCTAAGTCACTTTAAAGGAACGTAATGACGCTTCATTCACAAACCTACCGATTCGCCGCGTTTCGATATAGAGAGTCGTAATGTGTCTCGGCGGCATTGTCGCCTTCGAGAGTGGCACCAACCGCCTCACGGATAGGCTTATCCTTTTTCGAAGAGATGCAGATTATAATTATAATTGTGCAACAATGTGTATAGTAGTGTAACAATGTATATAAAATTGCACCGTTTAAGTAAATGTTGTGGCCGAAGCTTACACGAGAGGGAAGCGCGTGTCGTGCTTAGTGTGGGTCCGCGCCGCGGCCTGCCTCCTCACTTATCCGCAGCCGCCGCGGCGCCCTCCGCCGCGCCGCCTCGTCGCGTGCATGACCGTGCCCTCCCGCGCCTCCGGCGCATGACCTTGCCTCCAGCGCATCCACAGCGGGCGGGCGTTCATCGCTCTCGGCGACGGCGGCGCGACCCGCCGCCTCCACCTTATCCGGCACCGCGACGCCGCCTCCACGCCTTATCCCACGGCGAGGGCGTGTTCTCCTTCTCGACGGCAATGACCCAGCATCACTTGCCTCACTTTCACGCCGCCAGATTTAGTCGGCACGTCACTCCCACTTGCAGTAGCCCGTTTGGTCGGTATAAATACTGTAGCATGTCCCATTGTTGCCACAAGCACCTCACGTACTGAAGATACAGGTTCGACGTCTTCGCATATATCGATGACGACGTTATGCAGCTGCCATATTGTAATATCAAATGCGGTCAATTAAACTATTTGTTCATGAAATACACTACTTAAGAATATCTTTTGCACAACTTAATCAGATTTTACACTATTACATACCTCATCGGAAGTAAAAATGGAAATGGTTTTGGTAAAATGTTACACTAATGTCCTATATATTGCACTACAAGTTGATATGTAACACAATTATACATTTCGCACAATGGGGACAAATATTATTATATCAGGAATTCCACGTACATTCACACTAATATATCATCTAATGATACGAATCATTGGTTATGTTGAGAATGTAAAATGATGAGTGCGTCACATACTTCAGTGATTGTGTCCTCGGCTTTATTCTTTCCGGCTTTGTGCCGCCGGAGTAGGTACGGGCTTCGCAGCGTGCGCCTCTTACGACACTTGGGAGGCTTAGGCGGGCTCGGTTTCTCGCGTGCCCCGTCCTTCGTAGATTTGGAAGCATTTCTCGCTCCGTTTTTCCCCATTTCGGGAATCGCCTTAACGGCCGACGTAGGTGCGGGCGTCGCCAATACGGCGGATGCTATCTTCTGTTTTTTCACTCTACTAGCCGAGCGCGTAGAAGATTTAGCTGGTGGGGGAGTTGGAGCTTGCACTCCTTCTTGCATCATCCTTTTACTTCCACGTGGGGCTGGCGAGGATTGTGGTGCAGGTAGAAGTGCGGGCTCATAAAGCTATAACGTACTGGCAAGACTCAAGACCACACCCTCCGGTCGGGTAATTGCCTCCATTACATTATTATACCACTCAGGAGGATCGTCATGTACTGCGACGGTGTCGACGCGGAACTTCCTCCACCACCCTGCGTAGTTGTTTGCGGACGATTCGAGCCTTCGGCGCGGGCTAGTGAAGTTAAAATCTTCCTTCACTCTTGACGATCCCCGTGAACGGCGAGACCATCTAATCGTATCCCACCTCTGGATACGAGGATATATCGCACGGCGGTAGGGCAGGGGAGATCTGTAACCAGTGTGCTCGTATATCCACACCTGTTTACAAAGCCAATGTTACACTAGTTCAGTCGGACTATTGTAATATAGTAGACAATGTTACACTATTATAAATTCAATGTTGCACTATTACGACGTCAATGTTACACTATTACGACGTCAATGTTACACTATTATTAAGTCAATGTTACACTATTACAAAGACAATGTTACACTATTAATTTAACACTTTACACTTACTGGAAGAAGCGGTGTGCATCCAAGAACGTATCCCACCCGCTTCGATTTTGCTTGCAATTTATTGGCGGCGGAGCATAGGCTGTCGCTGATAAGCCGTCGGCCAATTGTACCTAGCGATCCGGGAGATCATCGACTATACCCACTAGACCCGATTATTAGTATTTGTGAAAAGAATGCAACAAAAAAAGTATAGTATAAGTAATTTGAAGAAGTCGGTGATGTCCCCTTCGTCCTGCATCGGTGACAACTCCATCAAAATCCCCTCGAGGTTCTTGCGATCGACCTTCCTACCCACAAGGTAACGTCTCTGGATATCAGACTCTACTTTCCGGCTGAGGTCAATCGGTGAACCCGAGAGGGGTAACCCTAGAAGAACAGCCACCTCCTGGGCCGTGAAGCGTATCACTTGCGAGCCAATCTCGAATTCAACACCCCTCTTCCAATGTCGGAGGATGTACTCCAGCATCGGCCTATCTGAGGTGATGTCGGGAAAGAGTATGATATTACGGAAGATCGTCCGCTGGATGACGGGATAATGATGCGCCTTCACGACCGAATCGTAAGTCTTCCCCGTAGGCTCCGACGAAACACCGCGAATTTACGATGAACCTACGGCGGAACGCCGCATCCCGACGGACGGCGCTTCCGGTGACTTTCAATGATTCACTAGCCTGCGACGACTTCGACGACATTGCTAGCGGCGGATAATGAGAGTGTATTGGACCAAGAGATTCAAAGCACGATGGCGGTTACAAAGAGCAATGGGTTTGAAAGGCTAGACGAATGCGCTGGAAGGCGGTTTAGACAGCGTATAGGGTTTAGAAATGGGGTAAAGGGATCGATCAACCGGAGTTACAAAGTTAGATCAATCGGAGTTACAAAGTTAGTGGGATGGTATTATGGGCCAACCTATCATCGGAACACCGTTAGAATCCAATATAATCTAGGCACGTATGCAATCGAAACAGCCAACAGCCATATTATTCTTTTAGAATATAAATAATATTTGGTATACTGTACTTTCTACAAGAATTGTTGGACTAATATCGGGGTAACATGCACTATTTTACTAATGATGCACTAGTGCACTTCCCTTTGCACCACTAATTAATCATATCATATCACAGGTATCCTTTTCTGCAAAAATATCTGAACACGAACAGCAAACTCCAAACTCCGCCAATGGCGATAGCGTTGAAGCGCATATCGTAATAAATGTACCGTCAGAGTCGTACACTGACGTGAATATACTCAATTAGGTGAGACGAAGAGGCGCCGTCCATTAAACGAGCCCAAGAGACACCTATTCGTACATTCATTGTACATACTCCTCCACAAGCATTAAATGAACCACAATGATGGAGAAAATATGTTTGCACGATATTTGATTCGCTAAATATTGCACTATTAACGATCTATTTTTGCAATCGCTAGCTAAATATTGGACCATTTCCTTCAACCAATTGTACTATTATTAACGGCTATATACGTGCATTCTTTGACAACACGTTGGGTTGCACTATTTGCGTCTTTAATGTTGAACTATAATTACACGGTTTTTATTAGGTAGTATGATTTTTAAGATAATTCACACTATTATCTTCTTTAATCATTGAGGCGTAATGTAGCGACTTAAACGCACCCTTAAAAGGTTAGTAATACTTTTTAACAAACCTTTGCACTGGTATTACTGATGAATTGCACTTTTACAAGCTTAATAACAATCTTTTCCAATCCATTACACTGGTATTACTACCGTATTTGTCAAGTACTAGCCTCCTTGCACTATTTCGTAATTTATTATTACCTTATTACTACATTCCATTACAGTTATATAAACTCAATTACTAGTGCAACAAATTCGCTTATTTTATTAACACTATCTACTGCGGGAATATAAAACTCATTACACCACTTCCCTTGTTTCTAATTACTAGCCTCCTTCCACGTTGCGCCAGCCTTTTGCTCGAAATTGTACAAAAATATTAAAGGCTCAACCGTTAAACATTGGATGACGAACGTTAAGAGGACCACGGAAGTTCGGAGAGGCTGCGATCGTGCGACCCGCCGCCGAGCTTGCTTTCGCCGCTTATCTTCAAATATAGTTTAACATTCATCTCGCAGTGCCACGCCGGTCCTGCCCCGCAGACGCTTCACCGTCATTTGCGGTATTAGCTTGAGATTGAGTGGATATGGAGAGATTGCACCGGAACGTCGCTAGGGATGAACTGTTAGCTGGGAGGTTGCACCATTTCTCCGGGCCTTGCTTCTCCGCGTTGCACTATTATCCTCGTTGAGTGGGTATATTTCCCCGACGGTATGTTGGGGTTATTTAATAAAGTATTGAGAACGAACAAAGAACAATGGCCGCGAACGGCGGGCCGATTTAGTGCGGGTTCCGAGAGATCGGCAGTAGCGTACGCGGAGGGGCGTATTAAATGCTCACGGCCACGTACGGCGATGCATACGTACGTCGAGGAATACGCGAAGGGCTTTTGTATACGAGGGGCATTTTGGTCGTGGTGAAAAAGCGGCCGAATCAAAACGAAAAGGTGGCCGGGTTTTGCAAAATCCGAAAATAAGTGGATTTTTTTTGCAAAAAAGCCAAATTAAAATAAAGTAAAATTGGAATATATTTATGTGGTGCTAGGACCTAAAATTTAATTTAACCAAAATTGAATTTTAAAAAAAGAGTATTGAATACGTAGATATATACCGCGAGGCAAAGGAAAAAAAACGACGGCGACAAAGGTGGGCCCCATCGAGCCCCTCCTGTCCATCCCTTCCCCGCTTCAACTCTCTAGCGGTGCGAGCGAACCCTAATAAAAACCCGACCTTTTTATTTCCCTTTTCCCCCATTCCCCTCCCCTCTCCAAATCTCTCTCTCTCTCTCTCTCTCTCTCTCTCCCTCCCTCTCTCTGCGCGCTTCGTTGGCTCCATCAATGGCGACGGGGTCCTACGAGGGAGGTGGGATCGGGGGGAAGATACGGCGGCGCCCGCTTCGGGCCGCGGCGGGGGCGACGCCGTACGATAGGCCTTCGGCGGCGGCGGCGGCGGCGCGCGGCGTCAAGGGCGCTCCGGAGGAGGGGAGGACGAGTGGATGGCTCTCGAAGCTCGTCGATCCCGCGTCGCGCCTCATCACCGGGAGCGCCTCGAAGCTCTTCTCGTCGGTCTTCCGCAAGCAGCTCCCGGCGCTTCCGCCGCCTGAGACAGGTTAGGGTTTCTTCGCCTGTTAGTCTCTTCGTTTTTTTAGGGCATGGTTGGTTTGTTTCGGTGGTTTGGGGATGATTAGGGTTTTGGGGCTCGTTAGGGTTTTTGTGATGGTGTGCGTCTTTGTTATGTTTTCGGTAATGGTGTTTAAACTAGCCTCACATATCCTGTATTGTGTATATTTAGAAGTGGATTTGATCTGCTCCTTAGCTAGCTCGAAGTGCTACTTATTTGCTTCGGAATTTGAGAATTAATCTCCTAATCACCTGAAAAATTCCAACTTTGGGGCAAACAAATGAGTACCTTTTGCCTTGTTTGGCTAACTTACCGTTTTTTCCTCCCCGCTTTCTTATGAACTGGGTTGTGGTTGTGGGCTTCTCTATTCTAGTTATCGAGTTTTTCCTCCCCGCTTTTTTATGAACTGGGTTGTTAGTTTGCAAGCTCATTTTTTGTTAATAGCTATCGAGTTTTTGCGTTTTCTTTTGTGCTGCACTATAAAACTCCATTGTAGAGTTGGTAAACGATTTCTCATTCCCTGGTGTATTCAATCGGTTAGAACTTGAGGAAAAATACCTAATTGAAATTGATTATTATCGACTAACTTCTTTACCAATATCCTACCATTATGATGTAAGTTAATGTTGCTTGTATGCATTCTAAGCTTGTTGCTGTGAACTGCTGTTTGTTGACCAGCAGGATGTTCAAATGTATGATCTTTATCTGCATTCTAACTGTTTGACATTCATTAACACAATCGACAGATTAGGGCAGAATATTGCAATTTGATCTTGTTGAGCAAGTTCTGGTTCTAATATGGACCGAATATTTTTCCAATGCTTTTGTTGATAAAATTTATCAACCTCTAACTAGTAGGAAGTTCGGGATTCGAACCTTCTCCTGGTTTATTTTCCAGATGGACTTCTGTTTTTACAGGAAGAGAAGTTAACATCAGTTTTAACTTGTAACTTTACGGAAGTAGGCATGACTGCAATGTTTGTAAATGATGTGGCGTGATATTATCTCATTTCTCTGGTTGCATTTCCAACTGAATTGGTCATGCAATTTAGTGTGCTGTCTGAGACCAGGCTATGAAAACTGGTTCTCATCTCCCATTTCACTTTTTCTTCCCCCTTCTTGTTTTTCATTTTTTCCCTTTAAGAATCAAGAATAAAGAAGAACTACCTCTAGAATCTCATATTGTCTGGTAATTCTTATATATGTATGTGATTGGACGCCAGGGACTCAATGGGGGAGAGTATATAACTCCCCAATTCCACATCAGATTGAAAATGATTATAATTGGGTATATAAGGATCAGGGACCATACTAATAATAACTAGGCTTATGCATTTTGAGCTAGTGGTTTGGATCCAACGAATTATTATTGCTAGTGGGTTGGCACGCTACAAGATTCTTATTTTTCAATGTCGTATTTTCCATATTCATAGTTCTTCAAATCTTTGTCTAGCGAAGTTCTACGTGTTGCCAATCAATTTAGTTTGCAACACGCCAACACCCGAACTTTATGAGATTTGGTCATGAAATAGAGGAGGGCGAATCTGCCGATAGTTTGGAAGAGTTTTTTAGTGAAGAGTTTTCAATTTTCAATGAATCTTGCTTATATGTTCCGCTACTTGATAAATAGTTATACTATTTTTTCTGGATAATTAATGGTATGCATTTCATTAACCGGGATAGGGTTGAATGAAGATAAAGGATTACTTTGTTGTTGTTGTTGTTGTTCTGTATATTCCACTACTTTGTTCTAGTTTCTATCTAGCTTTTTACTGCCAAGGCAATATCTATATTTTTTTTTTGTTAACCATCTTGACCACTTCATTTCATATACAGGTGGAAATGTTCAATCCAGAGAAGAGGTTCCTGAAGTTACATCCATTGTAAGGAGCAGTCTATTCCTTACAGTCATTTTATGATTATTGTGTTTGAATTTATGTTATGCTAGATACAGATCCTTTTATCTAATTTTCTACTTTATATTCTTTGCATATGCTGTTAGTTATTGTGCTGAATTAATTGATCTACATTTGTTATAGCTTATCTTATGCTTGATAATATATTAGGAATTTCAGTAGCACAATAATCCTTAAAAGTGATGCATTTGGTTAAAAGACGCCAACATGTAATGTTGAGAAAAGGCTTTGAATGAGGTTATCTACAATTTTTTTTGGATTGGCTTCTTTTCAGACTAGTAGGTCTATTGAAATCTATTAATGGCTTGAGTAGTTATTTATAGCCACTTAGCTTCTCATGTATTGTTATCAGCATTCTGTTTGGCCTAGAAGTCTCTAGGCCTACGGTCAGATTTGTTTAGTGCAATTTCTCCTGGCTGTTGTACTTACTAATATATATTTAGCATCCATTCTATTTCTTGTAGTTGTTTTGCTTTCCTACTTAATAGCTTTATGTTCTGTTCTTGGTATTTAGAAATCAGTAATTGCATGCTCTATTTACGCTGCTACGGATGCTCTATCTTTTATTAGATATCTGCTTAAGGTTTCTCCTCCGACTCCTCTTTTTGTTTGTGACATGCAGAATCCATCACTGCAAACTTTGGATAATCAAATTGGGGATGGAAATAACCTAACAAACAACTTGGGTGACAAGAGTTTGTCTGAACTTGAAAAATTATTGAAGCGGAAGACATTCACCAGGAAAGTATCTGCAATATATTATTCTGAATAACTTTTTAGATGTTAAAAGCAATATGTATAGGTTTATACTGCTTTATTATTAGAGGGCTTATTTTACTATATCTGATATTTCCTATGTGAATGAAAGTATATCATGAAGCCTGCCATTTAGTTAAGAGGATGAAGAGAAGGGATGAGATTTCTAGAGAAGTTTTGTATGTTCCATGAATCTCAGATTTTCTGGGATGTGACAATCATTAAAAATTTAATCATACAATGTTAGGGATGCTGTTCAAGTCTTTTGTATTCTCCTCTCTCAGCCGATTTTATTGATTCACCTTAATTGAAACAGTTCTAGTGGAAGGAATACTTGCAAATGGATGTTGATAACTTAAAAAAGAAATAGGTTTTTACATCACTTATTTCTTTATGCATCACTTATTTCTTTATGCTACTGCTAGTATATACTTCCATGATGGAAGTTCCATCATTTGTTTCTTAGTGCGTAATGCCTTTTCATCCATGCAAATGATTGTAGAAAGTATTTTTTGGGTTTTTCTGATGCTTTTCTATTGCATGTTTTGTTGATGGCCTTTTTATTGAATTGAACTCTCTTTCTGTGTTTTACAGCTGATCTCATTGATTTATCCTTTTATGAATTTTGGCTATCTTATTTTGTAGGTTATCTTGTCTATTGATATAACTTTCCTTGACAACATATTTTCTTTGTACAGGGCTGAGTTTGACCATTTGACAGAATTATTGCGTTCGAGAACTATTGAATCAGATGCGTCAAAGCTAGCAGTCAATAATGACAAAAAGGAGGAATTAAATGTTTCCAAAATTGAACTTGGATTAGGAAGCTTCCGATCACACGGTGTTGCCTTAAATCCTGCAGTCAGTGAAGCTGTAAGTAGATTAATCTTCAAATTTTAATATGATATCACAAATCGTTGTATTCAAAATTCTGGTTACTTCATAGATATTATGAACTTTGTAAATTTTTGATATCGTGATACTTTGTTGATGCTGGTATGTGGCTGTGTTGTAGTTACTCTACTTATCTGTTGATATCTGTTGAATGTCCATTTTGGTTTTAATGCAGTTTCTTCTATTGAAATCTACATAACTCTTGCATGTTTATAATCTTATCTAAAGATATTAGAATGCATAGATCTAGGATAAAGTTTAATGGTTTGGACTTCCGTCCCTCTATTGGGGTGTTTAGTTGGTCATAAAAGTGAGCCGAAAATAGGTTTCAACTCGTAAAATAATTTTCCAATCATTTGGTGCTAGAAAATATAATTTTACAGTTTTCCCGTAAATGGAGAGTTTTGATTTTCACTCAAAAAAGCAAACCTCATTGACCGCATGCATAAACTATATGGTTTAGATTATAGATATAATCTTATAATATTTTATTAGTAGATAGTATAAAATACACATTAATTTTCTCTCATATAATATTGCATCTTATCCTATCATATTATTTTAAAATTTATTTTATTTATTATTATAATATATTGTAATATTTTTATGTCCTATAATAACTAAACGCCATATTTTTCATAATATATAATAAACAATTTATTTAGAAAATCCATATTTTATAATGTATAATGTTCAATTTATCTTTATGTTTGTATTTTCTTTTCTGGCAAGCCAAGTATGGTATGAAAACTTTTTTTCTTTTCCAACGAACAAAACATCATTAACTGTAAAATTATTTTTCCATTGAAAACCTTTTTCCATGAAAAACTGTTTTCCGTTGTTTTATGCCAAAAAAGACAGCCCCTTAGTCAAAATGCATATTTGATATTGAGGCATTTTTATAGAAATCATTGCTGGTTAAGATGATCTAGACCACTTTAAATCAGTAAGAAATGTAGAAAATAAGAATTCAACTCTACCTTCGGTTTAAACAAATTTGACAATTTTAAAGATGTTTGATTATCCTGTTAGAAAAATCAAGATTGACAGAAATTTTGCTAGATAAGTAAATATCTTGATGCAAAGAAACAGATCTGATTATCTAATAGAAGAATGCCATTCTAGCTGAGAAGCTTATTCAATTTATTTTATCTTTCAATGTTCAAGTAAAGGAGGACATCCTGAAGCTGTGATTGTAGATTCTAGATATTTTAGATAGTCGCGATCACATCCGAAGACATGGATTATCAATAGGGATGTTGTGATACTGATTTCAATTGGGAAGGATTAGCATTCAAATTTTTTTGTCAATATATATACTTTTTCTTTCTATTCTTTCCTTTTTGTCAATATGATGTTAATTTTTAAGTCAGCATCCAAATCCTTTTCTTTTTTCTATGCTCAAATAGTGTACTTAATGACACTGCAGATTCCCAAGGAGGAATCTGCTTCGCCCGCAGAACTTGCAAAAGCATATATGGTTTCCAGGTCTTCAAAAGGATCCCCTTCTAATTTTAGCCTGCGGAGTCATGTCTTGTTGGAGGATAAAGCAACATCTAGTAACGCAGTATATGGAACAAAGACACCTCTAGCATCAGTTGCTCCAAGATCAACTTTGCGTGCTCCCGCACTACCAGGACTAAATGAGAATGGATATATCACTCCCAGACTTCATAGGAGATCAGCAATTTACAGAATGTCCCGTTCTCCATATTTTAAGGTATTTAACTGCTTAATCTGACTGGATGACTTCAATAAAATTCATCTTTATGCAGCAGATTTGGTTAGGTGCGGATATAGGGCTCCCTTATGTATATACACAAATTGTCATGAATACCCCTGCAAAGTTGGTATTTGTGCCTTCCATGTGTGCACATGAGCCCCTGCTGGGGTATTCTTTCAAAAATGTTTTTTAAATATATACCCCAGATAGTTGCATGAATGCCAGTAAATACGGTTTTTAGGGCGCCGTTGCAACTACCTACTTTACAGGCATTTTTACACGATTCTATAGTTTGCAAAAATATACATGCAAACATGTTTTCTGTAAGCTGTATTTCCTCCTGCCAGTTCATATGTCTAGTATGTTGTTTTATGAAACCTTCCTGCCTATTAAATCTGTTTTTCAGAAAAAAAAAAAAGAGATAGGTTTGGACTGAATGCTTTGATGTTGTTGTGTTGTAATATAGGGTGCCAGTTCTTCTAACGATGTGTATGCTCTCCCCTCATCATCTCATCAGACGCCAACAAAGAGTATGCATTCAGCCGGCACACAGGTAATTCATTCTTCATCCACTATTCTGTTTATCCGATCATTTTGTGCGATTGGCAGAATATTCGTTTACTTAATTTATTTTCTTTTTTTTTTGGTTATCATCATTCAAGTTAATTTTAAACGTTGTGGCTTTTATTTCCTCTTGCAGGTTTTGAAGCGAAGAAGCTCTGTTTTGGATGATGAAATCGGATCTGTTGGTCCTATACGCAGAATTCGTCAGAAATCGAATATGATGTCTCCATCAAAAGATTCTCGTACAATTCATCATGGCAATCTTCTTCCTGGTAGCTCAGTCACACTTGAGAATGAAGTTATTAATGGTTCTGGGACCATAGAAAAGCCTTTTGGCGTGTCTAAATTGGATTATACCACAGACTTTGAGAATAAAGAAGATAAGGATAATAGAATACTCGATGATGGTATTCCTCCTATACCACCCCAGTCAGCTACAATGGCCATGAAAATACTGAAGGAGCTTGACAAATTAGCACCTTCGCCGAAAGAGAAATCAACTGAAATAAAGGTTGCAAAAGTTGAATCAACTTCTAAATTAAACCTTCGTAGCAGTTGGGATATGGATGCCACTGGTGGCTCTCCTCTTTCTAGAAAACAAGACAGGCTTAAAGAAGATGATCTTTTAAATGGTCCTCTATTGGGAATTAAACCAACTTCTCAAGTTGGTAGTGCTCCTGCTTTCACATTTGTCCGGAATGCGACATCTAATGTTGGTGAGATTTCACATCCTGCTGCTGTTTCTACAAGGGGAAAGCCGGGCTTTCAAATGGTTATTTCCGAGGTAAGTAGGCATTACACTCTTATGGCTTGTGTGTGTATATATATAGAATTGAGCTCCTATGCTTTTAAAAGTACCAATTCGTTGGTGCTTGTAGGTTTTCGGCCCTTGAATTAAGGGATGTGCGATTAAGATGATAGTGGTCCCCTAGGGTTGAGTGGGTGATTGGTTGAATAGTATGATCTAATGGGTGGAAATAGTCAAAGGGTATATCTAACGGCGGAAAACTTACAAGCACCAAGTACTTGATGCTTTTAAAGGTACCATGCCCGGACTCTCTCTCTCTCTCTTTATATATATATATATATATATATATATATATATATATATGTATATAATTTAGCTCTTATGCTTTTAAAAGTACCAAGTTGTTGGTGCTTATAAATTTTTGGTTGTTGGATGAAGATTTGGAGGGTTAGGATAATAGTGGTCCTTCAGGGTTTAGTGGGTGGTTGGTGGAATAGCATGATCTAAGGAGTGGAATTGGTCAAAGGGGTAGATCTAACGGCGGGAAACTTACAAGCATCAAGTGTTTGGTGTTTTTAAAAGCACCATAGCCGGACTCATATATATATAGAGGGGGGGAGGGAGGGAGGGAGGGGAGGGACATATATAACCCTATAAAATGCCTGTCTCGAGCATATTTTAAATCGTGACTTCCAGAGACTTCGGATTTTCCTGGTCTGTATATAGAAAACCTCCCAGCTATGGAGTGAGCGGGAGGTACATATATAACCCTATAAAATGCCTCTCTTAAGCATATTTTTAAATTGTAACTTTCAGAAACTTTGGATTTTCCGGGTCGGTATATAGAAAACCTCCGAGCTATGGAGGGAGGGAGGGACATATATAACCCTATAAAATGCCTCTCTTAAGCACATTTTTAAATCGTAACTTTCAAAAGCTTCGAATTTTCCCAGTCTGTATATAGAAAGCCTCCAAGCTATGTTTTTGCTTTATAGTCTTGCAAAACAACTCGTCCACATTTTTAATGATTTTATTTTTGTACATAATAATGATATTCTCCATTTTTGCTTTAAAGGACTCGTCTGAGATTGATGATGATAGTGGTAATGCTGTGGAGGCTCCGGTGAACAATGTAGTGGACAAAGCTGAGTCAAAGACATTAGAACAGAAAGTTGAGTCGAAGACATCAGACCAGAAGTTTTTGAATTTTGAAGCAGCCAGTACAGAGAGGCCTTTGATTTCTGCAGCCAAAAGCACACTTTCCTCTGATTTTTTTTCGTCCAGTGAGCCTGAGAAGAAGGCTCCAGCAGGCCGTGGGATCGTCAATAACAGCACTAGTTTTACATTCTCTGTTTTGCCTGCTCCTACCAATCATTCAGAGCAACCTCCTACACCAACTATGACAGCACCATCACCCGAGATATCAGCTAGAGAGAAGGAACAAAAAGATGCTCCCATTTTCTCTTTTGGGTTGAAGAAATCCCCGACAACTGCATTGCCATCCACATCTACAAGTGCTGGTGTAGAAGTTGGTACAAGGTCAGGGCGACAACTGTTAGTTTATTACAGTATATATTGGCTCATAGTTGTAGCAAAATTTCGGTTTTTCATTGTTTTAATTACTGGAGACCTTTTGAGAATTTTATGCAACTCTTCTTAGGAGACAGTTTTTAGCTGTTATAACTTATAACTGCAATTTTTAAAGTAAATTTTCAGTGACTATATATTGGAATTGTTCTTTTCATTTGCAGCGGAAACAAAGAATTGGCCTTTTGATGAAATATTTTTATATTAGAAATAAAGAAGATGGCTTTCTCTGTGCCATAATATCTCTCCCTTGGATCTTTTATTACTTTTAACAATGCCTATTTCCAAAAGCTCTGGATCTTTCACTGAGGCTATCTCTTCTGATTGTCTACTGTGACCATTGAAATACTTATTCAATTTTAGGGAAAGCATTTTTGCATCTCAAATTTTTAAATCTGGTGCCATAGTCGTCTTTTTGGACCACTTACTGTTTGTGATTTTACACATTGCGCATTGCATTATTATCTGACTGTTAGTAAGTGCACTATTTTCCTGTTACTGAGTTACTAAATTATGTAATTTTCTTATTGTTATTCAGCAGTGTCACCGAGACCTCTATATTTGACAATTTGAAGACGAAAGGTGATGCGAAGCGGAAAGCAGGTGAGTCATCGAATGTACCTGAAACTGCTGCTTCGTCGCCTGCACCCTCACCTTTCTTCTCTCCAAGCTTGAGCAATGGCTTGTTGCATTCATCTGCACCGAAATTCTCGTTTCCTCCTGCTCCAGCCGTGGCTCATTCAGAGGGGCCCGTCGCTTCAGTTTTCTCCACCAGCTCAGCTACCTCCAGCAACCTATTTTCCTCATCTGCAGCTCCAGTATTTCCCACCGCCCCCTCATTTGGTTTTGGGTCTGCTATCTCAATTGGTTCCCAAATATCAGCTCAACCATCAGAAAAATTCAGTGACACAGCTAACGTCACCACTGTGGGTGCAACTCCTGTAGTTTCAAACAGCAGTTTGCCAGAACCGGTCACTTCATCTGCTTTATCAAGCTCATCAATTAGTTCCTCGCCCCTAGCAACATCTTCCGCATTTTCAAGTACAGGGAGTTTGAGTGATTCAAAACCATCTAATCTGTTTTCGAGCTTGAGTGTTGCTCAATCTTCTTCTGCTCCATCGTTGCCGTTTACCGCCGCAGGAAACAGCATTGTTGGGTTCAGTACTTCGGCTCAATCTGCTGGCTTGAGTTCATCAGTCGCAACTAGCAGTTCTCAAACAGGTTTTACATTTGGCAGCATAGGTGGAGCAGCCTTTGGAACTCAATCAACTCAAACTGGAAGCAGTACCCAGCAGCTGTCCCAAAGCTCACCAAGCCAGAGCAGTTCTCAAGCTGGTTTAAATTTCGGCAACAAAGCTGGAGCAGACTTAGGAACTCAGCCGGCTCAATCTGGAAGCATTACCCAACAGCCGCCTCAGAGCTCATCAAGTCATTTCAGCTCCTTCACTTCGTCAGCTCCGGCATTCACATTTGGAGGTTCCCAAACTAGTCTCGGAGAATCACAATTTGGATCAACAGCTACTGCTTCCAAACCTTCTAGTGCGAGCTCTGGATTCTCTTTTTCAGCTACTACAGCTGCGCCCTCCAGCTCTTCCTTCATGGTTTCTAAACCTTTCAGTTCAGGCTCCGGCTTTTCTTTTGCTTCTAGCTCTGCTCCTAGCTCGTCCAACACCTCTTCTTCTATACCAGTATCACCCACTTTATTCAGTTCTTCTTCGACCCCATCAACACCTTCAACTTTTAATGCCACCTTTGGTTCAACTTCATCCACATCCACAGGGTTTACTTTTGGGCAGCCGGCTTCTTCTCCAAGCACTTCATCCTTTCCATTTGGACAGCAGCCAGCTTCTTCTTCAAGCACTTCCCCCTTTGTATTTGGACAACCAGCTTCTTCTCCAAGCACTTCACCCTTTGCATTCAACACGCAAACTGGACCAGCTTTCTCATTCACCTCGGCAAGTGCTACAGCAGACTCATCTTCTGCACGACCTTTATTCGGTACGCCGAGCCCAGTTACAGGATTCTTTTCTGGATCTCCCGGGAACAATGATCAGATGAATGTGGAAGACAGCATGACTGACGACACTACTGCCCCATCCGCCGCAGTCTCTATGGTCCCGACATTTGGGCAGCCTGGTGGTGCACCTGCCACTCCGGTTTTCAGTGCTTCACCAATCCCGTCAGGTGGAGCTCCCATTTTCCAATTTGGTGGCAACCAACAGAATTCTCTTCCTCAAAACCCTTCACCCTTCCAACCTGGTGGTAATTTAGAGTTTCAAGGAGGTAGCAGCTTTTCTTTGGGAAGTGGGGGTGGTGACAAATCCGGCAGGCGGATTGTTAAAATTAATCGGAATAAGCTGCGGAAAAAATAGTTGTTTATGTCGCGAACTACACGGCTTTGCTGGAGAATTCTTGATATTCTTCTTATGGTTATATATTTGAAGGAGATATATTTTTCTCTTCTTACCACATAATCGTGCCGAATCTTCTGATGAAAGGACCATCTTAGTGGATGAGATGTAATGAGGTTTATCTCTGGGACAGAGGTTGCAACCGTGATTCATATCGATACCGCCAGCGCACTTGAGATGAAGCTTTCACTGTAACACTGAAGCAACGCTCTTAATGTTGTGTTTGACTAAGGCAAATACAGCTATAAATGGGACTGAGATGTAAGCTGCTCTGTCTCTAACTGTTGTCTCGAGGCTTTGTGTTACAACTATTTTTGTAGCTCTGGAATGTATTATTAGTTAAAATTTATAGTAGCGGGCGTGACGGGACGGGCGCTTTCGTTTTGCTGGTGTGCTTTTACTCTTTATGATGTACCATAGAACAATGTCTTCTTCATTGTAATCTTGTCTGCGTGACTCCGCACAAATGCCGCGTGTTGGGAAAAGAGAACTGTAATGAGTTCTTTGAAGTTCTAATCACGGCTGTTTGCATTGGAATTTCAGTATCTTCTTGCTAGTGAGTAGTGTTCATCATCCACCATTAATTGTATGAGACTCAATCATATTTTCACTACCTGCATGCATTTTAAAGCCGCAAAGCCTCGATTGTGAGACTCGACTCGGGGGCTTTTCAATTGCTTCCATGATAAAGTCGATTAGATTGCGTATGCGAACTGTTGCATAGATTAACCATGATTGATCTCTTACCTGCAACTGTTTAGCTGAAAAGAATGGTTTCTTGTCTGTGTTGGTTCATTTTGGAAGAGGCATTTGAGTGAGGCTCTCTTGGGTTGCTTTTAAACACGCCATCTGGTAAGCGAAAATCGTAATTTCTAGCTTCACTGGGTTATTTTTACTTGAATTCTCACTCATTCTTAGCTTATTCCACTGCATCAGAATCACAGTTTTTACTGATTATATATATAAACAGATAGTGACCCTGAGACTAGGATTATTGGTGATTCAGTTTATAATTAGTAGCTGTATTTTAAATCAATGTCCTCGTTTAATTTGTTCAGAAGATCCAGCCCGGCCCAAGGCCTGCATAAGTTTTGTATGTTACACATCTACTAGATAGAGGCCCAATAGTCTATGCCACCTCATACTCCCCTGCTGGCTGCTAGTTATTTCAATGTGGGATTGTCTATATACGCGCAGTCTGCTGTATAACACTTACACCACATCATCTGTCTCAATTAATCACATCTTTTTTTCTTTTTTTTTTTTGAGAGAAAAGTATAATAAAAATATTTTTTTAGAAATTATGATGGGATGGGTGAACTCCAGGAAAGCTTTTTGATTGGTTGTGGTTGGGTGAGCCATAGTGAGGCTCGCGGTGGCCATGGTCCCCCTCAACTTTTAAAAATTGTACATCAGTCCTTTATAGTAAAAAAATTGAAATACTACAAATTTTAGTTTTAGGAGGGCTAAATTGATTTGTTTTTAAAAAATAAAGCTTGTGCCCCAATCTTTTTCCGAACCCCTGGGCTCTTTTCCTTTGGTTTTTATAGTCTTGTTCTTTCTTGAGCACATTGTTGCTGCTGTCGCTCGCAATATATGGCCAGTGAACCTGACAGCATTCTAGCTCAACTCTCTCTCTCTCTCTCTCTCTCTCTTTTTCTCACTCTCTGGCTTTCTCAATTGAATTTTGGTTAGAAAATTTTTTAAACTATTTAGAACATGATCTATACTCTTGATCTTGATTACAAGACTCCTATTATCACTTTTTAAAAAATTTTCATTTTTAGCTGTTCATTTTTGTGTCAACTTGATGAATAAGTGAACAATATCGAAAAAATATGAAATTTGGTTTCTAGATACTTCAAATGGTATAGATCATGTTCAATAGTACCGATCGTTGATTTGAAGACTCCATCATCAAAAACAAATGGGTGGCAACGGAGTCCGTTTCTACGATAGCATTCCACTCAACTATATATATATATATATATATATAAAACTAAGTCAGAATATATATATATATATATATATACCAATGACTTGGTGCTATTAGGTTTTCTCCCTTTCGATTAAAAGATGTGTGGTTAGGATGATGTGGGCCCCCTAAGATTGAGTGGTTGGTTGGTTGAATAGTATGATCTAACGGGTGAAAATCATCAAAGGGGTGGATCTAACGGTGGAAAACTATATATATATATATATATATATATATATATATATATATATATATATATATATATATATATATATATATATATATATATATATATATATATATATATATAAAGATACATTGAGCTGAACACAAGTGAGCTGACCCTACTTTTGTTCTGCTTGTTAATATTTTGAGCTGAACAATTCAGCTAGTGTTGGCTTGTTTATTAAATGAATGATCGATTTCGAACTCATTTTTGAGCCGAAAATGAGGTGACTCGTGAACAAGGAGCTGGATTGCCAAATGCCAGGTCTAGTTCTTCAACATAAAGGCCTTTGTTTTTCACTGGATGCTAGCTACATGACCATGAAAATTTAATACAGCCTATACTACATTCTACATACATCTTACACCCCTAATCTCTAAAGTTTACCATTTTTTTAAAATTTTTTTACTATTTAAAAGATAGTTGATAAACTAAATGGGCATATAGGATGTAATTTTCGGATAAATAAAATCTAAGAATTATACAAATTGAGCTCCTATTCTTTTAAGAGTACCAAGTTATTGGTACTAATTGTAAGTTTTCGACCCTTAAATTAAGAGATGTGCGGTTAGGATAATATGTGTTCTTAGGATTGAGTGGATGATTGGTTAAATAGTATAATCTAATGGTTGAAAATAATAAAAAATATAAATTTAACGATAAAAAATTTACCAATATCAAATATTTGAAGCTTTTACAAGTCCATTTATACACTATAAGTAAATAGGTGTACAGCCGTACAGGTCAGGTGCCTATATATATTGTTCATATGGACCCAATAAAACTAATGAATGGTATTTAATGCATACAGTGAGAGAGAGAGAGAGAGAGAGAGAGAGAGAGAGAGAGAGACTCTTGTTGATGTTGCTTTCGAATTGAGTTGGTCATGATCAGTGTTTCAGTGTTTCCACCTCCCTTCCTTTCCGGCATGTGTAAAACACAAAACACACACAGGAACATTCAATTCACAGAACAAAACGACAAGGAGAAATAGCATATCGTGTCCTATAGCATTTATAATTTTATTATTTTATTATTTTCATGCTACAAACACATGATGTGACGCTTCAGATTCTGTAGGCAAAAAGCAGCTGAAACACAACAAATAGGGCTTCAGAAAATTATGAAACCATAGAAGATATAAATATAATTAAATAATATTGCACCTATATATGCTCTCTCTCTCTCTCTCTCATTGTATTTATTGTTTTTATGTTTGTATCTTTGTTTATTGGCCTGTGTAGAGCTAGAGATCGAGGTGTGTGGGCGCACAAATAATATAATAATAATAAATAATAAAGGACACTGTTTTACGTAGAGAGATTATTTAAAGCAAACAAAAGAACAGATGTGACGTTTCAGATTCTTTATGGACAGAGTTGACAATACTCGCTCCCATGAAACGTCACAAGATTAGATAGGGTTCGCTGTGTAGATCTAAATTACAATTTTAGGTTCATATATAGTGTTTCGAAATATGTGGTAGATTCATGCATGAGACTGTGTACGAAATAATTGTTTATCTTAAAAAACTTCATCTATCAAATTATCATAAAACAATTAATCAAAGTTATTCAAAAAACTAATTTATTAGAGAACATGCAACGAGGGGCTCTGGAACGACTGATGTATTATGTAAATCAAAAGATTAATCATGTAAGAAATAACTAGGAATAAACTAAACATCAATACTTATCTATATATATAAGTGCATATATATATTTGAATGAGTAATGCTACACCCACTTACATGTTCTACAACACTTTACAAATTATATGATGTTCTCCGTTGATATAATTTACGAGAAAAGTCATTTAACTTGAGAGCCAAATGACAATTCTAATGGCTAAAGTGAAACAATAAATACCATTTTAATTAGCAGAAGTAAAAAAAAATTACAAAGCTTGCAAGAGCTTGCTTAGTATTCGGACACATCTGACACTAATGAATAAAATAGAGCTAAATAGGAATATACGTACTTCTGCATTTTTCGGTGAAACCGCAAAAAAATATCGCAACCGATTCACTACTATATACGAAAATAATATTACGTACAAAATATATTTTCTGATCGTACTTTTTCACCGTAAGTAACACAACTAGACTACTTAGAGTAACTAGACTACTAGTAGAGTAACTATATATCTCAGCACCCTTTCTCTCTCTCTCTCTCTCTCTCTCTATATATATATATATAGCTAACCACCTATAAACTCCACCATGGCCCTTACCAAGCTAAAATTAATTGAGCTGCAACAACACTACTGTAAACTGCAAAGCTTCTCGATTAGAACGCAGTCACGTACCCTGTACACGGGACGGCGAAACTTAATTGGTTGTTGCGCTTTTACTAATGCACATTAATACATGCATGCATGATACAGTATGCATGTGAAAAATGTTAAGTCTATATATAGAGTCCGGCTACTATACTATTATGAGTACGATCGCCCTCGTACTCATAAGTTGTTTTCGATGATAGAACTTCCGAATCGACGATCCATACCGTTAAACGTTATTTACAGCATTTAAAACTTCTAGAAATAAAATTTTATAATTTTTCGACATCATTTACCTTACGATCAAGAGGTCACAAATTTGACAATTTTTAACGGCCGGTATGGTATTATTGCTAGTTTAATGGTATAAAAGAATCAAAATTTGTTGAATTTTTGATAGAAAATTCTATTCACTACATAGATGAAGATCAATAACTCCGATCTTGAATTGAAGTATCCGATCATCCTTTTTTAGGACGTCGTTCGATTTTGACCGTTCCTTTTATGCCCGCTTGATGGACTTTATTATGATTTCAAAAATTTACGAAATTTATTTTCTAGAAGTTTCAAATACTCTAGATCATATTCAACGGAGTGGATTGTCGATTCGGAAGCTCTATCATCGAAAACAACTTATGAGTAGTAGGTCTCCAATACTCATAATAGTATAGTAGCTTTATATATATATATATATATATATATATATATATATATATATATATATATATATATATATATATATATATATATATATATATATATATAAGAGTCCTACTATACTCTTATGAGTATAATTCCCTTTATACTCATAAGTTTTTTCCGTTAGATCTATTTCTTTGATCATTTTCACCCGTTAGATTATACTATTCAACCAACTACCACTCAACCCTAGGAGACTATTATTAACTTAACGGGATCACTATCATTCTAACCGCATATCTCTTCATCCAACGGTTAAAAATTTATAAATGCAAAGAGTTCAATACTCATAAGAGTATAGTAGCCCTAGCCATATATATAGAGTCCGACTGGAATACTATCGATAGCACCAAGTAAATGGTACTATCAAATTTTTCGCCGTTAGGTTTAACCTTAGCTTCTGTTTTTTTTTTTTTTTTTTTTAGAGATAGATAACACGCCGTCGCCTGCTTCGTTTATTTCATTTAAATAAACTTACATTAAAATGTGAATCAACTATGATTCGAACTTCAGATCGGCATCAACCACTGCTCACTTCACTGGGTGCAACAAGCACCCTTTGATTATTTTTACTTTTTGCATTTATCCCCTCAGGGATTTTGAGATATTGCGATCTCATCCTCAGATGGGCACGCGGAACGAGGCTACGACTACAACGGTGGGGGGCCCGCGTGCGAGTTAGTGAAGCGTACGTTAATACGTACGTAGATTATATTAAAAGAATATATTATATATATTATATAAAAGTATATATATCGTAGAGAGAGAGAGATGTGTTGAGAGAGAGAGAGATGTGTTATGGGGATTAATTGGACCATATATATTTAGCGAAGCACGAAGAGATCTCCATGGGGGGGCCCACGCTAGATTCTGCGTGTCATGTAGGCCAATGGTGGGTCGCCACGTCAGACAAGCTGTGACTAGTTGTAGGAGAGATCCACGCTGAACCAAAAAACCCCGCCCCCTTGGCTCGAGTATGTATCGCGGGAGAGGATGAGTAGTGAATGGAAATTAAAAAAGATAATTTTTCTTTTTTTTTTCTTTTTTCCCAAGGAGAACATGGAAAAAGATCTAATGCAGTAGCAAAAAGTGATCAACTGATCATAGAAGAGAGAGATGGATAGAGAGAGATAGAGAGATAGAGAGAGAGAGAGTCTCTTGTGATTTCCAACACCTTACACATTCTGAATCACTGTGGAAAGCGACAGTTCATCACCACCCACACCAACTCTCTCTCTCTCTCTCTCTCTCTCTCTCTCATGCTCAATATTTGATGATATTCACATTTGGTTACTCTCTCTTTCTCTCTCTAGATAATAAAGAATGTGAGTTTATATATTTACTATAGTCTGTAAAAATATTTAGTAATATATATACCTGCCAAATGAAAAATATGGGTTCTTTCTGTTTGTTCACATGCAATATTCGATCGATTCATGTGTTCTTTGTTTCTGCAGCTGGTTGTATGTATATATCATCTTTTTTAAAAAAATTATATGTTGTAGATCCAATAATTAACTAGCTAGTTAGTTCCATCTTATTCTTTGATCGATCTTACGGATCTTGTTTAATAATTGTTCACTTTTCATCATTAATGGCATTTTTTTTTTGGTTTGCACGCATAATTGGATTAATTATAAAAAAATGTGGCTATGTGATCGTACCATAAAGCATCAGTTCCTATTAGAACTTTGATGTTAATTAAGCTAGCTCCTACTTGTCTCAAAAAAAAAAAAAAAAAAAAAACCACAACAACAACAACAACAACAACAACAAAAACTATATAGCTAAAAATATCTATGCCATTTAATTTCCCAAAATGTCGAACAACTCATAATGATAAGCAGATAATAGCTAAAAAAAGGGGGGTAGAATTAAGGTTAATATCACAGGCTACTATATAAGTATATATATCCAGGTGCATGGTTACATAATATAAATGACATGCAAAGTAAACTAGCTATAAATATATATATATATATATAATATTTGCACAAGATTAGTACATCACCTAACTCGGTGATCGAATATTAATTAATTATAATTATATGACATCAAATCACAAGCGAGAATAGTCATTCCTCATTACACAGACGATCGATTACGAATCTAGAGAAGGTCCGCAAGATCTTCTTAGCACATAGAGTAGTTTATACGACTTTGACTTGTAGATCACAAGTTCAATAGAGAATTAACATATATATATATATATATATAGCATCGATCTAAATACTCGCAATGAAACTCTACTTAATAGAAACCTTGAGCTTTTTGTGGCCCTGGCATAGTGATCTCTTCGTCCCTCTTCTCCGGGTTAGCTCCATCAAGGGTGAGCCCAAAATGTATGCGAGGAAAATGCGCCCACTGCGCGCGTCGACAAACAAACAACATAAAATCAAAAGAATTGTAGTGAAGATAATTCTATGAAGATTACATGCAAGAAAATATAATTAAGGAAGTGGTATTTCAATATTCTCTAGAACTACGTACTGAGTCAACAACTGATCATTTCATAATGGTTTTTTTTTTTTTTTGCTAGAGAGAGAGAGAGATTGATTGATTGATTTCTTTTCCTTTCCTTTTCTTTTTCTTTTTTGAGTATAATTCTATAGGCCGGGTTGATCAAGCTAGGTGTGCATCTTTTATCATCTAATGGGAGCTATTAATTAAGAAGGCAATAATTAATTAACAAGGAAAGTATAATAACTAGGAAATTTAATAAGTCGTTATTCGCATGAATTATCAGTTCAACTTTTGATGATTGAGATGATAAATGAGAGAATTGAAGGAGTGAAATTGCAAGCCAAAAGAAAAGCTACTAGGCTAGGCCACTAAACAATATCCTATGTATAGATAATGATTAATTCCTGATCTTTAGCTATCCAGTTTTAGCATATTAGTAGAATATTGTGTAGCACAGCTAGTTTTGAAGTATGACATGTGAAACTCTGCAGTTGAATAAGAGTACATGATTTTGATAGCGTACGTTTCAAATCAATGTAGGCTGTTTAATTTTTGATGTACTGTTCAATTAATGCTACGTACAGACGAATTCTACAAATTTATGTCTACTCACTGGCATGCATATATAGCTGCATTTCATTGACAAGTACATGACAGTTTTGAGACTAAGCAAGTTATATATTAGATAGAAAAAGGATTGTTTTCATGAGGTATAAATTTTAAGATCCCTATTAATATATACTAATGACTTTAGTATTTTGAGTACTAGTGGTCTAGACCAAACAAATTGCTAGTTCTTATGGACTGAGTCTGTTCATATGGTGTCATCTAAGCAAGACAAAGTCTACAGCATGGATAGTATGGTCTTTAATTTGAACTCACATTGCTTACTAAATTTGAGCTATGTGTGTGGTTGCACCTGACAAGGACGTCAAGATCTGAACGGAAAAGCTTGTAACACTTCAATAGTCAAATACTGGGTTAAAAAGGGTTAATATTTGGGTATATATATATATGGCTTAAGCTTCTAATTAATACTAGTAACTTACTCTTAAGCATTTTTAATAGGATCCGACAAAGTTGTTAGTACATAATAACATGACAGTTCCGTTACAATTTTATAGTATTTTAATCATGCTATTGATCGAGCATGTAGATGATGATGCTATATATATATAGATGTATAACGAGTTAGTTTTGGAGCTTTCCATCCTCCTGAATTGGGAGTTGCTCAATACTTGGCAACCCTGCACTGCTAGACAATACTAAGGGCTAGGGAGGAGATTTTTGAAACCTCAACAATGCGAAAATGGCACTAGATAACATGGTGGAGGATTGAAGGTTGAGCATAGGGTGACTATGAAATGCATACAAGAGATCTATATATTAACTTCCATCAATGGCAGGTTATTGGTTGTTGACAAAGTTGTGAATTTATCACAACTTACTTTTGTATATATATTGTTAGTGTTAACAATTAATTGTTCCAGAAGCTAAAACTAAAAGAAATTAATAGGATAACCAATTCAGTTTAAATTATTATTATTATTTTTTGAGAAATAGGTAGCGCGCTACCCGCTTCATTTAATTTATTTAGAAGTAAACTTAGCTGTAAATGTGAATCAACTAGGATTCGAACTTGGGATCTCGGGTACCAACCACCAAGCCCTTTGCCACTTGCTCTAGGGACAGTTGGCAATTCAGTTTAAAGTATGGACATTTCACCTAGCTAGATGCATGCATCATATATATATTGCAAATGATCTAGCTAGGAAAGCAATTTCAAATACTAATTACTGAAATGCCAGATATCAAGAACAAAGGGAATCGACCTTTTCATCAGTATGACAGGACTAATAAGTGTTAGTATTTGATGAATTAGGGAATTGCTTATTGTAAATAGGGAATTCTATGTTTTCTCAAAAGTACAAAAAGAAAAATGTTAGAATTTGTTGGCATTATTGTGATTATTTGTTTGAAGATTTATAGTTAGTTTCAAAATATATTAAAGTCTTGGTTTCTTGTAGAAGTATAGATTAATTAGTACTTACATTCCTCAATGCAATACTAATTAAATGCATCAACAAATATAAGAAATAATTAACCTTAAATGTACAGACATTGCACCCGACAGGTCAGAATAGAAAGAGCGCAACTAATTCACTTAATATTGCATCGGAAAGTCTGAATTGTGATTTTCCATATCAATTGAACTGACAAAACTCGATACGTTGTAGAAAATGTTCTGGGAAAACAATTTCAAATACTAATTGAAATGGAAGCAACAATATTTCAAAAATAAAAACAATTAGTACACCTAATTGTTATCATTATGGCAATTATGAGAACTATAAATATTTGATCATTTTGGGATTTTTTTTCTTAGTATAAATAGGGAATGACAAGTTTTCTCAAAAATAGGAAAAAAAATGTCAGTATTTGTAAGAATTATATATAGTGTATATTTGTTTGGGGATTTATAGCTAAGTTGTATATATAATATATGGAGGTTTTCTATGAAAGTATAGATTAATTATTACTTACATTCTTCGCTGCAGCACTGAATGCTTCCCTGTGGCTAATTTCTGGATTGTTAGCCTTTATCCTTTGGATTTCCTCCCTATCGTTGAGAGAAGGACAATACATATACGAAATAACGACAATGAGAGAACAACATGATGGTATCATTAATTAATGATGTCCAATACGAGTAAAGTGATAGTTATAAGACGCAACGAAAAGTTTAAGACAAATGAGCATGCAAACAAATTCGAAGAACTTACTTGATAAACCTGTTATATGCTGAGGGAACACGTTGTCGTTTCTCCGGAGCTGGTCAGAGAGAAAGGAGCAAGTGATCAAGAAATGCATGGCAAAGTATGAAATTATCATGAGATCACTGGCTCACTTATCATTATCTATTTATCCTACTTTTCTTTAAGATAAAATGTTAAAATCAAGGAGTTAAAAATGAATTACAGAACTTAATTTCTAAGAATAATGTCGGTAGCATTGGATATGGTTAGACTAATTTTGAAAGTCGGTATTATCCGAAAAGAAATTTTTTTTTTTGCAAATTACTTCTGGCCTATTAGCCATATCAATGAAGCGCAAAAGATCATCTCAAAAGTTATCATTAATAGGCTTGAGGGAGTGATGAAAGAGATTATTCACCTTCTAAATCCGTTTTTTTCTAAAAAGGCAACTAATTCTGGATCCATTAATTTGTGACTGCTAATGGGTAATTAGTGAGCTAATGCGCTAAAAGAGCAGAGGAAGGTGTTGCTATTAAAATTAATTTTTAGAAGGCATACGACAAGGTTAACTGGGTGTTCCTCAGGAGGATCTTGACCTGGCTAGGAGCAAGCTCTAGGTGGCGCGACTGAGCAGAACTATGTATCTCTAATGCCAAAATAGAAGTAATATTAAATGGGCATGTAACATCCTAATAGTCTCACATCAGATGGGATACTGATTTCTATCAGTTTATATGAGTCCTACACGCTAGTAATAATAATTAATTGCACTTAAGTATTTTGGGCTGGTTGTTTGGGCCTAACGAGTTATTATTGCCAACAGGTCGGGTCGTTACACTGGTATCAGAGCCAAATATTAGCCGAAAGTGTGAAAGTTAAGTGCTATACGGGGCAAAGTGCTACACTTGGTGTGAGCCACCTCTTGAACCTGTAAGAGCCACCTCTAGAATCTCACATCGTTTAGTAATTAATTCTGGTCTTTGTCTGTCTGTGATCTGGTTTGGACCGGACGAGGACGTCAGGGTCTAAATAAATGGAGTTTGTAACACCCCAGTAGTCATACATCGGATGGAATACTAATTTCGATCAGTTTATATAAGGCCAACACGCTAGTAATAATAACTGTGTACGTTTAAGCATTTTGGCCCTGTAGTTTGGACACAACGAGTTATTGTCGATAGCAGGTCGGGTCAGTACAGGGCACTCCACTAAGTGGATCAGTGTGAAGAGGGGTCTGTGTCAAGGTGATCCTCCCTCATTCTATCTTTTCCTAGTGGTAGTTCAGAGGTTGGCAAGAATAACTACTAGTGTAGTGTGAAATACCACTAAGTGGATCCGTGTGACTGGACCTTTTTGATGGGGGAGAACTGGTGTTTGATGCTTCAAAAGATTGAGAATAGAATAGGCGAGTGGCAGACCAAACTCCTTCCCCAAGGGAGCAAACTAGTTCCTAGTGAATGCAGTGATTACTAATCTTCTGCTATGCTCTCTTTCAGTTTTTACAGCCCCGAAGTGAGTACTAAAATGCATTGAGGCCCCCCTTAGGAGAGCTTTCTTCTAGAAAGGCGAGAAATTAGTGTGCGAAAGATAGTGCCTGGTGAAATGGCAAACTATGGGGAGGAGCAACAAGAAAGATGGTGTTAGGATTAGAGATATGACAAGCTTGAATATAGCCCTGCTAGCAAAATGGTGGTGGTGATTCTTATCGGAACACCCTTATCAGTATACTGTACTTTAGAAGAAGTGATCCCTCAAGGAGAGAGCTACCTTGAGACCCTTTTCATAGTGGTAGTGTTAGATGTGCCTCGAAATTGATAATCGACTTCAGTTTTAGAACTCGGACTTGTCGACAGTTTCGCGGTGCGACTAATTTGGAAAATAAGCTGTGAAAGAAAAATAAATGTTTGTGGTGGGTAACGGAGAGTTCGGGTCAATCGGCTTGAACCCGTAGCCCACCACTGACATTTGCCAGGGAATACGAGGGGCTCTGCCCTTGGCGGTACGGATCAGATTGGATTCGAAACCTGTTAAGAATTTGTTTCTTCATTTTGCCCTAGAGACGATAGATTGATTATACTCTTAACTTAATTTGTATTCTCTTTTTCCCAGCAAAGGTTTTTCACGTAAATCTTCTTGTGGTTTGTCTATTTTTGTGTTTGCCATTTTCATTTCCGTTTGTGCGTTTGTCATAACAGGTAGAGAGATGTGGTAACTATTAAACAAGTTTTCAAATATAGTGTCATATATTTACCCGAAAGGCTTTGGTAATAGTACTCAGTTACGGTCAGATATATGGTGTGGGAACTCTCCGCTTCGGACTTCCTTTATGTATATTTACAATGGTGTAACCTAGAAAAACTATTGGGTCAGAGACTCTATATCTTATGACTAGCATAGGTGGTAGTGGAGATGATCTTGGCTGGCTATGTTCCTTCTTCATCGCATGTAAGGGAAGAGATCTAGGAATTGAAACTGCTACTCTCTAACTAAGTCCTGAGAACTATACATGACAAGATTAAGTGGAGATGGTCTCACTTGTAGAAATTTTCAATTAAGTCCTTACATGGCTTCCTTCAGGATGGAGTTAGATTGTATTAGATATGTCTTGAATTCTAGAACCACAAGATTATAATCTATTTTGTTTTGATTATCCTATTAAGTTAAATTTAAATTATGCCTAATATTTTTGAGAATTTTTGTAGTCTTAATTATTAGATTTGTTTTCTAGCTAGTTATGTTAGGATTTAGCCATTATCGCAAATATACTTTTTATTCTATTAATCCGGGGCAACAGGTGAGGAGAAGAGTGAATGTAGGATTAGAATTTTGTAAGTGAGACGTGTATTGTACACCACTTTGATTATAATGAAGATTTCCACTGCGCCTTCACCCGTAGATATAGTGGCCGAACCACATAAATGTTTATGTGCTTTATTTTTTCTTCTCACTTTTTCGATTCTCTTTTAGTATTTTCGCACCTGATGTATATCTTTTCAACTTTTGTCATAACAAACTAGTATCAGAGAAAATCCGATATCAGTGTAAGTTGCGAATTTCTCATAGATCGGCATGCTGCTCTCAATTGTGGAAATTAAATATATACCGCACTAAAGGCTAAATTTTTGCGTGGTTAGTTTTAAACAAAAAGTCCTGACGGTCGATATAGCATTTGCTAGTACTCCTCTATGGGCAATCTATAGGAGCCACCTTGCTCTAAGTCAGCTTCTACACAGCAGTCAGAGTTAGCAACTATTGCTAAAACATGGTGAGTTATATGGCTAAAGCGAAATAGAAGAATCTTTCAGAGGAAAGTAAACCTAACACACATACTGTTTGAGATTCGATCGCTTAGGGATTTCTGGGCAGAGTGGCGGGTGGTCTCATAAAGCTTATGTTATTCTTAGGGATATGTATAAATTGAAGTATAAGCGGGGATTAGATCAATTTTAAGTTTGAATGAAAATTGAGCTACTCTTAGGGATAAAAAAAATAACATTTGGTTAGGTAAGATGGAATAAAAAAAGATAGTAATTTTACAAATAAAAAAATAGTGAATATTATATTTGAATTTGAAATTTAAAATTTTATTTTAAAATTTTAAATTTTAACTTTAAAATTTTAAAATTTTAAATTTTAAACTTTACATTTAAAATCAAATTTAAATTTGAAAAATATAAAATATCGAATTTTAAATTTCAAAAATGTAAAATATCAAAATTATAATTTGTAATTTAAAATTATAAACCTTAATTTTGAGATTACAAATTATAAATTTTTAAATTTTTAAATAAGAATAGGGTTAGGAACAATTAATAAAAAAATTTATTATAATAAATTTATAAATTTTTTTATAATTTTACTTAAACTTAAATTTAATAAAAATAACTTAATATAACATTTAAAAAGAATTTATTATAAAATTTATTATAATATTTAAATATAAATAATATGTATTAATATATATAGTATAATTAATAATTTTATAATAAAAATAATGTATTATAATATATTACATATGAATTGAGCTCCTATACTTTTAAAACTACCAAGATCATTGGTGCTTGTAAGTTTTCAGCCCTTGAATTAAAAAATGTACGGTTAGAATAATGTGGGTCTCCTAGGGTTGAGTGATGGTTGGTTATATATATAGTATAATCTAACGGATAAAAATGATCAAAGTCATAAATCTAACAGTAAAAAATTTATAAATACCAAATACCTGGTGCTTTTACAAGCACCATAGCCGGACTTTATAACATATTATATTTATATAATTTAGTTTTAATTCAATTTATAATTTTAATTAAGTTTGAAATTTAGGATTAGAATAGCACTTTTCCACCAAAATTGTGGAATAGCATATTAACTCCTTGCTATTCCGGGATAATCAGGAATAGCAAGATTTGACGACCGGGATATATAAAATATTTCGATAAAACATCATCCCGTTTGGCGGAATAGCCCGCTTATCCCCCGAACCAAACGGGGCCAAAATAAGAATCCTTTTGTAATTGCAAACTCCATCTCTGCTTATATATATATATATCTTTCTTTTTGCTGCAAGGGCAAAGAATATATAAGGTCAAGCAAGTACATATATGCATGAATATCGAACAAGAAGAAATGCATGTACTTAGTGAAAATTTGGATGCGTCTACTACTGAATTTGAATAATTTCAAAAGGGGCTTACGGCGTATTGGTTGCACTTGTTGCTGATAATTGTTTGGCATGGAGTACGCAACCGGCGTTTTGTTGCATTTGGAAGATGACTCGTAGTACTCCTCCCCACAGTTCTCACGAAGTACTTTGTTGTGAAGCTGTAGTTTTATATTACCAATTAATTACGAAGAAGACATTAATTGTTAGAGATCCTAGCTACATACTATTTTGTACTTCCGGGTATATAGAAAAAAAAAATTACTTCTTTACACACAATTGATGAAAATATTTGTATATATATATATATATATATGTGTGTGTGTGTGTGTGTGTGTGTGTGTGTGTGTGTGTCAACTTCTTGTTCCCGTGAGCTTTATATATTGAGTCATGCCATGCATGGAACCATCACTATATATATATATAGTACAAACAGATAAATATTAAACAAACAGATTGATCATGATCGCCATCTAGGGCAAGCGGTAAAAAACTTGATGGTTCTACTCGAGGTTCAAAGTTCGAAGTCTAGCTGCTTCACGTTTCTATCTAGATTTATTTATTAAAAAAGAAATTGAACGAAGTGGATATATATCATGCTACTTTTCTCTCTCAAAAGAAAAAAAATTAAACTGGCGGATTAATTAATATATCTAGAGATCGATGCATGATGAGAAACTTTGTTCTTCTGGTGGAACTCACCTTATCGCATGAGATATATAGCTAATATTTGTTGTATCACTTAATTAATCCATCTCTCACTCTCTTCATAAATGATGAACATAAATTATCATAAGTTGTCATCTAACTCTCTCTCTCTCTCTCTCTCTCTCTCTCTCTCTCTCTTCTCTAATTAACTGCTTATCTCTTGAATAACCAATTAATAAGAGAAGCTAGGAAGTTTGGATTAGCTCCTACAATGTGTGCGTACGTATGTGCATAGGTGCATGTTCATATACGCATGCATGATACAAACACATATACTCATATGCAATATACATAAACAGTACAAAGGTCGGGGAGAGAAACAGAAATTAATACAGTAAAAGTAAACAGCCTCAGGAAATTTGAAAACCAAATATGTTGATAGAGTGACCTTTTTGTTTGTTTTTTTTTTCCTTTCGTACTCTTTATGTAGGCTTTAATTGCCAAAGATGTAAAATTCGAGTGAAAAGGGTCAATTTTTTCCAGAGATCAAGGGGTTTTTTTAATTATTATTATTAGAAATTAGTTAATGCATGGTTCCTTTCATACCAATGTAAACACCCTAAACTAAATTCTTGGAGATTAAGTGGTAAACTATATATGTTGTTCATTGATTTGTATCAGAGAAGCATATATATATATATAGGGTTCGGATAGGAAATTATAATTATGAACCTGGTAATCTTGACGAGCGAGCGTTTGAAGCAATGTTCCCATATTCACTGACAGCAGAATTCCACAATGTCCGCATCGAACTGTTACAATGTTGAACAAACTGTTGCATGGAACACTAACCTGCACCAAAATGATAACCAAAATTTGACGTTTAATTACTTTGATCATATGTTGAGGAGATAAACTTGTTCATTCATAGGTATTCATATGGTTTTACAATTAAAAATATAGTTAATAGTTCACAAGTTTAAGCTCATTTTGCTTTAAAGCAAAACAAACCTTGTGAACATATATATATAGGAACATCACCTTCGATGTATCGAACAAAGATATGCAGATTAATGTAACTTGATATAACGGATACATAACACTTCTTACGGACTTTTCTTTGTTGCATTGGAGCATACATTATAAAAAGTTTTTCAACAAGAAGTGTAAATAATTAATGAGAAAGGAACCAAATTAAATAGCCACTCAAAAAAAAAAAGAAGGATCGAAGGGGGATATATGCAATGAAAATTACATGCATGTAAGCGTAACATAAAAATATAATACAATCAAACCATATAAGTCACTCAAAAAAACAAAAAAAGAAAAGAAGACAATGTTATATAATTTCCACTTTTAACAGTTGTTTCACTAATATTACTTAATTCTACTACTAAGCATAGTGTAACTATGGGTCATGAGGAGAGATTGAAAGAGCCAGTTGGAATAAAAGGTTCACTTCAATAGAGAAGGTCTTCTAAAATCAGAATATGGGGAAAGAAACAAAAGAAATTTGTAAAAGTTTGCAGATATTCATTCAAAATAAAAAAAAATGAAGAAATATAAAAAACAGTGAATTACTTCAAAAACAAAACAAAGAAACAAGTGAAAGGAAAGAACTAATCATCCAGTAGGAATAAAAAAACCCAAATGAGCAAACATTGGAAACAGTATAGTATATATATAGTATATACCAGTATATATACCACTCATCCAGAAGTATATATATATATATATATATATATATATATATATATATATATATATATATATATATATATATATATCATGGACAATATCTCTTGGTCAAAAAAAAAAAAAAAGGGGAGAGAGGGAATGAATATATTTGATCAAAAAAGAGATCAAAGGGCATTAAGGGTAGGGACACTATCCAGTCCTAGCTATCACTTTTACCATTCTTTTGAATTAGAACACCTTTTTAAAGCATTTGCTTTTATCAGTTCAAATAAACCTGGATAACCATAAATAGATATATAGAGTACTATATCTATGAAGGGGAAACAGGTAAAGACTCCCTATATATGCTCCCCTATCCTCCTATAAAGCAACAAAGATAAGAGATCCTTCAAATGTGTATAGGGGGCTTAGCTGAAAGAGGAAGAAATTAATGAAGGGGGAAAAAAAAAAGAAAAAAGAAATAACATTAGATTAAACACTGCTTCTCTTAATAAAATGCATTTCCTTTTGACCTGAAACATTCAACTCATTTTCCTCTGGATCTTCTTTTCCATATATTCTGACATTTCTTCTTTTTCTTTTTTTCTTTCTGACTGATTTAAGTTATGAAAGAATAAGTAAAACGATGTACTAACAACAAGAAAAGAGAGGAAAACGACATGTCAAACAGAACCACTTTGTGGATAGTTAGAGAGAGGAAGAGACAAGTGAAAAAATAAAATAAAAATAAAGAAAGAGAGGGGTCTTTAAAAGGTAAAAGTATGATCTTTGGTACAATAAAGAAAATATTGGTGAACAGCCTTTGCTGCTTGGCAAAGTAAGTGAGAAGTGAAAAGATTTTGGTTGGTGATCGATCTCTTGCAGTAGGATATATCTATATATATATTATATATATATAAAAGAGGATATGCATCTCAAGTAGTTTTTTTTTTTTTTTTTTTTTTTGTGAGAGAGAGAGATAAGTAGCATGCTACCTGCTTCGTTTATTTCATTTAGGAATGAACTTAGCTGGAAATGTGAATCAACCAGGATTCGAACTTGGAACCTCGGGTACCAACCACCAAGCCCTTTGCCATTTGCGCTAGGGACGGTCGGTTGCATCTCAAGTAGTTAAACTCAGTTACATTAAGAGGAGAAATCCTTGTAGGGTAAACCATACATATAAAAACTAGAAATGGAGATGTGATTAAAATCTCACATTAGCTTCTTCTTGAAGAAAGAAGTTAACAAGAATTTATAGGTGGTTAATTATACACTGCACCAATATTTGGGTTGGCTCCAACAAATCCTTCCTTATCCACCATTTTTTTTTTAATCTCAAACATGGGATATTTGAATGTAGTAAGTAGATTCAGAGGAAGCTAGTTTAATTTGGGATAAAGCGCTAGTGTACCGTAGAATCATTCTGATTAGAAATCAACCTTGTATTGGTTAATATTTATGCATAACAGCTAAAAAAGGCGATCGAACAATGAGCTTAATCTCTTGATGAACGCAACAAAAGTATTTTTTTTTTTTTTTAAGGAGCTTTTAATGAACTAATCCAGTTCAAGAAAAGGAAAATTGGATTTTACCATGAAACCACATGAAAATTAATGGGTCTCTATAATCTATTTTCCTTTAAATATATAGCTCACGAATATATATATAGTAAACTCTTGGTAAAGTTCAACAAACATTGGCATTTGAGTCCAAAGCATAACCAGAACTAGCAACGTCCACTCAAATGGAATTGCCAACTGTGAACTGTTACCCAATGTAATGGTTAGGTATGACCTATATATCATTTCTTGAGTGTAATTCTTTTTTTTTTTTTTTTTTTCCTTTTCATTTTTTTTCCCTTTTTTTTTTCTATGAGAATGCTCTCAATTCTTGTAGTTCTTGTTGGATCTGAAATCAGATGCTCTAAGGTTTTTATCATAGATTATGCTGTGTGTGTGTGTGTGTGTGTGTGAGAGAGAGAGAGAGAGAGAGAGAGAGAGAGAGAGAGAGAGAGAGAGAGAGTGATCTATACCGCGAGGATGGTGCTGCAGAAGTTGCAGTGAACATAGCAAACATGCTCAGGTGCGATTTGGGTCGACATTTTCCGATCTGAGGACCGATGAGGTAGCCTACGCTACGTACATAAGCAAGGGAAGAAGATGAAGAAGCAAGGAAGAGATGATGATCTGAAGAGTGATGGGGCATATATATATATATTATATATTATATATATATATATATATATATATATATATTATATATTATATATATATATATAGGAAGGAAGGATATAGCTTTCCTCTCTCTCCTAATTTGTTTTCTTTTGTTTTGGTAATAATATGGAAGAGGTGTCAAGGGATAGCAGCAAGAAGCAAAAAACAACCATGGTGGGGTAATAGTTTGGTAGTGGTTCTTTAGAGGTGGTTTTTGTGGAGCAATGGGGGGGAGAAGGTGGAAAGGGTTATGATTGAAAGAATGAGTGGGTGGAGACTACTACTACTGTATACCTCTCTCTCTCTCTCTCTCTCTCTCTCTCTCTCTCTATTTGTGTGTGTGTGTGTGTGTGTTTAACAGCAAGTGGGGGGGGTGGGGGAGGGGGCATTAATGGCCGAGAGAGATGCCAAAGTCCTACTATATATGCTGTTTTCTGAAGTCACCTAATTACTCATTTAATGGGAATCCAAATGTAAAGTGATTAACTTTTCTTTTTGGGAGAAAAAGTCGAATGATCTAGCTAACAGCTAATCATGACATACACATATGACGAAGTGGCAATAGCATTAGGGCTATTTGGCTCCATCTCCGGAATATGGATATGTATATGTATAGTTCTTCAAAATTAGTGCAGTTCTTTTAAACCCCAAGAACCAAAAATAGCTTTTCAAATTCATTTATTAGTTCATTAATTAGAAGTGTATCTTACTTTAATTGGGTACAGCTACATTTTAACTACATACATTTCTACTTTCTATATCTACTGTACTTTATATCTTGTTGGCCGACGCTCCGTTAAGTTCAAGTTATGCAACAATTGTGTACACTTTGTTAATAGATGCATGTGATAGAATTTCAACAAAAGTCTCTTTTTTTTTTTCTCTCTCTCTTTGAATTCGGCATGGATCTTCACCACCGAACTTACATATATAGAACTTAAGCTTATGAATAACACTTGAATTTTCTTTAATTGAGAGAAAATGAAGAGAAGTAACAATTAATTAATGCAAAACAAGGACAAAGAGTCCATAATCTATGAACCTCTTTGTGAAATATACTCTCCTGTGAGCTCTTCCATCAAGCTTGACAGCGGAAAGATCAAAGTTCGAAAGATTTCTGAATAAGAAAACAGATTTTTCCACTGTTTCCATGTAGCAGCAACTGAAATTAATGGATAATATGTGTTGTTTAAGAGAAGGATTTTAATGTTAATTAGGCAATTCAAACCACTTTAACCATGCTTAACTTTACCTGTTGCTTTAAGTATGAGAGTAGGGATTATTATAACATTTCAATTGTAATGTGGAGAATTTGGTAATACAAAATGTATAATAAAAACACTCTTATTCTTCGTTTGGACAAAGAGAGTAGGAGAGCAAAGAAGAGAGAATTAAAAATAATCTCTTCTAGTGTTTGAATGAAGGGAGGGGGAAAAAGTTTCTCACTTAATTTCTCAATTCATTTTTTGAGAGAAAGGAAATTGACCATGTTTTGGAAGGATACATTTACTCTAGCTAGCTATTTCTCTTCTCCTCTCTCCTAATATTTCAATGCAAATGAGAAAAATCGTTTCTCTCCTGACTTTTTTTTCTTCTTTTCTTTTCTCTCCATTCAAATAGAGTGCAAAAATTTAGTGTAATTAATGAAGGCACAGTTATAACTTTAAATTTTGTTTTCATTCATTTAGTTTTGTAATAAAATGTGACACCCTCAGGATTTGGAATAATCCTATATATAAGATATAGTAAAACTAAACTTGTTAATATAACCACAGTATTTTGGGCAATAGTTAGACCAAAGAGATTAACGAAGTTGACCGAGCCTAGGACTAGAATAGATCTAGCATGGATGACCCTTCTAGGAAGCGGGGCATCATAGTTTGTGTCATAGCCAATCATCAGTCCGAAGTGTGAAATAAGTCTCGACTGAGTTAGGGTTTTACGGTAGGCAAAGCGCGTCTTCTTCGCCAACGATCATTGTAGCTTTAGTGGCTTCCCATAAGGTCAGCTGAAGCTAATGAAATGAGTATCACATCGCCTAATATTTGCAAGTGTCCTTGAGCTTGATGAGTACATCAGGGCTTAAGAGGCGACATCCTCAGAATTTTAGATAGTTCTGTATATAACGTATAGTATGCTGGTTAAATCTCTTAATTCAGGTATAACATTTCGGACGTTGGCGAAGCTCAAGAGATTAAGAGATTTGAGCGAGTCTAGAACTAGGATATATAGTTCTAGAATGAGTGACCCTCTAGGGAGGCAATTAGGCGTCACATAAAAAATCAAATAATTTCACTGCATATATAGTCCAATTACTTCAGCTTTTGACCTAATCTTTGAGTAAGTCGTACTTGTTTCATGGCCACAATTTTAGATCTTGGTTTTATATATATAAATGGCACTGAAATTAATGAATCAAAGGTGGCCACGTTCTGAATATAATTTGTCGGAAGATTATCAAGTTAACTTACATTTCAGGTGTTTTCATTGATCTTAATTTGAACAGGGATGAGTGAGCCCACCAATATGGTGATAAAAGGCCATAAAAAGATAAGTTTCGCATACAGTAATCACTCGCTTCTTAATTTCTTTTAATTTAATTTCTCCTTAATTAGTTGATCAGTTTCTCTCTTCTTTGATCACTACATTTATCAAATTAAGAAATTGCATTTACAGGACAAAATATATTGCCTCTATGCACTGCTTTTATATATACTAGCTAGCATCGTTGACAAAAATGGAAAAAATCTAATTTGTTAGGCGTAAAAAGTACCAAAAATTAATGAATCAAGAGAAGATTAAAAAAAATACACAAATTAACATATATATATTTATGTAGTTTAGCTACTGGCTTATGTTCACGGATGAAGACGGATAAAAACTTTCATTATAATTAAAGTGATATACAAAATATGCCTTTCTCACAAAACTTTAGCCTCAAAATACAATCAGTATGTACTCTCTAATTCCCTGCACTAAATCAACAAAATAAAGAGCATAGTGGCCAAAACCCAATAAAACTAGAAATAATTAATCTCAATATGATTAAATAAGACTAGAAATAATCTCAATATGATTAATTAGACATGCATAATCTTAATTTAATGGATTGACCGAAATGGAACAGGATTTTCTAACTTTAATTTGCAGTTCAAAATTCGTGATATATCTAAAAAGTGTGCATTGCAAGACAAGCTCACTGAAGTGGATTAATTTCAGCCATAAGCTGAATTACTGTGTGCATTCATTACTTCAGCTTATTAATTTATTTTTGACCTATTAAAGATGATCAGTTTAGAAAAATAAGTCCAGTACTCTTTGACTCAAAGGGATTAATGTTTGTTTTCTAATTGTCCAAATTAGCTAGTATATATATGTTTAACCTCATCAATAAAGAATATCAAAATACACCTTAGGTCATTTCTAGGTCAATCAATAGTGTAGTATAATATTTATATATATAAAGTCCGGTTGCTATACTATCAGTAGCACGGAGGTCTCTGTCCTACCAAGCTGTTTTCGATGATGTATTTTAAATTTCATAATTTTTTGATATTATTTACCTATTAAATGAGTAGTCTAAAAAATAAACGACTGAAAATAAAAATCTCATAAAATATGATAATAAAAAACTTGCATTTAAGATCAAAGGTACCGGTCTTACTCTAAATAATAAAAAATATATATATAAAAATTTTATCAGATTTGAATTGTTTTACATCATTAAATTTACAAGCGCATCACATTGACTATTAAAATTATCAATTTCTATATATACATATACATATAAATTGATCAACCTTCTTCAAACTTTACTTCTTGTTCTAAACTTGAATTAAATTCTAAGGGATCAGTGAAATATAAGCATCCTGTACTTGCATATATATGCACCTTAATCAACTAATGAAGAGCCTCAATTCAGCTATCAATATATAATTGCTAGATGTTAAATTAAATGTGTCTCTAGAGTTGGGTTAAATGTATAAATTTGGAGATCGACCGTCCCAAGCGCAGGTGACAAAGAGATTGATACATGATTGTTACTCAATATTTCAAGTTTGAAGCTTAATTACTTCACATTTTCAACTAAGTTTATCTACTTTTCTCTCACTCAAATAAAAAGTGTACAAATTTAATTAGTCGATCTTTGAAGTTTCACTAATTTCAATTTTATCTTAGAATTTCAATTCTCATGATGAAGTTTGATCTGGATTTTGGAATCATAGTTCAGCATTTGTTTCAATCGGGTCATATTTCAAGGATTACGTAATTATAATTGAAAATATAAAGATCCATGTAATCGAATGTCAGGTCAAACTTATGGGATCAAATAAGTAATTAATTAACCTATCATTTACTTTCCCTTCTTTACAAGAAAAATTGATGTGATACATATATATATATATATATATATATATATATATATATATATATATATATATATATATATATATATATATATATATATATATATATATATATATATATATATATATATATATATATATATATATATAGTCATTATTTATGCTATCAATAGACGAAGACTCGATGCTACCAAGTTTTCCACCGTTAGATCCATCCCTTTGATGATTTTCACCCGTTAGATCATACTATTCAACCAACCATCCACTTAATCCTAGGAGGTCCACATCATCTACACCACACATCTCTCAATCCAATGGCTACAAACTTGATAGACCAATGACGATTAACAAATATAATAAAGATAAAGTATATATATATACCCTCTTTCTCTTGAGTAATGAAAGAGTTCCAGCAATAATAATATTTAATTTGTTTGCAAAAGGAATGATGGTGACAACAATCATGCCCTTTTATTTTCCTAATTTTTTTTTTTTTTTTTTATATATATAGCTCATGTGTGCCAAAAGTGGTACAAAATTTGGTCAGTGATTCAGCAAGCCTCCACGATGTAATGTCATTTCAATTGGACAGTTTGGATCTTTTGATAGGATGTATACTAACTTTAAGGAACTAAAATCACTATGTATTGTGCCCATCATGATAAAACAATACTAGTATAAATCCATTATTGATCACACAGCCCCTTACCACATGCACGATCCTCTACTATTCTAGTTTTGTTGTTAAGTATAAAACTTGTCGCTCGCTCAAGATCTTTAGTATCCTGACCCGGATCCGATGAAAAGAAATGAAATTCATGATATAAGGTATGACCATGCATGAAAAGAGCCAAGCTACGTTCCGAAAAATTTCATATTGCTACGTACGTACCATTGTCTCATCGATGAAAAAACAAAAAAAGATGAATAGTTAGGGCGTAAAATAGGTGTTTTCACTTATTATCTACATAAATATAGTCAAAATAGAAATACTTTTACTCTTTTTGTTTGATTAAACAGGAATAAATCCTATTTTACAGAAAGAAAAGGTGAAAAACAAGAAATACAAAAAGCAAGGCAAAGGAAGGCCACATCGATCGGCAAAGGCTCCGAAGAGAAGAGAACATCTCAAGGGGCAGGAATAGAAGAGAGCAGTTTGTCGGATCGTTGGCGCTAACCATTAATCCCAAAAGCTCGAGCTGTTAGAAATACGCAACCAATTCACTTAAAGCGTACAGAAACAGCGCCCACGGGTCTCGATTGTGACTCAGCCCATCTAGCCTCACGCCACTTCGAACCCAGCCTCACGTCATTTCGAACATGACTCGGCCCACATGGCCTCCCGCCACAGGGCAGGATGCTGGTCCATTTAAGCCAACACAGTTAACCACTAACACTTCCTAATTCCGATTTCCAGAAGGAAAATGTCTCAAGGATGGTTCTTCTCCCGATATCGAAACGGGCTTGTCGATTCTCGATCTCTTTCTACATCGATTGCGATATATGTAGTAAGAGCATTCATTTCAAATGCACATCGATCCCAGATATGTTTGCACAGTAGGATTATGAAAACCCACAACAACCCTTGGTTTCCATGATTTTAAGCCCATCTTATTTGGGATTGCAAATACCAAGTTTGTCAATGAAGAGCTAAGAATAGTGATTAGATAGATATTAATGATTGTTTTCCCAATTAGACTAAATGGTTGTTAATTTTGGGATACGTGGGACCGGCAATTAGGGTTTTGTTTTTAACAATGCACCTAAAGCATATATAAGCGATACTAAGAATAAAATAAATCCGAAGGCATATATTTCTAATGTTGTAAATATCTCAAATAAAGTACATTTTCCAATCTACTAATTTAATTAAATAATTCTAATCTAATAAAAAAAGGACTCCAAATTCAGATCGAATTAGAATTCATGAGCGAGCGTCGACTAGGATAATATGCAAATGATCTTAATCACTACAAAAAAAAAAAGTTAATATAATTAGGACGCTTTTTAGACGACGCTTAGTGGAAGCGTCTCCAAGCATTTTTATAATATAGAAAATATCGTCGCTTCAAAAGCGCCGTTATATGATATCAAATAATTTATTAAATGATGATAAATTTTACTATTATTATTTTTAATTTTTCAACGCTTTAAAGCGTCAGGATTTTTAAAATTCGGACGCGTTAAAGCGTATATATATCCTGACGCTTTAAAGCGTCAGAATGTTTTTAACCGACGCTTGGTATAAGCGTCAATATATGTGATGACTCTTAATTTGCCGACGTTTTAACCGACGCTTTTAAAAGTGACATTGGAATATATTAGAACGCTTTTAAACATCGTTAAATATAAAAAAGAGCGTCCTTAAATATAAAATTTTTTGTAGTGAATATATATACCAGTTTAAAGAGGAAAGTGAAAAAAACATCAATTACCAAACCATTTTGAAAACAATTGTAATTCTTTAATTAGCCTTTCTCTAATTTGAAAGACCCTTATTAAGGAACTCTTCGCGCGTCACCTTTGTAAATATCATTGTAATATTTGCATGTGATTTTACTTCTCTTTCCGAAATGAGTTTAATTAGGTTTTCATGAGAGTTCCAAAAATGGTTGAGGAACCTTGCACATGGCTTAGCTTTAGTCCTACGTACATTTGCCCACATGAGAGTCCCCCATCTAGGATATATTGTGCTTCTTCTATCTCATTTAATTTGTCACACTTGGTTTCATGGTTTGGATTTATTCAGGTGATAGAACAAACTTACTTTACATCCATGCACACGCACATGTTGTGGCACTGCAAGGTGCAATACCAAAATTTTGATTAATTTGCTCTTTTAATTTCTTAATTTGTGTAAAATGAGCTAGATTTGTAACTACTCATCACCAACTTAAACTTTTATTAAGATCCTTTTATATTTATTATTACAGATCGACTATAATTTGATAGTGCTGTAGTAATTAACTTAATCAAAGAAACTTTCTATTGCTAGTACTGAAAAGATTTTTAATTACTTTGCATATATATATATATATATATATATATATATATATATATATATATATATATATATATATATATATATATATATATATATATATATGAGTAGAGCTAGAATACTTTTACAAGTATTACCTAGGTGGTGCTTGTGTGTTTTTAACCTTTGGATGGAGAGATGTGAGGTTGAGATGATGGTGGTAGGTGGTGATAGGTGGTGGTAGGTGAAATAGTGTTTGATCCAAGGACTATTAGTGGTCAAAAAGTAGATCCAATGGCTAAAAACCTAATAGCACCATGGAGGTGATACTTGTAAAAGTATCATAGCTCAACTCTATATATATCACTACAAAAAATGTTACATTTAAGGACGCTTTTTTATATATTTAACGATGCTTAAAAGCGTCCCAATTTAATCCAACGTCACTTTTGAAAGCGTCGGTCAAAGCGTCGGCAAATGAAGAGTCGCCACGTATATATTGACGCTTATACCAAGCGTCGGTAAAATAAATTCTGACACTTTAAAACGTCAGTATATATGCTTTAAAGCGTCAGGATTTTTAAAATGCTGTCGCTTTAAAACGTCGAAAAATTAAAAATAATAGTAAAATTTATCATCATTTAATAAATTATTTGATATCATATAACGACGCTTTTTGAAGCGTCGGTATTTTCTATATTATAAAAACGTTTGGGGACGCTTACCCTAAGCGTCGTCTAAAAAGCGTCCTTATATTAACTTTTTTTTGTATATAGGCCATGGCTACTATACTTTTTGTTTGAGAGATAGGTAGCACGCTACCCGCTTCGTTTATTTCTTTAAGAAATAAACTTAGCTAGAAATGTGAATCAACTAGGATTCAAACTCGGGTCTCGGGTACCAACCACCAAGCCCTTTGCCACTTGCTTTAGGGACGGTAGGTCCATGGCTACTATACTATTATGAGTATTGGAGTCCTACTACTCATAAGTTGTTTTTGATGATGGAGCTTCCGAATCGACGATCCACTCCGTTAAATATGATCTAGAGTATTTGAAACTTCTAGAAAATAAATTTTGTAAATTTTTGAAATCATAATAAATTAAAGCCCATCAAGTGGGCATAAAATGAACAGTCAAAATCGAACGATGTCCTAAAAAAGGATGATCGGATCCTTCAATTCAAGATCGGAGTTATTGATCTTTATCTAGGCAGAGAATAGAATTTTCTATCAAAAATTCAACAAATTTTGATTCTTTTGCACCGTTAAACTAGCAAGTATCTCATACCGGCCGTTAAAAATTATCAAATTTGTGTCCTCTTGATCGTAAGGTAAATGATGTTGAAAAATTATAAAATTTTATTTCTAGAAGTTTTAAATGCTGTAAATAACGTTTAACGGTGTGAATCGTCGATTCGGAAGCTCTATCATCGAAAACCACTTATGAGTGTAGAACTCCAATACTCATAATAGTATAGTAGCCGAACCCTATATATATATATAGTCCAGCTGAGGTATTACCGATAACACCAAGGATTTGGTGCTATTGAGTTTTCCATTGTTAGATTTAATTTTTTGATTATTTTTATTCGTTAGATCATACTATATATTCAACCAATTTTAGAACAGGAGGTCTAAAGTTCGACTCTCGCCGGACTCCTAGCGTTATTTAATTTTCTCTCATTTAAAATTAAGTCAACGTCTTGAACCAGTTAAAATGTCAAAACATGATGGTGAGTTTTAAATATAAAAATGTCTTTTTGGTTTAAGCATTTGAAAAAAAACGGTTTAGAAAGCTATTGAATCAGATGACCTGAAGCGACACTAGACTTACTCATATTTCTCTAAATTTTTTCTCTCACCTCATTTTTCTTTTTTGGCCTTTAATTTGTCTGTTATTTTTGTGTTTTCGGAAGCCTAAGCTGCTTCCATTTCTGTACGCTCAATTTATTTTACTTAATGAATGAAGCCGGTAACTTGCTAAAAAAACAAACAGAATGTGTAAAAAAAGTAGTAAAAATTGACGAGTAGAGAAAAATAATAATAACAAATGGCGGTGGTGGCGAAGAAATGTCAGCAACTATAGCAATCAACAAAGAAACACCCACATGCGCGCGCACAAATTAAATCACCACTTTCCCCGGGGGATGCATCACCTGTCACTCGGCCAGGTCCCCCCACCTCTCATCCCACTTTTCTTCTTTTTTTTTTTCTTTTTTTTTTTTTTTTTTTTTTTTTTGGGTGGGTCCTCTTTTTTCACAATGAAGAGAGTAACATCGCTTTCGGGGAATAGCTCGGGGATAAGTAGATAGATATAACATGCATGGCAAAGAAAATCGGCTTATTATTTGTAAGGCTAAATTACGGAAAAATCGACTTTTTTACTTTGTTTTCATATTATTTAAAAACCTACACGTACTCTGCTCGCTTGTAAAATAAAAAATGTTTACAGAGAGTTAAGGTATGAACTGCAATGATAAAATGACCATTTTCCTCCTCACTATTTTGTCCCATAGGATAGAAGGCTGAGGGCATTTTTGACATAAAAAAATATAATAATATTTTATAAACGGAACCTTAGCTGATTAAGAACAATTTTTATTTTACAAGGGAATAAAGTGTAGATTTTTAAATGACAGAAAGAAAAAGTGAAAAATCGGATTTTGACATAAGGGTTTTTATATGTAATTTAGTCTATTTGTAATTATTTACCTTTTACCTACTCAAAAAAAAGAAACAAAAAGGAAAGAAGTTTGAAGCTTCTAGTGCTTTAGCGGATGATCACAGTACTGTAATAAGTGAAATCACGAGCATCGAATTCACGGGTTTATATGTTAGATACATAGCATTTTTCATCAATTCGATCAGTACTAGGACCGTAACAGACGTACCGCGATCATGCGTGTTTCTGAACAGCTGAATCCAAACAGTACTTTTGTAAAAACTCCGGGAGGCCGCGCGCGTTCGGAGTCCCCGTACCAAACATGGCCTCAACCTCAACCTCAGCCTCAGCCTCAGCCTCAGGTTCTTGCTAACTTGTCCTTTCCACAAGCCATGCATCAACTCTGATCCGTTCGGTGGCCCGTCAGGTACTGTTGGTTAGCTTTGGGATTTGTACAGGAGAAGGAAAGGGACCAGCAACACAGATTAACTTTAAACAGCAAACTTAAATTGAGTCTAGCTGGAACAGATAATGCTCATTTTCTCATGCCTAGCTAACATGTACCTCATTTTCCTGGCCTTAATTAGTTGCTATTCGGAATTCGTTTGATAAAAAATGGAATACTATTGATAGCAGAAGAATAGTATTTATTATCGACTTTTTATCCCTCGGATGCATCAGATTTATTATATTTGGTGGCGGTACTGTTATGGATTCAACGGCCGAAAAGTTGACAGTAAATGCTATTTATCTCCTATTAATATGTCGTATCATAGGGGCATGCATTTTGTGGACGCACGAACATCCGATCCAATACTATTACTCAAAAGATAAATGTAATAGAAAATGGCCCGACAATATATTTAAAATCTCCGCTCGCAGGAACAATTGATGTAATTGGGACATGGAATTGACGGGCAAGATAAGAGGTGGAGATTTAACCGATTGCAATATAATGTAACACAGGACCTCACAAAATGACAGGAGTTTAGAATCAGCTCGATCCGATGCAATATTTCCGAGGGGATCGATCGATTTGGTAGGAAATAAACAAGGATTATGTTTAGCAAGTTAGTTCTTAGCTTACCGAAGGAGAACATATGGTAATATTCGGTTGATGGGAAGTACGAAAAGATGCCTACAACTGCATATTCTAAGTCATGTTAAGACAAGAAATGAATCAAGATTCAGAGGATCTTAAAATGACTATATATTGTCGAGATCCTAATCTGCAATTTCGAAAGAAAATCTTCATACTGAATACATGTAATTACCGAGTAACTTGGTCCCGGATAATGCACTTCCAATTCTCAGCAAATTGGGTAAAATGCATGTTTTGATGATAGCTAATGATCAAATGTGACAGCTAGACGCCATGTGCCCCGGCAGGAAGATTGTCAGCCTGCAGTGAGAGAGAACAATTCAATGAAAACTACGTTGGATTCGATGATTGCAATATGTACAAAAGCAGATACTGTCCTGCAAACTCGACAATTTCTTCGCCAAAATAGATGGAAAATAGAAAGACAGAAAGAAAGAGCATATAATATGAAGTATTTCCTAACAAATAAATAAGCACATAAATTACTAGATCTGATCAATGTGACCTTCAGAGAACAAGGGAGAATTATACATTACCTTGGCATAATAAAATTCCTTATCAGAAGAAATGGATCTGTAAATTTTGATATATATATATATATATATATATATATATATATATATATATATATATAGATCTGTAATTCCTTTATGTAAGCATTTTCACCTGTCTAAGTAATTATATATGTAACAATGTGACTTCACTTTCATGCAAAAAAAGTATCACCAATTCAAATAGCAAAACCACTGGAATAATTAAAATTTTCTTTGAATTGAATTGTTATGTATTAAATCTTATATACTCTTACTAGCTAGAAGATGAGAAGAAAGAGAGATGGAGCATCTGACCCCCCCTTTAAATGCAGAATTGGCCGCCATGAAAGCCGCCAATCACCATCACCACTATTGCTGTTGTTTGTACTTCGAACGCAGGCCTACTTGGTGAGAATAAACGACGTATATATATATATATATATCTGAATGCGAAAACCGTGCACATGACAAAAATAGGTATTTTGTGGATGTAAATAAGTATGCTAAATCCGCAATATTGGGATTCATGGATTGGTACCGTAAGTGTGGGCACCAACGTCGTAATCTCGCGAAAGTAAAACCTGTTGCACTTGGCCTGCACGCGCACCACATGATTCAATCTGAAATAGAAACCAGAGAGATCCTGTAATCTAGAATGGTCCCTACTCTACCTCTCAGTGGTAAATGGTAATTTAGTTCTGGTTGGATCGTATAAAAGAAAGAAACAAAAATGAACAAGTATTCAGGACCAGCATGATGGAAATTAATGAAAGAGAAGCCAAAAGCATTACGCCCTGTGGATAGAGGATATCTCAGACTTGAATCATCGATTACATGAGCATCACAATCTCAAATTGAGCGTCTTCGCATCGTGAATTTGTCAGAGATTTGTCGTATCATTGGAGCTCTTATCTTTTCTGCTCCGGGTTTTCCAGTATATACATATACCTGAAAAATCATCTGTTTACACATATAACTATATAAAAGCATTAGAAGCAGTTTTTTTTACAGAGGATAATTTTGTAGAGGACAGATGAAATTCAGATTTGGCCAGGATATGTGTAGATAATTTTGGGTTTATATGTGAATATTTGCAGTGTTTTACAAGTTCGCAAAAGAATTATAATGAATGAGAATCACAAATATCCTGCTCCTAGCAGAACCTGCATAAGCTTTCGAGTCTCAAGCTCATGCACATGTATGATCATTGTTAGAACTAAAACCAGACTAGGACTATCTCAATATCAAAACAGAATGGGGATAGAAAACCTTACGGTACTAAAATTCGAGACATATCTAACAATCATAAACTAAAGGATATTAAACGAATATCAAATGCTCATTGGTGGACATGCTTGTCCCAGCTGAAGTTTTTCAAAAGTGCTTTCCAAGTAGAGCTTATTTATAAACCCCAACTGTTTCTTCTTGAAGCCACAAGATCCAAAAGCCCATCTAAAAGCCCGACTGCTGCTTCTCGAGTAGACGAGCACTTCAGAAAGATTAGACCGAACGATCACCAACAACCATTTTGTAGTTTCAGATTCTCTCCTACGAAGTCAATACAAAAGGTTAATGAACAAGCAACACGAAGAGCATCTACGACAGAACGCAAACAGTCGATTGTTCCCCAATTCGCCAGTAACTCTGTTGGTTACTCGACACGGTTTAGTTGTCACACAATCGTCACTAATTGCACACCATTTTACCGTCATGTTATACCAAGTCTCAACATTTTTGTACGGCAGCGATATACGAGCATATATCTGAAGCGTATCTTACAAAGATATAGAAGGATTGCAACAAAGCAAAGAAAAGCAGGTCGGCGGACAGTATGTAAATTTTGAGTTGTGTTATCCAAGTTTTACATATCAGTTGCTGAACAACCCGACTGTCTCATCCGTTTCGTCACCTCGTCTCTATCATGTTCTTGACGATACATCGCCAAATGAAAAATTATGAAAGTGAGAGATATTAAAAGGAAAACTTAAAACCAAAACAAATGTTTGCAAAACAGCGATAATCTTACCATGTTGTCAAATTCAAGTGGAAGTGACTTCTGAGTGCAATGTTGGTAACTGCCATGGCTTCTTGCATTCAATGAATTTGTGAAGACTGAAGATTAGAGCAGATTTCATGCAGCCGAAACATTTGTTTGACAGTCTACAGTTAAATAAACTATTGAACAACGGAATGTTCGGTAAGTTGCGCGGCGGAAAAACTAGCTATCAAATGAGTCAAGAACTCGACTACTCGGGCTACAAAAGACCACAATGCCGAAGAGCACAAGAACCACGAATCCTCTAGAACACGAGATAAAAGACTATAAATTGCACGGAATTGGCAATACATAAATTGACCCATGCACGATAGCAAAAGAAGGCGCGAAATCCTGAATGGCGGAGTTATAGAAGTTAGATTCGTCGAGTTTAAGAACTTGTGCTTTATTCTAAATCTTGGTCCTTCCGCGACAAGTTGAGTTCTACTGCGCTGTCGTGCACAGTTGGTCTAGTTCATGCAATCGCTTCTCTTTTCAGAGAAGCGATAGTCACGCGCTTGACAAATAAAGATTAAAACAGCTCTAACATGAAACTTTTACTTGCATTGTAATAAAATTTAAGTGCTTCTCTAAACAGCGAGCCAGCGCTTCATTTTCCTACTCCAATGCCCCGAATAAATAGATTCCCTGTGCAATGTTTATTATCATTCCTCACACAAAAAATACAGCTATAAAGAATTGGATGAGTATACACTAATCAAAATTAAACAATTTTCATAGGAAATTAATCTACAAAAGAGAGCTAGCTACACAAGGGGCAGGGGACCAGACCATTCTCATTGCAATTCGGGCACCGAGCGGCGGCGGCCGATCTCTCGTCGTCATAGAGCTTACGACTGCCGTCGCACTCGGCGCACACCACGAACCGCATCGCGCCGCACCCCTCGCACGCCGCGGGCCCGCGCCTCCGCGGGGCGCGCCGCAGCAGCGGCAGTAGCTTCCCCTGCTCATGGAGGCCCACGACCTCGTCGGCGCCGCCGACGTACCTCCCCGCTATGAACAACCGCGGAGGGGGCAACTTACGACTCTCGAGAAGCCTCCACATCTCGTCCCTGTATCCCAAATCCATGGACACGTCCCTCTCGTGGAAAGCCACCTTCAGATTCTCCAGGAGCATCCGGACGGCGTTGCAGTCCTCGAACGTCTTCCGGATTCCTCGGAGGCTCGTCGTGTATAAAGTTACGAATTGTTTTCCTGCTCCCACCACCGGAGGGCAGCAATCTGCGGATTCGGCAGTCGGCCGATTCCGGTGGTAGTAGTCGGCCACCGCCTGCCGGAAGGCGGCGAGAAGGGCCGGGTCGAAGAGGGTCGGGGAATGCGGATTCGGGCGCCGGAATGACGACGGCATTTGATCAGCAGCTCGGAGACTGTTCTCCTTATTATTATCGTCGACATCGTCGTCGTCGTCGTCGTCGTCGTCGTGAAATTGTTTTATGAGCTGAAAGGGATGGAGCAGGAAAGATTTGGGGGATGCGGAGGCAGGAATATTGGCGAAGTTCGGAGAAGGCGATGGGAGAGATTTGAGCGACCGCAGGATTCTTGATTTGAATTCCTTCATCCCTGACTTTTTCTTCTTTTTTTTTTTTCTTTTTTTGGTTGCTAAAAAGAAGAGTTTTTTGAAAGAGAAGCGCAGCTTCCCACAGAAGAAGCACTTCTGGAGGAAAGAGAGAGACGTTATTATTTTTTCTCTGAACTGTCTTTTCCTCGTCGCTGCATTTTCTATGCAAGGGGCTCCGGTACCGATCAGGATTATGAGCCAACGGCTATAATAATGGTTTTAAATTTGGGAATAAGGTTTTGGCGTCCGAGTGGCAGAGGATGGAAGACTCAGCGTGCGCCCGGTGTGCCGTGCACCACACCCGAAAACTCTTTTTAGTACTCTTTTTAAGTTTGATGATCTCATAACAAAAAAAAAAAAAAAAAATCTAAATCAATGACATGATATAACGTGCCTGTTCTGATAATATCAAGCCCAGATTTGAAAATGTCAATTCCCGAATTCAATAAAAAAAAAAGGGGTTTGAAATCTGAATTTAATTTAATATATATAAGATACCAGGTTTTCAAACTTGTAAGTTCTTTTTTGACACATATGGTCCTATTAAATCTTCTAAACCATAATTATTATTATTATTATTATTATCAGATTAAATTCTAAGGGTGGTGCATAAGTTGTAAAAATAGACACGTTGCACGCAATATTTTATCCCTGGAGGAGTGCACAATAATTAACACACAAGTAGCTAGCAGCAAAAGTAGGCAACGGTCATGATTCACGGTGGGGCCGCATGGTTTGAGAGGGGCCCAACAAGTTCCTCAACAAGACAATTTGACATATATCATACAATTCATCCCGCCTCTTAATTTTAAAAACTTATTTTTATATATAACAATTTTAGTCCGGATTTTAATACCGTGTATAGATTGTAAGTTATAAAAAATTAAAAAAAAAGGTTAAATAATTTGAATGAGAAGCACCACATTGAAATTTGTTCTGCTCGAAAGACCAGATACGTAGAGGGAATTTTATTAAAGGGAAATACTAGACAAAAAGGAAAAGAATATATATCCTCACGAACTTCTCTGCAAATATAATTTAAACAGCTTTTTCCCCACCTATTTTTACCTCCTGATTTAACCTGATTAAAGTGCGATTCTCAGATTACAAGCAACTAAACATAAATATCTAACGCCGCGCATCCTTTCTCCATACTAAACACTTGCGGAATTCTCAATAACACGCAAAAAGTACCGTCCTTAGAGCAAGTGACAAAAAATTTAATGATTGATATCCGAAATTCAAGTTCGAAGCCTAATTGATTCACATTTCAAGCTAAGTTTATTTCTAAATGAAATAAAACGAAGCGGATAGCTTGCTACCTATCTCTCTCTTAAAAAAAAACAAACACGCAAAAAGTAAGGTTTTGCGATAGTAAAGGAAGCAGAGTACATGTACGACCATTCTATTCTATACTACATAAATGTCAGAGCAAAAGAGCTCAGAGAGAATAGAATACATGCAAGACCCTTTGCATTCAAAATGGAAATAATACGGACAGTTTTGGCTGTAATCACCACACAAAGCAAACCTAGTATGAGGGGAAAGAAAGAAAAAAAAAAAAAAGGGGATTACCCCCAACTACTGTTGAGCGCATTGTACACGCTGGGCGCCGCCGAAGGCTTCGTCGTCCTCGTCGTACGCCTCCTGAGCCTGAGACTGCTGCTTCCTCCTCATCTCCTCCTCGATGTTCACGTCGTGCAAGGTGGTCTCCTCGCACTCGTCCAGCTCCATGTCCGTCAGCTCGGACGCAGGCTTCGGCGGGAGCACGGCCTCGAGGGCTCTGCACTGGTCGAGGGTCAAGGAATCGGGGAAATCCACAGTGAAGTGGATGTAGAGCTTCCCCTTCATGAATGGCCTCTGGTAGACCGGCATGCCCTCGTCGTTTATCGCCTTGAATTGATCTGAATTACGGTGCCAAGCGAGGAGTCAGAGATGCACAAAAAAGTAGAAAAGAGTTGAAAAATCAAAGAAGCATATTTATAGCGAATCCAGCTTTTACATACGTAATCCTACAGAATCATCTACTACTTCCTTCGTAAAAAAAAGATGAATTTTTATACGTCCCTAAAAAGTGGTTTTCACGGCAAAAGGACCCCCCTCTTTGTTGTCGGAACAAGTTGGTGTTGTATTAGTTTTTTGAAGGGAAAATCTCATATTCATATATGCATGTGTATGGATGCACGTAAATAGATAAGATGATACTGCACGCACATACATGTAAATATCTCCTCTCTTTTTTTTGGTTCCGAAGTCATACCTGGTTTGACAACTTCACCAGGATTTGATTTGATAAGCAGCTGCCTATTGTCCAAATGAGTCAAAACAAACTGGAACCCACATAGAGCCTCGGTGAGAGACAAAGTGTGCTCAACAAAGAGATCATCGCCCTTTCTCTTGAACTTGGGATGATCCTTCTGCTGGAGTACTAACACAATGTCCCCAGTGATTGTGTCGGGCTGCACCAAATAAACAAAATAAGTTAAAAAAGGTATGGAACAACAACTTTGGTTAAAACTTTGGAGCTTTTGCGGCGCAAGAAACCAAAATGAGCTTCTGAGCTCCGAAAGCAAAAGCTTCCATTTAAAAATTCTGCTTCCGCAGACAGCTGTTGGAGAAAATTGGTCAATAAAGAGAAGATACAAATACTTTTTCGAACAATTCTAGTCAAACAATACCTTACTTATAAGCTCTAAATGTGCCTAACGTACCCTAATTCAGGATTTTCAATGCATAAAAAACTCGAACATACCGCTTCATCTGCCTCTCCAGGGAAGGTGATCTTCTGGCCATGCTGCATCCCCTTCTCAACCACAATGTCCAATACCTTCTTTTCCTGGACAACCTTCTCACCATTGCACTGTGGACACCGGTCATTCTCATCGATGGCCTCACCCGTGCCCTTGCACTCATTGCATGGGTGCTGCATCTGTTGAATCATATTAGGCCCCAACTGGCGGATCGAGACCTTCATGCCTGTGCCCTGGCAGGCACCACACTCCATCGAAGCACCAGATTTTGAACCCTTTCTGCCAAGTGCAATGTGGCAAAAGTTAAGAGAACAATAACAAGCTAGAAAATGCCCATTTCATGGAAAGCATAGTCACAACAATCTCCAGGTCTTCGAGAAGTTTGTGAATAATTTACAAGAGTTCAGTTAGCCAATACTATATGAATTATCTGCTGGCGTTAACGTGTGATTATTAACAACCAAAATCACAGAAAGAAAAATTAGCTAAATATTGTTCCACTAGTTAAAAAAATTGGAAGAATTTTCATTCTTAACGGACTTATTCATTATATTTTTGAAGTTCTTTTCGGATTAAGTTAAGAAAATTAACAAATTTTATATTGTTCCTTTATATATTCATGTTTTCATTGACAAAGCATCTGATACTAATTTACTGAATATTAGTAAGAACCCGAATTTTCAACCCTTGTAAAATCATCCCAAATGACAAACTTGTGACTATGGTAGAAAGTAGGGTGTTTACCCATTGCACTGGGAGCAAATGATATTTCGGGAAAGGGAGAGCTTCTTTGTGGCCCCATTGTACAGCTCCTCAAGTGAAACTTTAAGGGGGTGGATCACGTCTTCTCCTCTCTTTTGCCTTCTGCCTCTGCTGCTTCCACCACCTTTTTAGCCACAGTAACGACAAAAAAGATCAGCAACTTGATAGCAAAAGATGAACTACAGAGAAAAAAGGTTAATCATGATGTTTAAATATGATGCATACCTCCAAAGGAGCTTCCACCAAAGAATGATTGGAAGATGTCGAATGGGTCGTGCATACCTCCCCCTGCACCCATTCCTTCCTTAAGGGCATCCTCGCCATACTGGTCATATATCTCGCGCTTCTCTGGGTCACTGAGGACTTCATAAGCCTGCGCCAACTCCTTGAACTGAAAGCAAGCAGGTCCTACTAATCAGCTCCAACTTAATAAAGGCCAAATTATAACTATCCTTCGACAATTTTATGTCGACAATTTATGTCAACCGACATACGACATCGTCAAATAACCCACACATCATCAGCATCAAAGAACTAAACTAGCTGTGGTGCATTAACAAAATGACGCACTTAAAACCAACCGCAAAACCAGAGTTCAAACAAAATTCCTTCTCAATCCTCCTCGGACACATCCAATACATAAACTCAGCTTCAAATGTAATTCGCTTGACCAGATTAAGATACATTTAACTAAGTTCAGTTGAAATAAAAGAACTTATCGAGAAACTTAAATATTTGTAGGTCTAATTTGGCTGCGTATTTTGTAAGAATACAAGTACAAATAACAATACTAAGCCATACGGTATTTAAAATGAATGTTCAATGACATTGTATCCCTCTACATTCTTTCATAACTTCTTCCCACCCCTCATTCTACACCAACTAGTCTGATTTCTTCTTCTCATTAAGGTTCGAGAAGTTTTATCAACATTTCCACAGCCCCTGGATTCATAAAAGCGTTAAAGAAATTGAACTAAATAACAAATCAAAGGCTTTGAGCAACTCTAGGCCAACATACAATCGAGACCACCCTACAGGAACAACCCGCCAATTGATGAATCTTACCACACCAACTGATCAACAAATTAAACTGCAGAATTTCCAACAAGCTACATACTTCTAATTCCTGTTTATTCACAATTAGCTTATGCCACTCCTTTCTACAACATTCTCTTCCTTGAACCTTCACCCCGACATTGCAATCAACAGGTAAAAGATAATTCAACTAAGTTGTTCGGCGCCTTCAAATTGTTAAATCTCTTTTCTTTCTCCACAATTTTTTAGATTCAAACACAAAATAATAGGACTATGAATTCAATCAATTCCCCTAGGTTTGAATAGCTAAAATTAGAATCAAGCCAATCCACTAACTTGAAACCATAACTAGTAAGTTTAAGTAAATCAATTTCCATTCGACGGCAACGGAACTATAATCGTCGTGAATAGAGAGATAACAAGGCAATTAAAATCCCCATATACTTGCAACAGTGTCACACGAAGATTAAATTTTGGCGTTCTCTCTACCAGAAACATCTAACAAATAACAGCAATTCGATCAATTCAACAACCTAATCGAAGATCCAATGAGCTTAAAAAAAGAATAGCAAAAGTAGGGCAACCTGGATGAGGAACAGCATCAGAGATCGCTTACCTTCTCCGGATCACCGCCCTTGTCGGGGTGGTTCTTGATCGCGGCCTTGCGATACGCCTTCTTGAGGTCGTCCTGCGACGCGTTCTTCGACACGCCGAGGATCTCGTAGTACCTCGTGTTGTCGCTCTTCTTCGGCGCCCTCCCGAACATCTCGGCAACGAAACCCTAACCCTAATCCTCCGATCCGAACACGATCTCAACGAAGAAGACGAAGACGACGCGGTGGAGACGGAGATGTGATTTTGGAGCCTCGCGTAAATGAGAGGCGGAAATTATAGTTGGGGGGGGGGGGAGGCGGCGAGAGCGGGGAAGGTTCTCGAATGGTCGAGACCCTGATGGGAGTTTCTGGGAGCGGGAACGGATCTCGTCCGTCGGCTGCTTATTGGACGGACGAGATCGACGCTGCGAAGAAGATTCGCGTATCTTTCTCGCCGAAAGCGTTCCGAGCTAATTTATGAATTATGAGTTGCAAAAACTACGCGAAGGTCCCTGAACTTTGTACTATTTAAACAGAAGAAATTATAAATGTTTCAAAATTAGAAGAGTAAATTGTACCTTTGGTTTGATAAACAAAAGTTTGATATTTTGGTCCTTAAATTTAAGTTTGTTATAATTTCTCGCTTGAACATTCAAAATTAAGTTAGTTAATTTCCACATCCTAATTTTGTCCACTAAATACTGATATATTGTTGATATAAAAATAATAAAACATTTTAATTATATCGCATTAGCAATTATAATATTACTATATCACTTCTATATTAATGATATAATAACTAGTGTAGTAATCCGCGTTGCGACGGGTAGTTTAGATTAGGATTAAAATAGGTAAACCATTTATTAGACGTTATGTTTGTAGAAAAGGCGAAGAATTGGATTAAGATGAGTGGACTATTAATTAGACGTTATATTTGTAGAAAAGACGAAGGATTGGATTAAGGTGAGTGGACTATTAATTAGATATTATAGGTGGAGGGAAAACGACGTTATGTGTATAGAAAATGTGAAAGGTTCGGTTAAAGATTAGTGGACTATTAATTAGATGTTATAAGTGAAGGAAAGGCGAATAGTTGGTTTCGCCGAATGAAAGAAACTCCGCCACGTGGTTTGTTTTTGGAAAATAATGTATAGAAGATATATAGGTATAGATATAGATATAGATAATGTTTAGTTAACTAAATTAGACTTTAGAGCTTAATTACAGTATTTCTGAATTTTTGAGTCATATTATAATAAATTAAAGCTTTAGCATCAACATGTCACCTGCCTCATAGTTTGGGATTCAAACATTCAATTTATCCAAATTAAAATATAATTGATTATATGTATTTAATAGCATTAAAACAATAAAATATAAAAAATCATAAATTTTTAATATTTATTCTCATAAATCAAGAGGGATGATTCTACTTTTTTGCAGTTGATATATATTAAGCTTATCTAGCACTTTCATAATACATCTTTAAGTTTTGTAAATGTTTGTTTATATATAGCTTTTTTAGATGGCTTGGATTGTGTCTATCTAATTGGGATTTGGTTCTAATTGGGCTTTGATCATCAAAAAAAAAAAAAAAAAAAATTATGCGGTGCATGAGATTGGCGAGTACACCAAGTGCAGGCAATAATATCTCATGAAGCAGATATTAAGTTTTTTTTTTTTTTAGATGTAATTTTATTTTTAAACCATTTTTTTGCAAGACCCTTTCATCTTAAGACACATCTAAAAACTTACACTGTTATACTATAAAAAAAAAATAAGAACTACTAATATTTATTCTATTATTAAACTATTATATTACACTTAATTAAGAGCAACATGTTTATAATTAATTACGTACATTTTAGTGGAAATGTACGTTCAACTGTTTTGAATTTAGCACAATTTTTTTCCTCCCCTCCAATTGCATGTCTTTTTTCTTTTTCCAACAAAAAAAAAATTACAGCTAAAAATAAATATATTATCTTTTAGAAAAAAAATTATATTTAACATATTTACAAAACCGTACTAAACAAATGGTTTACCACAAAAATTAAAACAAAAAGTCTACCAAATATTTATTCTAGCTGCATATGTTAATTATTCATAGTTTTGTTGTAAACACGACGCGTTATTATACATAAAAATATTGTAAGTTGACGTGCATTAACATAAACATATCCTAAGAACAATGCAAATGAACATTGGCTTTTGCATTATTTAATAAAAGAGTTATTTATGTTGATCCAAAGTTTGAATTGGTTTAATATATATTATTTTTCAATATAATATGATCCATGAAGAGATGAAGAGCTTTTTTCTATTATGCATTTGACAAATTAATAAGGCCCCTAAAACCTACACTTTTACTAATTTTCCTACGATGATAATACAAACCATAAACTATATATTTTCCAGGGGCAATTGCTTATATATTCCTGAAAAGTTTTCGATTTTTCGATTTATCCCTCTTAGAAGGCTAATATTGAAAATATCCCTCCTACGTTCCCTCCTACGTTCCAACATATTTCTAATATACCCTTAGAGTTAAAATCTGTAAAGTAACTATATTATCTCTGTAAAATTACTATTTTGCCCTTTTCAAAATAGTATTTTGACTTTTGGTCTTTTCCAATATACCCTTCTACCGTCACCAGCCTTTCTTATTTGCCCTTAAGTTAAGGGCAAAATTGGTATTTTAATTTTTTTTAACTGTGGTAGATATTTAACTCACGTTTAACTCAGATTAACTTAACAGGAGATAATCATGATATTTTGCAATAACGATTGGAACGTATGAGGGACATTTAAAAAAAAAAAAAAAAAAAAAGTAGGCATAGATCGGATATTTTCATACGCATTTATGAGGTATATAGGCGAAGATTCATGAAACTGATCATCTTATATATATATATCTAGCATTTTGTTAATTTTTTGAACTGCAATCTCTCTAAAATGGTAACTGAAGCACAGATCTAAATAAATATATTTTAGCTGCATATAAAATAGATTAAAAATTAGTTTTAACATTAAAAAATTACTGTTTTTTAAAGTTTTTTCATTATTGTTGCAGTTATTGCATCGAAAGTGAAGAGGAGTGAGGTGATTTCTTATCGTAAATATTCGCTTCCGATGTTAGATATATAGTAACATCACTTTGAGTCAAAATTCAAACTCTTAAAACTATCGTAATTGACTTCGATCGATCCCGAATGAAAGCTAATCACACAAAAAAAAAATAAAGTGGTGGTCCTTAGCGCAGGTGGCAAATCGCTTGATAAATTACTACCAGTTGTTCTAAGTTCGAAGTTTAATTTTTTCACATTTCTAGCTAAGTTTATCTTTAATGAAAATAAATAAATGAAGCAGATAGCATGTTATTTTTTCTAAAAAAATATAGAAAAAAATTAATAAAATATTAATGACTATCTTTTACATTATTCACTTTATTTCAAATAAATAGTAAAATAAAAAAAAAAACATCCATGGCTATGAAACAAACAGTAAAAAAAAAAAGTAATTAAATATAAACTCTAGTTTATCTCAAAATCTATTTTAATATGAATTTTGTCATCTTAAATACAAACAGAATATTAATAAATTATTATATTTTATTTAAAAATTTTTAAGATCCCGTTTGGATTAGGGATAAGGAGTGGAATAACCCCTTATCCCCCTCTTTATACCTAAACGCTAATTTTTTATCCGAAAATAATAATTTTCAGGCATAACTATCACCACCAACAGTTTTATTTTTTATATATAACTGCCGACTATTTTTCCTATACTCGTGAATTAATAATCCAATTTTCATCAAAACGTTATTTTTTTATCTCCATATTTTTATGTATTTCTGTAATAACTAGTTCTTACTTATACTCGAACTAAACAGTAAATATTTTATTTCTTATAAGTACGTAGTTACAATAATCTATACCTATACATGAATTCTCCTATTTTGCCACGTGGCGGCATGATATACTTCTTTTGCCACGTGGCGTCATGGCATTTCTTTCTTGCCACGTGGCGACACCTCTCTTGCCACGTGGCCGCCAACAAAAAAAAAACCATTATAAACATTCAACTGAACCAGGCACAAATCCGATCCACCAAGTACTTCATATGTTTTATTTTTCTTTACTTGCCAACCGAAATCGGAATGACATTTTTTTGGTTGAACCGAACCAAACCAACTCAAATTCTTTGGTGCCCTTGAGTTTGGGCACAAATTCAAACCGGCTCACGTGCTTCATATGTTTTTTCTTTATTTACTTAAACCGAATCGGATTGTTTAGTGTAGGTGCCAACCAAATCAACTCAAAATTTTTCTCTTTTTTTTGGTTGATCCGAACCAAATCAACTCAAATCACGTATTTTTATCAATTGTATTCTTTTTCTAAACCGAACCATCAAATTTTTTTATATATTTTACCATCCGCTACTATTAAAATTTTATTAATTTGTCTTTTGATCTTCTAGATATAAAGTCAATATCAAACGTTACATAAGATCATTATTCATCTATATATATATTGAGTTTTTATTTTTATTTTTTTGTCTTTGGGTCTTCTAGCAATAAAGTTAATATCGGTTACTATTAAATTAGAGAGATTTAAATAACCATATATATATATATATATATATATATATATATATATATATATATATATATATATATATATATATATATATATATATATATATATATATATATATATATATATATATATATATATATATATATATATTATAGGCATTCCAAAAGTTGTTGCAACGTTTAAAAATCTTTAATTATGAAAGGTTTATAAATTAATCTCTCTTATTACATAGGATCATTACTATTAAATTAGAGAGATTTAAATAACCAATACATGATGGGCATTCCAAAAGTTTTTGCAACGTTTAAAAACCTTTAATTATGAAAGGTTTATAAATTAATCTCTCTTATTATTGTGTATTTCATTTGCATCTTTTTTTTTTTTATTATAAACTTAATTATTATTACTACGCTCAAGTAGTTTTACTTAAAGTTTTTTTCTCTCATTTCTTCCTTTCCTATTGTTTCCTTCCTATCTAAATTATGGTAATTTTTTTAATGTTTTGTTATGTGATATTTTGTTATTTTTTCTCGAATACATCGGCGATCCACTATATACATTGATTAATCTACTATTTGGTGTTGCCTTTTTTCGGATCTCCGGTAAATCCTAATACCTATGTGCTCATATTTGTTTTGATTTTAGATATGTTTGTGGTTACATGAAAAATATTGAACAAGATTTAGTTTCTATAATATTTAAAGGATATGTGTAATAGACTTATTTTATTTTAAACTTTATAGTATGAACTTTATACTATCAATTTTAGAATTTGGTAAAATTCTAAAATTTCTTACCATATTTATTAAAGAATATTGTTGTTTTGGAGTAATATAACTTTAATTCAAAATTTTATAATTTTAAAAAATTAGTATTTAAGATTTTAACTATAATATTAATTTTTTAAATTTTAAATTTTAAATTTTATTATCTACTCGCTGCATCGAGCTGTTTCCTACACTAGTATTATATGTATTTTTTATAAGTACGTAGTTACAATATTATATGTACAATATTTTAAATGCTCGAAGAGAATCAATTGTTACTATCCCAGTATGACGTGTAATTCTAGTCTACGTATTAAATACCCAACAATACAATATTAATTCATGATTAATAATAATAAAAATAATAATATAATAATAATATATATTATTTTTATTTGGTATAAGCATAAATGCGTAGCCACTTTGGCGTACTTATTATCCATTATTCTCTTGTTATTTATTATTTATTATTTTATTTTATTATTATTTATGATTATCCTGCCACGCACCACGTGGACGGTTTACCTAATTTCTAATTTTTTAATTAATGAGAGCTCGTTCAAATCACGTGGGGCCGGCCTAATTAGGAAATCTAATGATTTTTTAAATTTTTTAATAATTAACTAAGGCTTTTTCTTCTTTTTTTATTTATTAATTTTTTTTGGGGGGCTCCTCAACTATTGGCCATTTTTGGAGTTTTTCTACACATTTTTTTTGTTATTTTTAAATTGCTAATAATTTAAAATTATATGATTTTGATCAATTAAATTAAAATGTTAAACCGAAATATATATAACTTATCTTAACTACATTCATTTTAAACAGACTATTTAATTTTTAAATATTTTAAGTATGCTATCCAACTTTTTAGTGTATTTAATTTGAGTTAGTTAATAATTAATAATTATTAATTTATTAAATTAAATAAGTATCTTAAATTTTATGTCAAAATATCCATCAAAAGACTTAAATTAAATAAATATTTTAAATTAAAATTTTTAAAAAATAAAATAGCTAAATTAATATGTTTCTTAGTTTAAATAAATTATACAATTTTTATGAAAAATTTATGATATTTATTTGATAATAATAATACTATATTAAATTTAATAATAATAGGACGTACAAAGTAATAATTTTTTTAAAAAAAGTTTAAGGGCTTATCTCGAAGAACTCTATAGTCAAGGGGGTCTCAATGCATTTTCAACCTTTCTGCGCAAGCCACGCGCATCACGATCCGAGGCGTAGTTTGACTACTCACAGAAGCAGATGACGTGGCACTACATTCAACACACTTGTGAAATAATAATCCAATAAAAATATGCCACGTAATCAGCATGGTCTTATTATTAAGTTATCCTCGAGAGAAGGGTAAGTAAATAAGAAAAAAAAAAAGGAAAAACTTCAACAACCACCCTATAGTTTCACACTTTTTCACTTTGGTATTGTATAGTTTAAAGTGTATCAATTTAGTATCCTATTATTTTTATTTTTCTCTTTTTATTATCCGTTCTACTAATTTTATTTTTGTTAAATTAGTGACAGAGTTTAAACTAAAGGATACTAAAATAAATATTCGATAAATCGAGGTCTAAAGTTTTTTGTATATAATTTAACGAAATATTAACGGAGGAGCTGATAACAAGAAAAAAATAAAATCACATGATACTAATTTTATACACTTTAAATTTTAGGGTACAAATTTGAGACAGGGTACTTGATGTTTACCTATAAAAAAAAAAAAAAAAAAAAAAGTTGATAGAGCCCTCAACAGTGAAAAAGGGGCGTATACAGAAAAAGGCGATTCCTTTTGTTCAGAATCCTACAGCGGGAGCGAAAACGAGCATTTTTTAGAGAGAGAAAGAGGAGGAGGAGGAGGAGGAGGAGGTGGAGGTGAGGAGAGGGAAAAAGAGGGGGAAATGGTATATCCCCTCCCCTCTCACTCTTTCCGTCAGGTGAATCCCCTTTGGAATTTCTCATCCCCTTTTTGTTAATTTCGAACTGGAGATTCCCAGATCCGCCGCTTTTGTGAGCTCAATTTGAAGCATCTGGTTTGAATTTTGGATTCGCGGGGTTTTAGTTCGAATTTGGTTCGAATTCGGGGTTTCTTGTAGAGTGCTTCTTCGAGTTTTTTTTTGATCGGATCGGGGGGATCGAAGCGGCTTCGCCGGGATTGGAGCGTCCGTGCAATGCATGTTGGATTTTGATTTGATGAGGTAAAAAATAAAAAAAATTGGGTTTGACTTTGATTCGTGTGGGGGATTGAAGTCGAATGTGTTTGAATGTGTTTGGTTGGGGGTTTGGGTGGAGTAATTTGTGCTTTGTTGCGATCAGTGTTGTTGACTTTGTTTCGTAGGGTAAATGATACTCTCTGCGGTTATTGAGCAGAGTTATTAGGGTTTTGTGACTTTTCTTTATGTGGTGATGTTTGCGGAAGCTGCGAATTGCTGTTGATCTAGTAAAAATTTACATCAATAACTCATTTATAGCATTCGGACTGTTAGTCATTACGAAATCGACTGTGTGGAGTGACCAAAATATGTTTTTTTTAGGTAGCAGTATCAGTTGTTATGTCTGTGTTCTTTAGTTTTAGTTGGTACTTGTATGTATAATTTGTATGAATTTTGCGTTAATTCAGGCCTTTGATTTATTGTCTCATGTCATCGTTGTCCAATGCATAGTTACTGAATATTTCTTATTGAGAGTTTCATTGACTGATAAAGTGCACTTTTTATACTTAACTCTATACCTCTCTTTCTTAACTAAATTAGACAAATTTTCACTGCCAGTGTCATAATGAAGTTCAATTCAAGCTTTCTTTAATTGAATTCGGTGCATCCTACCTTCTAGTGGGAGAAGAAAAATATTGATGCTTAATGTCTAGTTGTCTAGATCAGCATTTTACTGTTTTGTCGTCCCTTTACTAGCATAATTACATACCAAAGTGACGCCTGGAGCTCTCGTACTAACTGTTTTTCTCTTTTTTGCAGCTGCAGGCATTGATCTTCTGAAATTTTACGTAACAGGAAATGGGTATCCCTGCTAAGTGGCTTCGGTCATTAGTTGGTCTGAGAAAACCTGAGAAATCACGGGATCCAGAGGATAAAAATGTGAGTAAGACAAATTCCATGAAGATTTATATATTGTTTTGAACAATTTGTTGATCATCCTTGGTCATATTCTATTGTTATGTTTGTTTAGATTCGTGTTATAAGATTCCAATTATTATGCATTATGTTTACTGGATGTTTGCCAGCTTCTGGAGACTTTTTTGAAAGAACTTGGCTATTCTTGGAGAGCATGTATGAGATTTGTCCCTAGCTAGATTGTTAACCTTGTATGTTGGATGTGCTTTTGATCATTGTGCTGGACAAATTACTTGATATCAGTTTTTGACACGTAAACTTGTAATAAAGTGACACTTGAAGCCGTACTGACATCTACTTACGTCAATCCTCTGCATAAGATCCAACCAACGGTTTGCACTCTTAAATGTGATTATTAGCATATTTCCTTCACTCTCGTATCTATCATGTATTTCCCTTCTGGATCTTGTGATTCCTGTGTCACATATTGTCACCAATTGCTATCTCTGTCAATCTGGAGTCCCCAGCTGCCCACATTTTGTTTAAGAGAGATGATAGCAATTTCAAGAGATCTGGGCTCCATCAAAACGGCATCATGCTAAGTCGCTGCATCCTTGCTATATGGCTAGCTGACATCAGCGTCGTAACCTCGTGTGTATTAATCCGTTTGCTTGTCCTCACTTATGAATTGATAATATCGCAGAATAGCATCGGTGATGATCAGTTGCTGCACCATGGAAAAAATTCTACTGGTCAGGATGAGTTCAGTGTTGGTACTTCTTCGACCGGCAATGGAGATGCCCAATCAACCTCAAATCCCAGTACCTCACTTCTTATGCCAGTGTCTTCTCAAACTGAGCAGGATGGGAAAGAGAACTGGGCTGCCACAGTTATTCAAACCGCTTTTCGAGCTTTCCTGGTATTGTGTAATGTCCTTTAATAATGTGCTCTTAATATCTTTGTTTCCAAGGTGCTGGTAATTGTGGCTCATAAATTATTAAACTACAATGTAAATATTGTCTAGCATTAGCATTGCTACAGGGCTGAGTAGTTGTGGAACACCAGAATCAGCTAGTAGCTTCTTCATGTTGTCCAAGCTGGATATTGTGTTCAAAGGTGTTTACATTAACTTCAGCTACTAGAGTATCACCTAACTTGGTGCATGACTTGCAGATTCCTTTGCTTAGTTGAAAAGGTTCTGATCAAACATGTGAGAATAGGTTAAAGAGCTTCTGCACTCTGCATTTTGGTTATATTCCAAATGTGTGATTGTTCTTGATATCTTGCAATCAGTTACTTATGATTGATTGACTTTTCAGGCTAGACGAGCTTTACGAGCTTTAAAAGGATTGGTTAGACTTCAGGCCCTTGTGAGGGGTCATGCCGTCAGAAAACAAGCGGCAGTAACACTTCGCTGTATGCAAGCTTTGGTAAGAGTTCAGGCTCGTGTCAGAGCAAGGAGGGTTCGCATGGCTTTAGAAAGTCAGTTGGGCGAGGCAAAGATTCAAGAACAAGATCATGAGACCCATATTCGGGAGATTGAGGTGAGTTGAGCTACCCAACAACTTGCACTAATGTTGCTCTAAATCTAAAGCAGTATTAATCATCAACATTAAGACCTTTTCTTAGATGTTTTCAGTTGCATATGTTATAGAGGACGAAAATAAAGCAGAGATGCTCCACAGATTTCTTTTCATATAATTGTTATTAATAGTTGGTTCTCAGCATGACTGCACAATTCCTCATGTGAATTTATGTAGCGTGACTAAACAATTCCTCATGCTTAAAGTCATGCAATTTCTGAGAGAAGTCTGTGTGTACAAGAAACATGATCATTTTGGAACAAAGCAGTTGTCTTTACTTACATGAAAAAAATACTAACAATGGACGAACATCCAGACCAGACTTGCCTGGTCTAGCTAGATTTAAAGATTCAGATCTTGATAACCGTTTAGTTGTTGAGCTTAACACAGTCTAGCTTGTAGAAGACCATGAAGTAAAAAAGGCCTGGTTGTGTTTTGTCGGGCCTAGCGCGAAGTTATAGTGAGCCTGCTTTTGTATGCTTTTGCCCTTTCCCAGATTTTAATCTGGACCCACCAAACCTATTAGCACTCCTACGCATAGTAGCCTGAGAAATCTAATTAATCAGTCTGAGAATAATTATTCTAGTGCTAAAAATATACAGCAGGATTTAAAATGCCATTTATTTTTCCTTGTTGGAAATGACTACATGTGGCATACACTATTTCGTTAATGCAACTATTCCTCGATAACTTCCATTTGTCACAAATTTTGGGATATGACCTTTTTCACTAAAAGGTGATTTCCCAGTTATGATCCCACCAAGTGGGGTCCTGGGACAATCCTATTCTTGATGTAATCTGTTGGTGGCTTGTAAGTTCCCCATTGTATCATTTAAATGCAGGAAGGCTGGTGTGACAGTGTTGGATCAGTGGAGGAAATACAATCAAAATTACTAAAGAGGCAAGAAGCTGCAGCGAAGCGTGAGAGAGCCATGGCGTATGCTCTAACTCATCAGGTAACTTTGAATAAGAACACCACTTGGTGTGGGATAGTACTAGATTGGATGTGTTGAGATTCATTACGTTGACATGATGCTAATTTCGCTACGACAGGCCTTGTTTCAGCTTTTTCTTTAAATAGCATTGTTAATAAAATTGACCTGACAAAAAAGAAAAATATGTGTCAGTTGTGGTCTATTTGGATCATTGGTGCATTCTTAATGGAGATTGCTAGACCTCAGAATTCAGTTTGGTACGAATTAGCTCTTACTGGTTAAGATTCCCCCCCCACCCCCCCCACCGGATTAAGAGTTTTTTTTTTTTTTTTTGCTCATTTCAGTGGCAAGCGGGTTCCAGGCAGCAGACTACCTCTGCAGGGTTTGACCCTGACAAGAACAATTGGGGTTGGAAATGGCTAGAGAGATGGATGGCGGTCCGTCCATGGGAGAACCGATTCCTCGACATAAATCTTAAAGACGAAGCGGCAGTGCATGAGAGTGAAGAGGCTGAGGGAAGTGGAACCAAGACGCAGTACAAAACACCCGGAAAAAAACCCATTTCGACTCTTCATTCCAATGTTCTGAACCAAAAGGTGGGCCCGTCGCACTCTGAGGGAAGTGGCTCTTCATCAAGCCGTTCTGCAGGTGTGCTAGTGTCTTCTACCTCGACATCATCTAAGTTGAAGCTAAAACCATCGTCCAAAGAGCTTTCTGAGGAAGCCATCTCCCGACCTTCTGAACCTGGCACTCGGTCATATAGCAATCCAAAGGAGAGGCCCGCACAGCAAGATTTACAAGCTAAAAGAAGACTATCCCTGCCAAAAGGCAGTAAGTTCAATCCTCTGTACTGGTAGAGTTATTCTCGTCCTCTTAGAATTGCTTAATGCATTGTAAGTTCTTCCTGTTGCAAATCTGCTGCAATTATTCTTTCACATGTCATGATTCATGAGCAACTCTTTCTACTGGATAGTTGATACGACTATTAATGCACATTATCATGTATGGGGGCTTAAACCCTGCTATATAAAATAAAGCTTTGAAGCTTCAATTGCAGCGGCTTAAGGAGATATTTGATAAGCATGTGTTCTCATATTTTCATGTAGTTTTCTTTCAGGTATGGTTCCGTTTTAAGCTGCCACTCAGTAGCATGCATAACACTTATATGAAGAGAAACTAATTTTAGATTTTCCATGTGACTCAATTAGTTTCCTACATTTCACCTTCTGTTTTTAATCTGTACCGAATTAATAACTCTTAGGTAAAAAGGTGCCGACCGGTTTCTCTGATGTAATTCATATCAAACAGGTATTGAAGCAGGAAAGCCCATCAAGTCCACGCTTCACCGGCCTCAAAAACCCGTCAAAGATACTCCGAAATCCGAATTGAAAAATCGCGTGAAGCCTCTCGAGCCTGCTCCGAAGAGAGTCGAACTACAAACAGGATAAGCCATCTTCTGCTGATCAAGGATATTTGTTACTACTATCCAGTGGTTGATACCACCAGTTTGTTCCATCGTAGTATCGAACTATCTGTGTATAAATCACTAAACTCTTAGTCTTGGGGTTGTGCTATTTTGCTTTTATATGTGTTTATATTGTATGGATTGTCGCGGCCGAACATTCTGAAGTTTCACTGGGAGAGCTTGTTCTGTTGCTGTACTACGGTTGTTTTGAGTATTGTAATGTTATTTATTTATTTTTCTTAGTACCATTTTTTTGAGTCTGTTAAGTGAACTTTGGAATGTTATTTATATATATAAGTGTTTTGCACTGTTGTCTTTTGCTTTTAAATTTTGTTTCTATTGATGAAGTTTGGATTACCAGGATTAAAGCAAGTTTTGGTTGAGGAGTGTTTAATGCTTTGTAACAAAACCACTCAATTCAAAAAATGGTCCCTCAACCATGCAAAAATATTTTTTTTTTATCAACTTTGGCTTAACTTTTGGATTCTTTTCTAAGTGATCTTGCTTGATTAAATTACAGATTTCATCCAATTTACATGTAACAAATGAAACTAAAATAATCAATGCCTATAGTTAATATCAACATCAACATAAAATAAAATTAGTGAGATATTTGGAGCAAATAATAACGTACTTATTGAGGGACTAATATGCAAACCGGCGCTTCTCTTTGACCGAGGTTTCAAAGTCGCCATCGAACGCGAGAGGAACAAGAGAGACAAAGGGAGGAGAGAGAGAGAGAGAGAGAGAGAGAGAGAGAGAGGGGGGCGAAGGCGATGAGGTCGTCGGCGGCGACGGCGTTGGCGGTGGCGGTGGTGGCGGCGGCGGCGGTGGTGGCGGCGGTGGCGGGGGACGAGAACGGCGTGTACTCGCCGTGCGCCGACGCGAGGATCCAGCGGGGGGACGGGTTCACGTTCGGCGTCGCCTTCGCGAGCCGCGACGCCTTCTTCTTCAACCGGTCGCAGCAGCTCTCCCCCTGCGACAGCCGCCTCTCCCTCTCCTCCTCTGGCTCCCCCCAGCTCTCCCTGTTCCGCCCCAAGGTCGACGAGATCTCCCTCCTCACCGTCAACACCACCTCCAACTTCGATCCGGTACGGCTTCCATTCGTTCCCCCTCCCTTTTGATTTCTCTGTTCTAGGGTTTCGATTTCGCCCCGATGAGTTCTCTGGTTTGACGTCCGATTCTAGGGTTTCTTGATCTCGTTCCTTCGCTGTTTGCTTTTTTTCTTTTTGTTTGATTTCCTTTGTTAAATTGTTTTTTTTTCGACGTTTTGATCTGATTATAAGTAGATTCTGAGATGATCGGATCGAGAAATTTGACAGGAGCAAGAGATGGAATGTCTTTTTATTTCAAAAAAGGTAATCTGTATAATATATGCGTTGATCTGTAAACCTCTGTTGTGTGAAAGATGACTGGGAATGTGCTTGATGTTCGCTTTCTAGGGTTCGTGGATCTCCTTTCTTAATCTTCTATTGGGATCTGCACTGTGGTGAATTCTTGTTCCTTCCTTGTCGATCTGATTAGAAGTATGTTTGGTTAGGGGAAAAAAATGAAGATTATTGAATTAGAGGGAAAATTTTTTTGATGTATGGATGCTAGTGCATTTTGTTATAGACGTTTTTTTGGGATAGTAGGTAACCATGGGAGTTGCGAGGGATGTGGTTTAGTGGGATCGTAACAAATGATTCACAAAGAATGAAGTATGTAAGCTGTTTGTTGTAAGATGTAAGTCGATAATGTGTGGTGTTTCTTTGGTTAACTACACACAAATTATGAGCCGGTATGATTCCATGTCATCCTCCGTGTTGTTTCCCTTTAATTTTGAATCTCTATGGTTTCTGCTGTTACTTCTTTTGACCTTTTGATTTGGGTATAAGTAGATTTTGAGCTGATGGAATCGAGAAGTGTGAGTAGATTTTGAGATGATGGAATCAAGAACTGGACAAGAGCAAGAGATGGAGATACCATAAGAAAAGGGGGATGGACTAGAATTTTGCAGAAGAATAAGTGAGAGGAACGAACCTGTGGACCTCATCTCTATTTTTCTTTTGCTTTCGCTTCCTTATTTCTATCTCTTTGTCCGTCAGTGACCTCACTATTCCCTTTTCTTTCCTAATGAAATAGAAATTTTGCAGGAGACTACTAGATAAATCTAGAAATTGTTGTTGAAATCTTAATATATTTCATTTGAGCTATTTAGATCTAATCTTAAGATTTTGTATGGATAGAGTTAGAGCAAGATTTTTCATATTCACTGTAATTTCTGTTTAAAGTTTTTAGCTCTATGTGCTAATAGGTGTTCATTAAGTGGATAGGCTGTCCTCTTTCACTCATGTATAGCTAGCTGTTTTAGACCATCGTTGGCATATTTCCTACAATATCTTGCCAGGAAATTGTTTGCTGAAATCCCTAGAGCTTTTGCTCGAATTTTATTTCGGAATCAGCAAAGCAATGTTTTCTGGAAACTTTGAAGTTCCTCCTTTTGTAATTTTTATTTCTAATTGTGGAGTCTAAGGAACAATGTATGTCCACCTACCTTAGATTTTTGTTTCTATAACTCAATTGTTCTTCGGAGTTTTGACATTTAGTATCATTTGGAAGCAAAAAAGGTTAATTTGCTCTGTTGTGAAATTTGTCTGCTTAGTTTTGAGCTAGACCATCATTTAAGGTGATACTATTGTCACATCTTTTTATTTCTCGACTTTTGAGTTTTAAGTACATGTAGCATTACGAAGCAACAAGGGTGTATTGATCCTGGATTTGAGCTTGCAATTGGAACTATGATGTATTATTTCTAATTGTGTCATTTCATTAAAGGAAATCCCATTGTGGTTCTTGTTAAAGGGTAATAAGATGGCTGAAAATTGAATTAGATCTTGGAGTTGATAATCGTTTTTATTTCTAATTGAAGGCAGTTACTAAAAGCAGGGGAGAGAGAGAGGATATGTTGATATATATTTCGTAGTATGACCTATCTTCATAGGAGGGAGTACTTGATCATAATCCTAATCTGCTCGCCTTCTTATTGAGTGAACTGAAACCATCGACCACCTCACCAATCAATAACCCCCTATTCTACATTACTATCTCAGCCCGTAACATCTTGCTAAATTATTCAGAGATCTTGTTTATCCACATCTTAAAATCACTTTCTTAGAAACTACCTTTCATAATTTGTACATTTCTAGGCCAATGCTGGTGGATACATGGTAGCATTTGCCGGTAGAAAGTATGCAGCAAGGTCGCTCCCGGTGTTTGTCGCTAACAGCTCATACACAGTGAGCGGCTTCACTCTGGTACGTCGCCCTAATATCTTACCTTTGTATTCGATCAAATTCTACAATTTATTCAATTATTCAACGGAAATTCCATTTCAGGTCCTCGAGTTCCAAAAGGGCACGCTTCAAAACCTGTACTGGAAAACGGACGGCTGTTCTTCATGCTCGGGGCAGTCGTCCTTCGTCTGCCTTAGCAAGCAGACCTGCGCGATCAAAACGTCGAGCTGCAAGAGCCAGGGGGGCTCGGTCGATTGCAGCATAGGCATACAGCTCGCGTTCTCCGGCACCGACAAGCACGACTCCGTCCTCAACTCGTGGTACGAGGTGTCGAACCTCCGCCAGTACTCCCTCTACGGCCTATACTCCAACCTCAGAGATTCCCTCACCGGCCAGTTCAACAGGTTCTTCTAATTCGTCTTCGGCGTGCTTCGTTGGTGTTCTTTTCTTTTCTTTTTCTCTTTTTTCCTGATTAGTACTGCTTATGTAATAATATGGTGTTGTAATATTTTAACATGTTGAGATACATCTATTTTGCTGCTAAGTTTCTGTAAATTTGGTGGACACTTTACTGTGGATCTATGCATGGCTCGGCCATATTAAATTTATTTGTTATCGTGGCGTTTTAGATGTCGTTGGTTTACTTTCTTTTTTGGAATTTTTTTGTCTACTGGATTAATTATGTGCTAATATTCGGGCTTTGGAACTGTTTGCTTCCTTTAAAAAGCATGGACAAAAAAATTTCCAATAGAATTTTTTTTTTTTCAGTTTTCGTCGGTTTGGTTAAAAGAAAAAAAACCTTTTTTTGGAACTCTTTTCTTAAAATTTAATGAAAATGAGTGTTTTTGTTTTCTATGAAACAAAATTGCTGGTTTTTATAAAATCTGAAAAAAAAAATTAAAGAATTATTTCTTTAAAAGCATACGAGTGAAAAAAATTGAAAAGAGTCTTTTATGGGAAATAAAAAAGTTTTTCTTAAATTTCTTTTTTCATTTTTTTTTTGAGCAACTGCTGTGTTCGAGAAGTATGATTTGATAAATATGGCGCCATGTTTCAGCCACTCAAAATGTTGATAATCACATTATAATAATTATTATAACTTTTCGGCAAAATTAAGATTTTAGTTTTGATTGATATCTGTTATTAAATAAAATAGAGTTGTGAAAAAAATATATAGAATATACTTTTGGGTTCTCGGATAGAATCGTATTGTAACCGACTCATGGCAATATATGAAATGTAATATTACGTGGGAAAAATAAATAAAGTATTTTTCTAATGACAATAGGGTCGGAATAAGTGCATTACATTATTGCATCTCTAAACTAGGCATAACTATATTCAACTATTCCATTGATTTTTCTCTTTTTAAATCATAATAATTAGTTATTGCCTTTGTTATAGTTTTACGTTCAAGTTGGTCAAGTTGTTGTGATTATGCAATTATTATAGTATTATTATCTCATCTCACATATTTAATTCCTAATGCGCACTTAATTATGTTCTTATGCATAACATATTATATATATTATATTATACATTTAAATGTACTTCCACTCTTAAGAAATTGATGCTCGATCGGGTACTTGCATCTTTATGTTATTGTGTTTCCCAAGCTATTTCAATCGACCTTTGCTATTTACTTCCGTGCCTGTTTTTGTTGTACCGTAAACAGCAGCAGGTCAACAGGTTCTCGCTAACGCTAACGACCTCATCGTCTTCGTATGCTCAACCCTCATCGGGCCCGCTTCGAGTTCTCTTTCTCCTTTTCCGGTGCCGATAGAGAAGGAGGCGGAGGTTGAGGAAGAGGAGATGGTGCCGCCCTCGTTACCGTCGTCGAGAGCTGTCAGACATCGGCATAGGAGGAGATGGAAGAAGAGGAAGTGGCACCATCATCGCTACCGTCACTAAGGACAAGAAGGTGGTGGCGACGAGGATCGGAGAGAGAAAAAAAAACAAAAGAAAAAATAAAAAAGAGATCGAGAAAGAAATAAAAATATTTTAATCAGTTTATTAAAAATTCAGTCTGAATTTGTAAAATTAAAATAATACCATATTTTTGTAAAATCGTAACACTTGTAAATTTTTTATATAAATCGGTCAAAATCAAATAGTAGAAAAAGATTAAAAAAATAAAAGTAAAAAATGGGGCATTCTTTTGGGATGTTTCAATGTACAGAAGGAAAAAGAAGAGAAATTTTCTCTGTGGAAAGAAAAATATGGAAAATAAGCCTATGTATATTTTCTCTATTAAGACCTGTTATTGCCATTATATCTTTCATTTCAAAAAAACCCCCCAAAAAAAAAAAATTTAACTTTCTTTCACTTCTATCTTTTCTCCCATCCAATCAACGCAAATTAATGTTATCTTCTTCTATCTGCATAACCGGATAAGAACAATCGAGTTGAGCTAGAATACTTTTAAAAGCACCTAAGTAGCTGGTGCTGGTGAGTTTTTAATCGTTGGATGGAAAGATGTAGGGTTGAGATGATGGTGGTAGGTGGAATAATCTTTAATCCAAGAGGTATTAGTAATTAAAGAGTGGATCCATGGGTTAGAAATTTAGAAACACCAAGGGGTTGGTGCCTCCAAAAGTATTCTAATTCCATTATATATATATATATATATATATATATATATATATATATATATATATATATATATATATATATATATATATATATATATATATATATATATATATATATATAATGGAATTACTTTGGAACAACACTATATATATATATATATATATATATATATATATATATATATATATAACCATTGGATTTATAGATGTGAGGTTAGGATGATGTGGGTCCCCTTGGTTAAGTGGGTGGTTGGTTGAATAGTATAATCTAACGGATGAAAATGATCAAAGTCGTAGATCTAACGGTAGAAACTTGGAAGCACCAAGGTTGGTGCTTAGAAAGTATTCTAGCTCTACTCATATAGAGTTGAGCTAGAATACTTTCAAAAGCACCATTAAGGTGGTGCTTTTGAGTTTTTAACCATTGGATGGGAAAATGTAAGGTTGAGATGATGGTGGTAGGTGGTGGTTGATGGGATAGGTGGTGGTAGGTGGAATAGTGTTAGATCCAAAGGTTATTAATAGTCAAAAAGTAGATCGATAGTTAGAAACTTAGAAGCACCAAAAGTTGATACTTCCAAAAGTATTAGCTCAATTCTCTCTCTATATATATATATATATATATATATATATATATATATATATATATATATATATATATATATATATATATATAGAGAGAGAGAGAGAGAGAGAGAGAGAGAGAGAGGGGCTACTATGCTCTTAGGAGCACGAGCCCTCCGTCTTTACGTTTTGATGATGGGATTCTCGAATCGACGATCGGCTCCGTTAGACTTGATCTAGCGTATTTGAAGTTTCTAGAAAATAATTTTTGCGATTTTCCGATATTATTTACCTAGCAATCGAAAGGATTCAAAATCGATAATTTTTAACGGTTGAAAATAAAAATCCTATAAAAAATGGTTATATAGCACTAAAATTTTCGATCAGAAATATTGATCTTGTTGTAGATAGCATAAAAAATTTTGTATCAAAATTTTATTTGATTTGAATGCTTCTACACTGTTAAACTTGAAAACGACATACATCAACCATTAAAAATTATTGATTTTGAACCATTTCGATCACTAGGTAAATGATATCAAAAAATCGCAACAATTACTTTCTATAAACTTCAAATACGCTAGGTCAAGTCTAACTAACCGATCGTCGGTTAGAAAATTTTATCATCGAAATGAAGAGCACACACTCTCTCTCTCTCTCTCTCTCTCTCTATATATATATATTAAAAAACATAGTGTATTACATGTCTTATTTATTTTTGTAGAAATAATTAAAAATATATTTGCTAAATTTAAAATAAAAGATGAAAAAGTAAAGCTAAAATAGAATATTTGAAAGTGATGTGAAGGGGGAGTGACCTTAATATTCTTTTATAAGCTTGTACAGATATAAAAATTTGTGAAATCCGTATACAATACAGAAAGCCTCTCAACTGAAAGTATAAAATAATTAAATTTTAATATTAAAATTTTAGATATCAATCATTAAATTTTAGATATCAATAGATAAATTTAAAATAACTTTTCTAGAATGTTAGCCTTTATATTTTACTCTTTTTTTTTTTTTGTTAATACAAAATATTGTAGAACATTGATAGCAATAGCATGCCTTTAAAAGTCATCTTAAATATTGCTAATGACTTATTGTCGGATTGTTGGCGCTAACGATTAATCCTAAAAGTTCAAGCTGTTAGAAATACACAATCAATTCATTTAAAACGTATAGCTACAGCACCCACGGATCTCGATTGCAACTCGGTCCAACCAGTCTCACGCAACTTCGAATATGATTCGACCCACCCAGCCTCACGCCATTTCAAATATTACTCGACCCAATATGACCTTTCGCCACAGGGTAGGATGCTGGCTTATTTAAGCAAACACTTATGACTTCAATTTTCCAAACTTGATACATGGCGGGATGTATACTAACCATAGTATTCTAGGGGCCGCTCCGAGTCCTTCTCCTTCGGAGCGAACGTCGGTGTCGACGCTAGCAAAGCTGGAGGTGGTCACAGGGACGAAGCCAAAAATTAAGATTCGGAGGGACCAAAATTTAAATTTGATAGGAAAAAATTTTGACCTCGAATAGTAAGAAAAAAAATTTTATCAGATTTACTGATCAGTTATTACTAGCAATAATAACGACAATATATTTTAGAGAGGAACAAGACTGTGAGAATTAAAAGGAAAGGACTAAAAAATTTAAAAAAAAATTAAGACAAATTTTATTAAAAATATTAATGTGGCCCCATAAAATTAAAATCTATAATATTTTAATTTTTATTATAAATGATCTTTATGTAATTTTAAAAAATTGAGGAGGGGCTATAGACCCTAAAAATAATTTGGCCCCCTAAAATTAAAATCTATAATATTTTAATTTTTATTATAAAAATTGATGTAATTTAAAAAATTGAGGGGGGGCCATGGCCATTGTCGGCCCCTCAATGGCTCCGTCCCTAGAGGTGGAGGGAGAGGAGGTGACGTTGCCCTTGTTACAGTCACCGAGGATAGTGACTAGGCGATGATAATTGAAGAGGAGAAAAAAAAATGAAAAAAAAAAAATATTTTGATCAGCGCGCTTAAAATTCTCTGAATTTACAAAATTTAAAACAATGACCCATCCTTTATAAAAAATACAAAACGTTTTTTTTTTATGTAAAGGCTATTGATAAATGGAAAAAGCTGGGCAAAAATGGTATAATTTACCCTAAAAAGTTTCCTCTAGGCTCTAGCTAGGGCTAGATTCTGTATTTTATCCCAAGGACAGCTGTCATGCACTACTTGGCCCCTGGTAATTAAATACTCTCTTGGATATGAAAATTAATTAAGCACCTACATTTAGTTACTAAATAACCCTTAATAATGGAGGGAGCACAATGAAATTAGGCACAAGAGCCTTTAATATATATATATATATATATATATATATATATATATATATATATATATATATATATATATATATATATATATGCTCTCCTCAATGTTATTAATTTCTTGATTAATCTTTTGCCTAGCATTGTCCTCTTGTGCATTTTGTTGTTACTTAGTAGTGTAGGCATAAGAAAAGTGTGGGAGCTTTTTGAAATCTTATCTTTAATTTGTACTTCCCTATATATATATATATATATATATATATATATATATATATATATATATATATATAAATGCTTATTAATAAGACAACTAACTCTACCCTTATAATTTGATTAATTTTACCCGTTAGATCATACTATTCAACCAACCACCCACTAAACCCTAGGGGGGCCCACATCATCCTAGCCGCACATCTTTTAATCCAAGGATAGAAAACTTACTAGACCAAGTCATTGGTGCTATTAATAAGATTCCATATATATATATATATATATATATATATATAACTAATATTCTTATCTTATTTATAGCAAGTCATTGGTGCTACCAAGTATTTGGTCGTTGGATTGAGAGATATGTGGTTAGAATGATGTGGACCCTTTAGGATTAAGTGGGTGGTTGATTGAATAGTATAATCTAACGGGTGAAAATCATCAAAGGGATTGATCTAATGGTGGAAAACTTAGTAGCACCAAGTGCTTCGTGCTATTGATAGCATAGCAGCCGGACTCTATATATATATAGCACAGGAAAAGAAAAGTCCCATGGAATAAAACCATCTCCCTCACTGTACTATAAAGAAAATTGTTAAAATTATTTCTAAACTTGTTATTATGAGAATAAAATCACTATGATTATCTGATGACATAAAAGGTATTAGAACTATTTTTGATCCTTATCTGAATAATATGCTTTAGAGCTAATTCTAATTAAGCTACTTCTAATGTGACAGTTATTGAAATGCATATGACATGATTCGTCTGATATGTACATATTCCCCATGAGAGGGTACATCCATTACGGATAGAAACGAGAATATTAATAATTAAAAAGTGTTCATTTGTTTTTTTTTATTGGATTGTTCTTTTGGATAACAACAATTTGTACTTTTTTTAATTTAAGCCACAAAAATCTCCAATTTAGGAATATATATATGTTTGGTTTTGTAAACTTGTGAACAAGATAAATGATGTGGAGGGACCAGTGGAGGCAATAATTTCTCTTTAAGGAAGAATATGATTAAAAGGAAGAGGTGGTAATTAAGGAAAACCTAGAGGGGCTTAATTGTATGATAGTTGGACCATTTTTGAGTTTGCTGGAACAGGAAATTAAAGGTGGAATCCCAAACTTTATTTATTTAACTTTTTGCTTTTTGTAATGGCACTTTCTTAACTTTTAATTATATATTTTGATTTAAAGAGTCCGGCTGCTATGCTATCAACAGCACGGACGTCTCCGTGCTATCAAGTTTTTTACCGTTAGATCCACTCCTTTGATGATTTTTACCCGTTAGATTATACTATTCAACAAACCACCCACTTAACCCTAGGCCCCCGTTTGGTTCGGGGTTAAGAAAAAACTAGTTATTCCAGAAATAGTGTTAAGTTTGGGGTTAAGGTGGGGTTAAAGAATTTTTGTGTTTGGTTGAAAGTTGGAGTTAGTCGAGGATAGTGAAAAATAGTGTTTGGTTGAAGTAGGTGGGATAAGAAGGATAGTGGGTTATTATGTATAGAAAAATAATGTTTGGTTGGAGTTTGGTGGGGTTAGGTGGAATTAACTAGTTTATGTTGCTTTTGAGGTGGGGGTTTTTTTTTACTTTTTTTTTGTGTTTGGGGATAAAATGGGGGTCCCCCCCTTATTGTCAGAGCTAAGAGAGGGCCCAACACATCATCCTAACCAACTCACATCAATCTGCCAGAACTCTGCAGACTCTTAACGATTTGACTGTTAATAATTATTAATAATTGGCTTATTTAAATTATGCTTATAAAACACACATTAAGAATTTCATAGAATATTATAACACTTATTTTGTGATATTCAGTGAGTTTCTAAGTTTTTTAACTGACAAAGTAGAAAACTACAACAAAGGAAAACAAAAATTCATTCGACTTATTACTAATAATTGGTAATGTCACAAGTGTACAATTGAGCGCAACCTAGAATGATATTGTAATGTTGATCTATCAGTTTTGTACATATAATAAATATAAGTAAATGGATTAGTTTACCAAATTTCAAATGTGCGTGGCGTGTGAATGCAATGACAACTACAAAAGGTTAATCCTTTAAAATATCGACATGTATAATGCTAACTCATAAATATTATTTGGAGAAATATTCATATATAACTGCCCAAGTGTAGTCACATTTTTTTCAAATAAGTAGTACTCTCCATGCACCATTTGTGTAATGCTAATCTAATGCATCCCCATCAATATACTATCCCACTCTAAACTTGTAACGGCCTAATAGTTTCTCATTGTGATAGAAAACTGATTCTGATCAAAATATATGAGGCCTACATGCTGGTTAGTTAGTACAACATATATTTTGATTTTCGTAAATGCTCGATGCTTAAATCAATTTGCAGAAAATTTTATATAATTAAAAATTTTTTTATTGAATCTGATGAGAATCAACCTAATGTACCTTAATTTGCTCATACTATTTTCCAAACATTTTTGGTACAAATGGACATTGTACTAGCTACGTACTACGTATCCTTGCAAACCCCATAGGGCTTTTTTTTGCATTTGACCCTCTCAAAATATATTTGTTTATAAATAATTAATCTCATCAAATTTATAGTTATAAATTTGGTCCTATCTCCACGCAGCCACATAGGCGCCACATCAGCGTTATGATTTTAAGTTGAACATGGTGAACTATTCACCGTGTTTTATCGTATTCTATACATATATTCCCTCCTTTCATCTTTTCAATACTTATATTTTTTCATAATGTAAAACATATATACTATATTTTTTTTAAACACGGTGAACCACACTATATTTTTTTTCAAACACGGTGAATGATTCACCGTGTTCAACTTAACAAACCAGCCCCAGCCCCGCTCACGTTGTGTTAATGTGGCACCTGCGTGATACGACTAGAGCCATTTTTATAAATATAAATTTGCTGAGGTTATTTTTAAAGTAAATTTTTTTTCATGAGACTAAATATAAAAAAAGCCCAAACCCATATCATTGTTGCATAAAGTGGTCCAACTCTCTCATGATTACAAAACCCAAAACCCCCTCCCCTTTCTTTCTTTCCGGGGGGACACATCACATTTGCACTCACTAAACTGGACTGTACATGCATATCCCAATAATAGTATTATATGAATTAGGCTATTATACTATATATTAATAGCATGCATCAAGTTATATTGGTACTATAAAATTTTCGACTCTTTGATAAAAAGATGTACGGTTCGGATGATAGTGATTCTTTAAGATTTAGTGGATGGTGGATAAAATAATATAATTTAAGAAGTAAAAATGGTCAAATAGATAGATCTTAACACCAACTATTTGATGCAGTTGAGCATTGTAGTCGGATTCCATATATATGCGGTAAAACACATAGTTTATTTGGATTCGGCAAAAATTCGATATGGATATAATACGCATAAAATTTATTTTTTGATTTTTTAATTCGTTGAAAAATTTGGCTTAAAAAACAGATTCGGTATAAAATATAAAATATAAGATAATTTATAATTTTTTTATTCATATGTTTTAATAATTCAAAAATAATTTGTAAATAATTCGCGAATAATTTGCGAATAATTCGGCTGGCCAAAAAATTCGTAAATAATTTCTTTTTTTTGAGAAAAATTTGTAAACGACTGTTTAATTCGAATTTTTAATTATACGTGAATAATTTGCGAATTAACTCACTAGCGTAAAAAGAAAAGGTACAATTCAGTCCCGTTGCCTTACTATTTGAGGGAGAGGGCCGTTGTATAGGTTGCCTTAATTGTTTGATAATCTACTTGGCCCCAACTTAATCATATAACCTTTCTTTTATTAGTTTAATCCCAACTTGGGGCACATTAATATTAAACCACCCCCCACTTAATTATGTGAAGGGAATGGTGATCACAAAGAATTAGAAAGTAATGAGAGGTGGATAAGCCCTGCCATTAATGTGCATTAAAAAAATTACCAAAAGGCTTTGTTGCATGAAAACCTTCTCCTATTGGCTCTCTCTCTCTCCCTCTCCGTGCTCAGTATAGTATAGTCCCACTCTTATACCCCCCCCCCACATACACACATCACAACACATATCTCTCTCTCTCTCTCTCTCTCTCTCTCTCCACACACACATCACAACACATCTCTCTCTCTCTCTCTCTCTCTCTCTCTCTATGTAGTAAGTTGCTACTCAAAATTATATGTAAGTGGTGTCATTTGTTTCTTCTTGGCCTTTCTCATATTTTATACTGTTTTTTTTTTTTCTTGCTTATTCTTTTAAGGTGAAGTATATATATATTTGGGTGTATTATCTTATTATTAATTCTTCATTGTAAAATTTTAAGCAAGAAGTTTTCTTTTGTCTTAATTAAATGGTACGTTTCTTTACATTTCTTTTTCAATATCAATTTTGATGTGAGCTTTTTCACGAGACATTAAAATTTGATCCGAGAAAACAAAGAGGAAAGGAAATATATAGCATTATTATCTTGTTTAGAGTAAGTTAAGTTGGCTTCTTTTTGTTTGATTTTTAGTGTGTGTTTTTTTTTTTTTTTTTTTTTTTTTGGCTTTTGGTCTTCTAGCTAGAGGTTATATTAATTAGTTGTTACCACGCTTAGGTTTCAGTATATTGAAAAGTTAATTAATGTGAGTATATCATGCATCAAGATTCTTGAGTATTATATATCTACTTTAATTTTTAATCTTTTGGCACAATTGAGATTTTATTAAAGTTTTCTATATATATATATATACTTGGAAAGATTAGAAGTGCTGGATTCACAAGTGTGTATACATATATATATAAAGAAAAAGTAAAAAAAAAAAAGAGAGAGAGAGAGAAGAAAAGAAATATAACACAATTGAACTAATTACTTCTTTTGCACTAGAGAGGGGCAACCACATTGCAGGAGACAATGAGCTTCAAAGTCCATGAAGGAGTTGGTGAAGTTTCTTTTAATCTGCAAAATAATGGGAATCCAATTCCCTGGTGGATTGGAACTCAATCACTCCATGGGGAAAGTTTTGGGCAATTTAAGTCCTTAAATGAGAGTAATACAATGGGAGAGGAGGACTATTTGGGACCAGCAATACCAGTGAAAGTTACAGGTGATGCTACTGATCAGTTCTCACTATCTCAAGGTATTAATTCTCTCTCCTTATATAAAAGTCCCCCGCGAAACGCGGGAAGAGCGACGTACAGGTTGCCCTTTCATTATTCTATATAGATAACCTCTGTTGGTAGTATACATCCAAAAAGCTCCTTTGGTATATATAGTTTATTCACTATTTACTATATCTTGTGATACTCAAAAGTGTAGAATTTTCTCTTCTTACAATTTTTGTAGTACCTTTTCATGGAGACATCATCCCATTAATACATTAATTGCTAGCTCTTGTGAAAAACTAAATAATTAAGTACCATAGAAAAGTTTTACACTTTGATATTGAAGATACTAAATTACAAATTCCCTACACTATATATATATATCCACTCAGATAATTAAGTTTTGATTACATGGACGATACATATTTTGTTTCTGCAGTTTTATTAATTTCTAGTTTTGGAATATAATTAATTTTGGCAGCTTACTGAAGCTTAAAGTATAGAATTTGGTGGATGCTTTTGATATTTTTGAAAGACATGCATGTTTCCTTAGTTAAGGTCAACAAAAAAAGGATAAAAATGGGAGAATGTAATGGTAGAAATATTCAAGGAAAACTCATTAAAAGATGAGATTTTATTGTATTAGAGGCACATTCTTTAGATAGTGATTGTGATTTGGAAATAGCTTGCTAATTGTTCATGAAGTAGATGTTTCCATTCCTCAAGTAATAAAGGAAAATGTAATTACTAGAACTGCTAGAATCAGAAAGATGAGAGTGAAAATGTATATTAAGACTATTTCTTGTGCTTGCTTGTTGCATTGTTTACTATCAGGTTGATCTTTTAGGTATCATGATATTATGCCCAATCTAAGCTCTCAATATTCCATGATGTTATGGGTTGAATCCCCACTGTAAAAATTACATGGTTTAAATTCTTTGTATTGTAATAAATAGGATAAATTTTAGTTGTTATTCATGTGACTTTCATATCTATCATATATACATGAAGTGTTACAACACTTTCATAGTAATCAACATGTCTTAGCCTGTAAGTGATTTCTACTTAGGCACCATTTGCTTAAGTAAAAGCTCTTTATTTCTAAAATGCGCATTTAGTTGATAGAAAAACTTATTTAACACATTGAACTCTATGCATGTAAGATAGACACAAACAGAAAAAAGTAAATTTGTTGCTTATTATTTTTATTTGATACAATATTCTAGATCTGCTTTTCTTAACAAGACAATTGTCTTTGGCCCATTGTAACACAAAGGAGTTAAAAAAATAAAGAAAAGAAAAGAAAAGAAAAAAAGGACCATTAGTGGTCTATTTTGGGTTAAAAATTATGCTATCAATTAAGTTGAACTTCATTTCAACCTTCTTAGTACCAGCTGCAGTGCCTTGATCCTCATGCTTAGCATATTTTGCATGGCTTTTTTTTTTTTTTTTTTTTTTTTTTTATTTTTTAACTTTGTTGCAACAAGATAGTGAATTAGGTATGAAATAGAAAAATGAAAAAAGCTTCAAGGCGTATAGCAATGTCACTTTCTTTAAGGCTTAATCCGTCGCCACCATTCTAATAATTTGGTGTGCAACGAACAGCCTCTCAAGATACAATTAAGCAGAAACCTCAACTGCGTTTGCACACACGAAGTCGAGCATTTGAGTACTCACTCGATTAAGTTGTCAAAAAAATAGAATAAAAAAACAAGAATGGAATTATTGTGAATGGAGACTTAAACTAATTAACTGTTTTTCTGTGTACCTCTATAACCAACGCTATGGACTTATATAGGCCACGAACGGGTGCTTCATAAAGTGACTATTCACGAAAGGGTGTTTCGTAAAGTGACTATTCACGAATAGGTGTTTCGTAAAGTGACATTTCAATCGTGACTTTTCATTTGATCATAACTACCAAATAGTTATATGAATCAAGTTCAATGAATATGATCATTAATTCCAACGGACATATTTATAGTGTGTCTTTTCATGTCATACTACTCTTTTACTAAAAGTCACATATTTTCACTCTAAGAGTCACATCCATTCGGTTGCATCCCTTCACTAAAGATCGCATTCATTCACTAAAAATCAATAAACAAAATTCATTTAAAAATTTCCTTACAACTTAAGCATGCATCTTACACTTCTAAGCATACTTTGCATATGATGTTGTGTTATACTATACTCAAAAAGAAAATTGTGTTACGTACACTATTATTGGACACCGAGTAAATTTTGTTTCAGGAAGTATAAATACAGAAAAGAAAGCAGCAAAATTTTCGCAACCTTCAGAAAATATCTCTCTACAATCACCATTACCTGAATATGTAGGCCATCTTGACTCCGGGCTCCGTCAGTCTCCGGTACGATTTTTTATTTTTTTTTAACCCTCAGTATTAGTATTAAAGTATTTAGGGAACATATATAAACAATCTAATTGTTATTATTATTGCTATTCTTGCATTGCCATATAATTAATCACTGTGTTTCTATTACTGTATATATAGGTGTATTCCAGTTTTTCTTATGCTGATCAATGTTGTGGGCTATACACCTCTTATGGAACTCAAGCAATGGTTTGTTTTATTTACTCAACTTCTCAATCATACTAAGCTCCCTACTGTACCAATTCTTCAATTAATATATATACAAGGAACCGCTTTTGAGTTATGAACTTATTCTACTGAACTTGGCATAACTATATAAGCTGTTACAGTTGGTTTCAGACTTGTGATGCACTCTTTTCCAATTTATATTTATCAAATTATTCGAACTCGAAGCATTCTGATGTCAATTTCACGTGTTTCGATCGGTTTATGTTCGAAGATACGATCGATTCGCGAAATTGAGGTAAAAATAAATTGAATAAGAACTAGCTGAGAAGAAAAGGAGAGATGGTGATGAAGAGTTTACTTGTTAGTAGCTAGTTTTAAGGTTTTGTCAATGGCCATACCCAAATAATTCTTCATAAACTCCGAAGATTAAATTGTCATGATCTACCATTCTTTTAGTATTGGGTGAATTGCAAGTTTGGTCCTCAAATTTTAATTTATTATTATTATTTCTGGCTCGAATTTTCAGAATTGGTGTCAGCGAGTTTTATAACCCACTTTAGTTGATTAAATCTTGATATATCGTTAATATAAAAGTGCTGTAGTAATATTCTGATTAGTGATGCACCAATAATTATGATATTATATTACTTTTACATTAGTACGTCAATATTTAATCAATTAAACTAGCTTTTGAATCACTCCTCTTATAGTTTGAAAACCGAATGTGCAATTTTACCTCTTAGAATTCAAATCAAAGTAACTGTTTCTAGTTTCTGATCATCTTTTATTTTGTCAATTTAGAATGGTCGCATGCTTTTACCTCTGAGTACGACGGCCGACGAACCAATCTACGTGAATGCGAAGCAGTTTCATGGTATCCTGCGTCGACGCCGAGCTCGTGCTAAGGCCGCGAGGGAGAACAAGATGATCAAAGTTAGAAAGGTACGTTCCCTTTTATATGTACATGAGACTTTTGTAGCGCAATATCATGAATCCAAACACGGCCCTGGTATATTAAGATGAATCCTAACCAGGCTCAATCAAAAGAACCTACTTTGTCAGTAACAATTCAAGAAGAACATTAGTCGCCTTACGCAAATGAGTATTTGTTTGAGAATCTCACAAAGACTGTAGAGAATCAATCCATATATATCATCTTTCCGTCGCTCAAATTTCTCTCCTCTCAGCCCTATCTTCACGAGTCGCGCCATCTTCATGCGATGCGTCGAGCAAGGGGCTCCGGCGGTCGGTTTCTCAACACAAAGAAGCTAAACGGCGAACAAAATCCAGGCGGTGCCGATCGCAAGGCGAAAAATGGGCCCGCCACGTCTCCAAGCTCCGAAGTCGTCCTTCAGTCAGACAGTCTCAACAGAAGCAGCGGCTCGAGCATGTCAGGATCGGAAGTTTCGAGCTTGAGCTTATACGCCCGAGTAGAAGTCGACCAATTCAATTTCGTCGAGCATCTCCCTCCATCCGTCCTTCATCCGACGGAAAACAAGCTAAACAGAGATAACAACAACATTATCAGCAACAAATGGGCTGCAGCAGCTGATAACTGCTGCAGCCTCCTCAAAGTTTGATCAAAGAAGCACTAGAGGGGTTGGGTATACAAAGCTAGAAGTGCTTTTGCTTCTTTGCTAGAGCCCCTCCTTGGCTTCTAACAACCTAATGAAGGAGCTGGAGAAGCCCAGTTCAAAGGTTAAGGTATTGTCCCTTAACATTCGTTCATTTAGGTTGCGGCTGCAGGCAACTCATTCTTGGCTTTTTACTGCATTGAAGGGCTTTCCTCATCATCTCAGGGTAGTTTTGATGGTGGAAATCCTCTATGCTATGTAAGGAAAAAGAATTATTAGTAGGGTTTGCTCCCTATCTTCTTCTGGTACTTTCTGATTAGAATAAGGGCCGAATACTATGGTTTGGTTCATAATATTGGAGAATTTGGAACTTTGGAATGTTTAAAACTATAGACTATATGCAGAATGTTGCTCAGTAATGCTATCTAACTCTTTGGTTCTGATAAATCTTTGCTTCCTATGCAAACTAATTACCAGTTTAATTTTGCTATGGGGATTTCAAAATGTTACTAATAGCAGTGATGATGCATTCTAACTGGTAAATTCCCCTTTTTTTACCTTTTTTACCTTTTATACTATTTGAGGATTGTTAAGACCAGATTGTTTAGACGGTCCGGTAATTTGTTATTGAAGGCTTTGAAAAGATGCCGAAAAATTGAAAAAGAATAACTAGTCTAACTTTCAGAGGTATGTGAAGAAATAATCTTGAAAAATCATGGTTATAACAGATTTTAATGAAGAAAAATAACTCTCTTTTTTTCGCAATCATCAAAGAAAAACTCTATCCAACACAAGTCATTCCTCAGTAACTCGTTCTTACATCCAAACAGGCCTTTGGTCATTATGGAATTAAGAATCTAATTAAAGGTTCTAACAACAATTCAGGTTACTGCATTCAAACTGTTTAAGAGATATAATGGAATAAATTACTCTGTATCCAACTAAGTCGTACCCCTTCTGCTGAGTCTGAATTTCATCGAATTACTTTTGTAACTCTTAACTTTATTCCGCCCAAAAGGGTACCCCCTCAAATCCCTTCAATGAGTTAAAATGAATAAAAATCACTAACAGAACAGCAAACAGGCCCTAAAGGTGTTGAATGGTAGTAGTGAACTCGAAATATAGTGATTATAAAATGTAAAACAATTTATGAACCTACCAGTAAGATCAAAAGAACAAACAGAAGGAAAGAAGAACTAGAAGATTTGTAAACCAATTCCAATTTAGAATTAAGTTCATTATCTGTATATGAAAGAAGAGCTCATGTCTAAATTAAATGATGACAAGCTTTACTTCTCCTCTACTTCATTTGAAAACCCATAGACTAACTGCATTTTTACGTAAGTTCGAATCCACCATACGGGTTTATACAATATAATGCATGCATTTTAAGCATTGTTATGTCACGTATTTCACATCAGTTCAGGTTCACTCAGATTTTAGCAGCCCTGAATTTGTTTCAGCTTGATAAAAAAGTGCCTGAGAAGCTTACTTCCATAGCCTATGGATCCGTTTTGTTTCTCAATCACGAACCAACTTCGAATCACATCAACAAGAATGCACCAAAAATGGAAAAAAAACAGAAGAAAGAGCTAATAAAAATGATCACACACCTTCGAGAGTTCAAGGAGATTGGAATTGTCCAAGATGTATAAACTGACATAGTACTTCTCCATTTAAAAAAATGAAGTCAATTTATAGAATCCTACTAGTCTTAGTAATCTGTTTATTCTTTTCCTTATCAAACCACAATCAGAATGCACCAGTAGTATCAATTTCAACATAAAAGCAAAGCTTAGCAATCAATAGCAATAATAAAAGATGCAGCACACTTCGAAACTATAAAATGAGGAAACAAATAGAGGTATTACTTGCGCAGCAAAACAGAACTAGTTGTGCCCATTTTACGCCAATTGTTTCATTAATGGAAAATAAAACATAAAGATCATGATCAATGAAGTATCAGGCGATCATGGCACCAAAATTTCATGAAGAGAAGTGAACTATATACACATATATATCAAAACTCCAACTTTACTAAGAATGTGTATATATATATATATACCATTCTAACAACGAAAAATACAAGTAGCGCGTGTGAAGGGATCTTGTTTTCTCTGAGAGAAAAATGAACTCTCTCTTTCCACATCTAAGTAAATCTGATTATTCCGATCAAATTTAAAAAGAAAAGGTTAGGAACAAAAAGAAACCAAGTTTGGTTAGGCATAAATCTATACCAAATCAAACTAAAAAACCTCAGCTTGGGGGCTTAACCTCACCCTTCTCGATCGCGATTTCCGGTTCCGGGAGCTTCTCCTCTTCGCGTCGCTCCGAATCAGCATCGTTGGCGACGGCGTCGGCCATGGCCTTCTCCGCCCTGAGCAGGGGCTCGTAGTAGTCGGCATGGGCGTCCATGCACTTCTTCAGAAGCACGGTGGCCTTGGCGCACTTCTCCACCACGTCCTCGCCGCTCTTCTCCGCGTCCTTGACGCACTCCTCCCACGCTATGAACGGATCCTTGCAACCCCCTTCCTTCATGAACAAGCAAAACCCACACTCCGCCTCTTCCTCTTCTTCTTCTTCCTCCACCACCACCTCTCCCTCCCCTCCCTGCTTCTCTTCATCCTCGCAGGAGGGATTTGGTTCCTGCGAGGGGATTTGAGCTTCGGATTGTTGATTGGGTTCGGGATTTGGACGAGGGGGAGTTGGAGGAGGAGGAGGAGGAGCAGGAGATGGGGACTCCGTTGCTGAGGGTAGGGTTTGTGGGGGCTCCGAGGAAGAGGATGGGAAGAGGGAGGAAGTAAAAGCGCCCATTGCTGAACAAGCGGAAGAGATTAGGGTTTTCGATCGAGGATCGTGCGATGAGAGGCGGCTTCTCGTCCTCGCCGAGTTCCGCCGCCGCCATTCCCTCTCCGCTTTGCTTTAAAAAAAAAAAAAAAACTACGAAACCACGGGAACCTCTTTCCGTGGACCCGGTGTATAGACTCTGAACCGAAATACTAAAGCCCTAGTGCCGGCGAAAGAATCCGGGCCGTTGCCGGCGCTTTAAAAGTCGTGGTGCGGCGAGGGCGCACGAATCTCGATGCCTACACTGCGGCTGACTACGTCTATTATGGGCCGCACCTTAAAGCCCAAAATACTAAAAGCCCAATATGTTGATGGGCCGATTTAGGCCTCCTTTGGGATCTGATCAAACGGGCCAGTCGAGCTAAGTCGGTCAACACAGGATGGCCGACTCCCATCCGGCCCGTTGCTGATTACCTTAAAGTTCGTGCAGTGGAGCGGACGCACGAATCTCGATGCCTGTCCTACCGTCAGAGAATCTCCTGTGACTGTGAGGATGAGAACGGGTCCGAAGTCCGAACACGCATGGGCCGTAGCGTAATTGAGGCCCAAAGCATCCGGACCGTTGCCAATGCTTTAAGAGTCGTGCAGCGACGAGGGTGCACGCACGAATCGCGAAGCTTATCCATTCGAGAGAGAACTGATCCATAGGCGGGTTCTTCTTTATCCCCTTCCTCGGCTCTTTCTCCTCTCTCTCTCTCTCGCGCGCGCGCGCTCTCTCTCTCTCTATGCTCCAATGGCGACAGCTGCGTTTCGCTCCCTTCTCCACACCATCCTCACCCTCCCCCCTCGTTCCCCCCTCTCCAAACCCTACCCCAACCCTTTCCCTCTCCCTCTCTCCGATTCCCATCTCCCCAAACCCCAGAAGCTCCTCTCCATCGACGCAACCCTCCTCTCCCTCTCCCCCCTCCTCCCGTCTCCGCCTCGCCTCTTCCCCCTCTCCGCCGCCTCCTCCTCCTCCGCGTACACGGAGGAGGATGGCGCCGGAGACGAGCTCGGGGACGAAGGAGGCGTGCTCTTCTCGGAGCTGAAGTCGCCTCCGGCGACCCAAGAAAGCGGGCGCCTATACGTCGGCAACCTCCCCTTCTCCATGACCTCGGCTCAGCTCGCCGAGATCTTCGGCGAGGCCGGCACCGTCGACACCGTCGAAGTAATCCAATTCTCATCACTCCTTAGTTATTTTGATTATTTTAGTAGAGATTTTTGATGAATTTTAGCGTGTTTTTAAGGTGATTTACGACCGAGTCACCGATCGGAGCCGGGGATTTGCGTTCGTTACAATGGTCACGGCCGAGGAAGCGAATGAAGCTATCAGGATGTTTGATGGATCAGTGAGATTCATGCACTCCTTATAAAGAATTTTTTTTTAACCCTAGTTACTCAATTTAGTATCATTTTTCCTTTTTTTTTTTTTTTTTAAAATCCAATGTTAGAATCATTATTCTATGATATTTAATTAATTTTGAAGGACTTGCTGCAAAGGAATCATGTTTAACTGAATTCAAATGGATGAATTGTAAATTGAAATCATGATTTGGTTCAATCCAGAGCACTAGTATTCTAATTCAAAGCATATTTCTTATCATCTCGAGTATGGAGCAATTTGTGTTGTACCAGCATCGATTCTGCTGTAAGAGTGGCAAATTGGCTTCATGAGTCAGTTTTCGTGTTGGTAGCTGATTCATTTTTGTCTAATTTTCACTTTAGACGGGTCTGCGTCACATCTGTTTTGGGTTTCTTATCATGTTTGGTCGTGCTCCGGTTGTGGTATCATATAGTGTCTGAAATTACCAACCCTGTTACATCCGCTTTCGTTGATTTGTCCCATATTCTGATATCTTTGGTGCAGCAAGTGGGAGGGCGGACTGTGAAGGTGAACTTCCCAGAGGTGCCGAGGGGAGGGGAGAGGGAAGTCATGGGACCGAAGATTAGGAGCGGGGCACGTGGGTTCGTTGACAGCCCTCACAAGGTGTACGCCGGAAATTTGGGGTGGAGTTTAACCTCGCAGGCCCTTAGGGAAGCCTTTTCCTCCCAGCCTGGGCTGCTTGGAGCCAAGATCATCTTTGACAGGGACACGGGGAGGTCGAGGGGCTTCGGCTTTGTTTCCTTTGCTTCGGCTGAAGAAGCCCAGGCTGCTATTGAGGCCATGAATGGAGTGGTAACAATAGATTCTCTTCTTCTTCCTCTTCTTTACAGTTCAGTAACACTTGAATAGTTTCAGCTAGTTGTAATATAATTATCTTAGTTCTCGAATAGCTTAATCTGTTAGAAATATATGTCTTTTGCTCATGGCAAAAGAACAGGAGGTCCTGAGTTCAACTCTTTTGAGACTTTCTAGCTTCGCTCAAATTTCCTTCCATTTAATTTTAAATCTACTTATAGCTTAAGCATTTGGAGAAATCTGTTGTTTCACAAATCGATGTTTTTGGATAACTTGGGGGGAAGTGCAATTTTTGTGTCTGAATTTATCGCAGAAGTTCATTTTAAGTCACGGCATTTTAATTTGCTGGAGTTGATGCATTAAAATTCAATGTCTGTTAACTGTTGTTGAATTTCCTAATTGTCGGCCCTTGGAGATGACTTGAAGATGGCATGGCCATTAAGTCAACTGTTGCATCATCTCTCCATTAAGGAAGATTACACTGCACTAAAGGCAGGACCCAATTGTAACACAAATGAAGGTTCAGTTCATAGGTTGCAACAAATTAAAGTTCTGTAATTTCAGGTTACTGATCAATGGTGTAATATAGCTGATAGCATTGCATCATCTTTTGGTATGACAACTTTTATTGCTCTGTCATAGAATACATAGGAATAAGGCATAATTTTTCTTGCTTGTGGTGCAGGAGGTCGAAGGAAGGCCACTTCGCTTAAGCCCTGCTGCGGGGAGGCCGCCGGCTAGTCCTTCACCAGAATCTGCAACGCAGGCGGAGGTCGAAGAAGGTGTATTGCAATCAAGTCCTAGGTACTGAACACTTCTTTATGGGTAGAAAGAACGACTGAAATAGTTGGAACTTCTATGGTATTATGGATCGGTTTCTCCATCTAGTTATAAAGAGAGATAATTTACCCATGCCTATTCGGAGGTAATTTCAAGGATGTTCAGAGAAATAGAGAGGAGAGATCCAACTGATACAGAATGGATGGCCAAGTCTTCAAATACTTCAGATTAAGTATTTGTGCAGTTCTTTGTATCGAAGCAGATCTACTGGTATTTGAGATTTGCCTATTTGTGATTTTACCTTGGCGGAGAAGGGTTAAAGGTGCTGATCCACACTTCCTGCTTTGCGTCGATCAACGATGATGTGGTATGAATTTTTAGCAGCAGTTTACTCTTCAATTTGTTTAATTTGGAATTAAATCTACATAATTTAAACACGATTTTGGTTCCCTGCTGACTTGCGAAGAACAGATATCCTGATGGTTTATGTCTGCACGTATGCTTATATGTTTATATCTCTCTATTTGTTTCATGCTCATTCATTGCGTGCAATAAGGAAAGATGGAGATAAAGAGACCTTCAAAGTAGCAACTAGCCTTTCTAACATGAGAGTTAAATTACTGAATTAGGAAAGAACTTATGATAGATTTGAATCTCGGAAGGACACAAATTGATTTGAACATACTGAAGAAGGAAAAAGATTGCAAATAATTACATGGATGAACAGCTCTGAATATTTTCAGTTTCTAGTTATGTTATTTATAGTTACACATGTATATTGTTTTATAGTCAAGTCATTCTTTTTATTATTAACAAAAAGAATAAGTTAATATGTTAGCAGTTACCCTCATGGAGTGTGTACTCTTGTGCATGGCATATGCAAGTTCATAATTTGATGTCTCCTTCATATTCATATTCATATTTATAAAACTAAATTAAAGTGGGGAGAGTTATTAACTTCTAAACATGTTGAATTTGTTTAGTGAGGTATCTATCTTCTTTGTTAAATATAATTTGCAATATTCTATGAAAGCCTTGTCATGATTGTTAGAGAAGAGTGTTGTTAATGTATGCAAAACAAGTATAAATAAAGGCTAAATTACAAAAAAAAAAAAAAAATTTCGTAATAACCCGTTTTTTCACTTCCCCCCTCCCCCGACATTTAAAAACCTATCCTTTACCGCCTTGTAAAATGAAAAATGTGCACTTCATCCCCTACCGTTAGGTTTTCGTTATAAAATATTTTTTTATGTCGAAAATACCCTTCCGCCTTCTTCCTTGTTGCTTCGTCTCCTTCCGGCTCGTCGCCTCGCCGTCCTTCACTGTCTCGTCCTCGCCAACATTCCCTTCGCCCTCTTTCGCCGCCGAACTTTCGTCTTTGTTGCCTTGCCTACCTCTTTATCAACATCCATCTCGATTTTCTCTTTACCGTTGCCGAAATCGTGGGGCGGCAAGGGTGCAGGAGGAGAAGGAAAGCAGGTGGAGAAGAAAATGGAGAGAAATCGCGGTCGATTGAGGTCGGAATCGCGGCCGATTGAAGGGCCGGTTGAAGAAGATGAGAAAAAAGACGAAAATGGCGAGGGCAAAATGGTCATTTTACACACAGTAATCCTTCGGTGAACATTTTTTATTTTACAGGGGGGCAAAGTGTAGGTTTTTAAATGTCAGGGAGGAAAAAGTGAAAAAGAAGGTTATTATAGGGAGATTTTTTGTAATTTAGCCATAAATAAATCCAACAAGTGGTCAGCTGATTGACCCAAATCACACAACTATCATCAATGGGCCTATTTGATGCAATGATTTTACCATGTACATTTAAATGTATGCAAAATAAGTATAAATAATAAGTAAAATAAATCTTATATATGTACTGTCACTTCATATATAGATGCTAAAGCTATCTGTTTGATTACTCAGAAAATTTTTTAGAAAATAACTTTCTAGCGGGAAAAGTATCTTCCATCCGTTTTGATTTTTAAAAAATAACTTTTTTTAGAATTTTTAAAAAAATTTATGGAAAAATTCTTTTCCTCTTTATTTGAAAAGAAATTTTTTTTTAGTTTTTTATTTGAAAAATAAAACTATGGAAAGGATGTTTTCTATTAAAAAAAAACTTTTTTTTGGGTAAAAAATAGTTGGTCATAATTTTCGAGAAACCAAGCACGCCTAAGTAGGCATAGATATTTCATAGTATAAAAATTAGCTTAGTATGTTGAAACTAAAAATACATGGCGAAAGTAGTGTAATTAATTCTAAGGAGCCGATTGGTTGGATATAATTATAAAAACAGTGTAGTTAAAAATACATACAATTATAAATACTATAGTCATAATTATATCTAGTTTGTTTGGTTTTATGCGATTATAACTACTAAAGTTATATTTTTTAAATTTGGCGGAGTTTCGGTTGAGATTTATATTTGTAAATTTTTTTAATTTTTAGATAAAAAGATGAGATTACATTTTCCGAACATAGTATAATCATGAGATTTTGTAATTATTGATTAAGACTTTTATATCTATATATAATTTATATATTATAAAATTATTTATAAATTTAATAAATTTTAAAATTAAAAATACTATAAATTTGGTCAAAACAAAAATTAAGGTATTATTGAATTAGTAAACTGGAAAAAAAAAGAAGCATATGAAAAAAAAAATTTATTGAACCTAACAGATATTATTAAGCATAGCAAATTTTATGAATGGGTATTCCAGGAAAAAAAAAAAAAAACGTATAAAAAAAATTTATTGAACCATTACAGACATTATTAAAATCCTAGCATATTTCATGAATAGATTTTCTTGGTAAAATAAAAAAATAAAAGAAAAGCATATGAAAAAGAAAAACACATTTTATTTATTTTTTTAATGGGTGAGACCATTCCGGTAGCAATTGAGCCTTCTCGTATAGATGCAACTATAGCAGTTAGGCCCAACTATATCAAACCAAACAAAAATTTAATAGATGCATGTATTTCCAATCGCACTGTTGAAAATGTATACAATCAAACAGCTCCTAAGATGTCGTACAATTTCCTACTGCATCATATGTAGGCATATATAGATATTGCAATTGAAGCTTATTTCATTTTCTATCATTTTAATATATTGGATATTTGATAATGTGATTTTTTTGTTTACTATGTCAAATTACTAATTATTAACTATCCATCTATGTGTCTTAATGCAAGGGAAATTCTTTCATTCCTCATACTTACAACATCTCTCCCTCTCCTTTGGAAATAGACTTACAAAATCTATCAATATTTTTATATCATATATATATATAGCGAGAGAGAGAGAGAGAGAGAGAGAGAGAGAGAGAGAGAGAGAGAGAGTTCAACTAGCTACGGTGTTTTTAAAAACACAAAGCACTTACAGTCTTTGTAATCTTTTCGTTATTAGATCTATCTTTTTGACTAATTTTATCTTTTAGATCATACTATTCAATCAATTACCCACTCAGCTCTAGAGAACCACCGTCATCCTGACCACACATCTCTTAATCCAAGGGGTCGAAAACCTCCAAGCATTAATAACTTGGTATTTTTTAAAATATAGAAACTCAATTCACTACATATATATTGCTCTATTTTTTTAAAAAAGTATCAAGTTATTAGTACATATAAGCTTTTAGCGTTTGAATTAAGAGATATGCGATCAGAATGATAGTAGTATTAAGAAACTTTACCAGCTTCACATGCTATTAGATGAAATGGCTTTTCTTGTATTTATTTCTCTGTGTGCCAATTTGATGTGGTAAGAGGAGAAAATCACTGACTTGTTAGATTAAGGTTTCAATCTTTTACCTTTTCTCTTTCAATTTCCCCCGCACCTCTCGTTTTCTCTTTTCTGTTTTCTTTTATTGTTCCTCTACTTATTTTTGACTTAAGTAGAAGAAAAATGCTACAAGCAACAAAATTTTGAAAACGTAGGGACAAATAAGAAAATTTAAATTTTTTTTATATCAGTAAAACATCTTTATAATACCATCTGTTTTTTATCATGTCGATCTATCAAATAAGATATGTCAAAGCAAACTGATATATTATGTTACGTCGATGACACACCGAATCTTGAGTTGAAGCTAAACATGATGAGGGATCAAAAAGTTGGAAACTCAAAAAAAAAAAAAAAAAAAAAAAAAAAAAAACATGGCAACTAAGGGCACTCATTAATGCTCCAATGAGTTTTAGAACATTCCTATGAGTGAGTGACTTTGCCAAACCAAGACCCAACAACAGTACAAAAGCACCCTCCCCCACATGTAAATTGGCCCTTTGCAAGTCTCCACCACACCTCCCCCTTTAACTTTAACTTTATTTTATTTAAATTTGAGTACTAAAACAAATGTTTGGAAAAGTGTAACCCCTTATGGGCTTGTCACATATTCACATCCTTTTGTGCCTTAAAGTTGGGAGCTAAAATTAGTAAGGACCTATCCCAAAGGCCAAAAGTGGATCATGACAACTAAAAGTAGTATTTTAGTAATACAAAATACTTTATTGTGTCAAATATTTTTAAATTAGTTGATTATTAAGCATCTAGGTTAATTAGAATCTAGCTCTAGAGAAAAGAGATGAGAAAAAGATTGAATGAACAAAGAAGATATGGAAACCTGGTTGAGTGTGGGTTTGAAAAGTTTACTTATGAAAAGATTTATGTTGAATAATTAATAAGAAAGTAAATAATAATATTATGAGTTAATTTCATATAGGTTTCTGTAAACATAGTGAATTACAAATATATTTCTACAAAATTTAATTTTTATATGTTGTCTTTATAATAGTTTTGATGTTTTCAAATATGTTTCTATCGTTAAGATCCGTTAGAAAAAATTAATTAATCATAGATAAAATACTTAATCTTTATTAGTTAATGAGGCGACTTAATCTTTTTACCCCTTTTTAATAGTTGGGATTTTTAGAAAAAAATATTTGTGATGACAAAAATATTATTTTACTTTTAACGAAACTTTGTAGGAATATGTTTGTAATTTATTATATTTGTATGGACCTGTACGAAATTAACCCAATTCACTAATTTATAGATTAAAATCTAAAACTCTGAAAGACACGTATTTTGAGGTTGAATGATTTTATTATGTATGTCATATTCTTCAGTCAGGTGGGACTATATCACTCAAAATATTTTGACAAACAGAAGGTCATGATTTCGAGTTTGAGGATTTTGAATAAAGTTTTATACCTGATTTTGAATAAAGTTTTAAGCCAAATTTATCATTTTCACTAATGAATTAACATGTCATGTTTATATTTCATGTCATACTAATAGTGAATTATTATTAAAAATAAAATTCAAACCATAACTGTTCTTTTTTCATATGAAAATGACGAGGAGATAATAAATTCCAAATGCATGGTACCATAAATAGGTTTTTGCAAATTTTACGTATCTGTCTTGGATAGATGGAAGGGTGGGATAGGTGGACAAATTACGAGATACAAACTAACCGGTTTAATAGTCTGTTTGTGGATCATCTGAAAGATCAATAACAATATGATTTTTAGAAAGATTTCGTCGGACCCATTATTAGTTGTCCACGAGGTTAAGTAGCAATAACAATTTGGCTTAAGCTTTTTGGGCGGGTAGTGTGGGTTCAACGAATTATTATTGCTAGCGAGTCGGGTCGGATCGGATCTTTACAATTAGTATCGGGCGAATACTGCAGAAGTAAAGGTGTCGAGTGGACTAGGGTCGATCGGGTAATTAATGTATTGTACCCATACCTAAAAAGAAATGGTTAGAAAAAAAATATACCCTACCCATTTAACTTGGTCGGGTTAGATACTAAAGTTCTTAATATATCAAATTTGATGCAGGTAGTGACTACCGTATACTATTCAAGACCAGGATATGGATCGGGTCTAGATCGGATACCGATATCTGTATAAATATATTTTGTTTATAAACTTTATTAAATACTCTATGGACAAACTATAAAGTCCGCCGTAACATTCTAATAAATTGTACCGTCCAATAAAATTCATTCAAAAGAAAAAAAAAAAAAATATCCGAATATATTGGTCCAAAATATATGCATCTACTATCGGATATTTCACCAGGTCCCGGTCCGGGTCCGGGTCCGGATTTGAAAACTATTCCGGACCCTACCCATTTAAAAGTTGGGTTCGGGTCGGGTCCAAGTCGGGTATGGGTATAAAATATCCAGACCCATACCCGAAATTTTAATGGGTAATTTTTTTAATCCGTATACTATTTATTTTTTATCGGGTCCGGTTCGGGTCCGGTTAGGATCCGGGTAGGGTCCGGATCGGGTATGGGATATCGGATATTTTGGACAGCTTTAACCAGAAGTGTGAGAGTTGAGTGCTATATGAGACAATGAATATCAACAAGAAGTGTGAGAGCTAATTGCTATATGGGATAACGAATATCAGTCAGAAGTGTGATAGCTAAGTGTCTCGTCCGCATCTATGATCTGATTTGAACCCGAGGGCGTTAGGATCTAAACGGTCCCAATAGTCCAACATCGGATAAAAAAATTCATGGTGTGGACCCAACGAGCTATTGTTGCTAGCTAATCGGTCGTTACAAACTACCTCTTATATTCTACATAGTTTTTAAGTGACCTGGTAGACCTGGTCCACCCCATGACTTCCGCTCTCAATTGTTTCACCATCATTTGTTTCCTCATTCCCGAGAACTTACCACCTGAACATGGCCAGGGATGAACACCAATCGAATTAAACCAAGTTTACTTAATTCAATTCAATTTAGTTTGATCTATTATAGCAAACTAAATATGTATTAGTTCGTATAACTCAAGCCGACTCAAACAGTCTTAAAGGTCCACGCCAAGGCAAAGTCTCTTTTATTTGTAACACAGTACTAACTTGATAAAAAAATAAAACTAAATGTACTAACTTGATACAAAAAATAAAGCTACAGAGTACTAACTTGATACACTTTAAACCATAGAGTACTAAAGTGAGAAAGTACGAAATTACAGGGTACTAACTTGATACACTTTAAACCACGGGGTACTAAAATGAAAACGTACGAAATTCCAGGGAGGGTTTTTGAAGTTTTTTTTTTTTTCATGTTACCTGCTTCGTTTATTTTATTTAGAAATAAATTTGGCTGGAAATATGAATTAACTAGAATTGAAGCTTAGATTAAGTCTGCAAGCCAGCGTAGCTTTGCTTTGTAAATTTCTTTCTACGAACGATCTATGGTTTTTGAAGTTTTTCCATTAAAAAAAAAAACATACTCGAGGAGGTTATATGAAAGTGATGTATAGTTGAGGGGTTTCTATACATTTTCACCAGATTCATAATAGTAGCCAAAAACCCGTAACTCCGCCAGCATTAGGGAAACGGGAAATCTCCTTGGGGGGGTGACCGGCTGTAGGCGGTAACCCGGTTGCCTCCCACGGGTGGGGCCCACGCCCCCGTTACGCCAGTGCCAGCTAGACTCCCCCTTCCCCGGTGACACGAATCCGCCCCACCAAAAAAAATCCCCACTTTCGAATATCACATACAATCACGACCGTCCGTTCTTGATTCAGCGGACGGATACGGCGCCTCCCCTCCACCAAACATGCTCTCTCCCTATCAGATTGTCGATTTTGGCCAAAATTTACCGACACCGCCTCAACTATACGATATTTACAAACCGGTCCCTTAATTGTACTTTTCTTAATTAATACTTCAAAAATTACCTTTGCTTAGCTGAGTTCGAAAATTCTGGTAAATTTGGTATCTAGCTATTAATTATTAATTAATTATTAATTATTATTAAATTAAAATTGTTAAGTTCGATAAAAAAAAAAATATCGTTGAACTAAATTTATTTATTTATTTATTTATTTATTTCAATGTTGTGAGGGGTTTCTTTGTAAATTTTAGTAGGGATTATTCCTCGGCCGCTTCTTCGAGGAAGCGAAGCGCGTTGAAAGCCTCATAACATAACACAAGATGGATATTGCTAACGCGAATCCACCCAAAAAAAAAAAAAAAAAAAAAAAAAACTCCGTCTCTCTCTCTCTCTCTCTCTCTCTCTCTCTCTACTCTTTTTAATTTCTTTAAATAATTAATTAATTTATATATCTTCCTCCTCTTCGATATTTTTTTCTCTCATTTCGTTCACGGAGCTGCGGGGGTGGGGGAGAGAGAAATCGAGGAGAGATCGAAGGTGATTGCGCGATCCCCCTTGGAGCGTTCGCTCTCATCATCACTTCGTCTTCCTCCGACGACGACGACGACGATCCGTCGTGGTGGGGTTTCGGTCGATTTCGGTGGCGGAGGAGGTGAATTGCGTCGCGAATCGCGCGGTTAGGGTTCCGTTTGATGAGGTCCTCGTCGCCGACCCCGAGGAATGCTCCCCCTGCTTCCTCCGCTTCCTAGGGCATCACCCGCCCCCGATCTCCGCCGCTGCAGCTTAGGATGGACCTGGACGCGGCGATGACGACCGAGTCCGACCACGATCCGGCCCCCGCCGCCGCAGCCGCGAACCACCACCACAACGAGGACCCGTCGACGTCGCCCGCGGCGGCGCCGCCGCCGCCGCCGCCGCCGCCGCAGCAGCAGCAGCAGGTCGTGGCCGGGCCGAGGCCGGCCCCGACCTACAAGGTGGTGAACGCGTTCATAGAGAAGAAGGAGGACGGGGCCGGGTGCCGGTGCGGGCACACGCTCACGGCGGTGCCGCCCGTGGGGGAGGAGGGCACGCCGGGCTACGTCGGGCCGCGCCTCATCCTCTTCGGTGGCGCCACCGCCCTCGAGGGCAATTCCGCTGCCCCGCCCTCCTCCGCCGGTAGCGCGGGCATCCGTATGCTTCTCTTCTCCTCTCGCGTTCTTTCTATTTATATCAAAACCTCTTTTTCTTGATCCCAGTTGTTATCTCTTCCCTGAGACCCTAAATTTTGCGAGGAGAAGGTTGCAGTAGCTCTGACTTGTTTTCAAGTTGAAATCTTGGTAACATTTCTCTGTGTAGTTATCTCGAATTTGCAATCAGGAAATGTGAGCTTATATGTGGTCTTGTTAATGTAATTTAGATTTTTGTTCTTGTTGTGTTCTGGACCTCTGAATTTGGGATTGTTATTGCTTTCAACTATTGTTTTCTCCTTGGGTTGTAGGTTTGGCGGGTGCAACTAATGATGTCCACTGTTACGATGTGTTGGCTGGTAAATGGACGAGGTAAGATTATTTGAAAGTTTGAAACTCTCATCTGATTAAGCAATTGAAGTTGGCATATGTCGGTTTATGACGAATGGCATTGAACTTATGTGGGAAATCTGCTTCTTTTCAGGCTCACTCCACTTGGAGAGCCACCGTCACCAAGAGCCGCACATGTTGCAACTGCTGTTGGTACTATGGTAGTCATTCAGGTACTTTGAATCCACCTTCTCAGTTAGATTCTAATAATATATTTGATTCATTAGTAAATCTTCTTGATTGAAAAGAATTCGAAGATGGTCTTCCATCTGAAGTTTATCCTGTTTTCCTGTTGTTAATTTGTTATCCAGGGTGGTATTGGCCCTGCTGGTTTATCTGCGGAGGATCTTCATGTTCTGGATCTAACGCAACAACGGCCACGATGGCATAGGTGATTATTGATGTTAATGTTTTGGAAACATGCTGATTTAATGTGTCTTTGCTGATACTTGATACGAGCGGATGCAGGGTTGTTGTACAAGGACCGGGTCCTGGTCCGCGATACGGGCATGTGATGGCTTTAGTTGGGCAAAGGTTTCTATTGGCTATTGGTGGGAATGATGGTAGGCAATTGTACACTGTAGATATCAGAGCGTTGTCCAATGTGCCCTAAAACTTTTTTTTTTTCTTGTGTTTCCCGTATTTCCTCTTAATGTAAGTTAGTTTATAGTTCTTTATTATGTTCTTAGGTAAGCGTCCTTTAGCTGATGTTTGGGCACTTGACACTGCTGCTAAACCTTACGAGTGGCGGAAGCTAGAACCGGAAGGTGAAGGCCCACCTCCATGCATGTGAGTGCATTAGTTGGAATGTAGAATTTGTCTGACGACATTAGTTTTCTTTCTGTTCATATTGCTCCTCGTTACTTAAAGGAGTGCATTTCGCTTTGACAAATCATGTGCCATCTCTCTTCGTGACTGTGTAGAACTTATTAGATATTGACATAATGAAACTCAAATTTCAGCTGTTCACTCAATACACTCATATGTGAAGCTTTATATTATGTTTTACAACTTGAGCCATATTTAGCGAGTGTTCCTTTTGGTGTGAGGGTTAAGGTTGTCCTGATGCTCTATGGTCTTGCAGATTAACCATGAAAGCAATCTTCCTTGTAAGTAGGATAAGCTGGCAGATTTTGTACTCCTAGACCCTACAGTAGCAGGGGGCCTTGTTTACAACAATGCCTTCTTGTAAGTTGTAATCCATATTTATTGTAGCCTATTAATAGTTATAGTGGGAGAACTTGTTTTTGTCTGTTCATTCCTCTTAGTGACTATTCTTCAATATCTTGATGCTTACATCCAAGGAAATAAATGGGTTTTAACGATCATGATCTCTAGGATCACCATGCAGATCATGCTGCAATAGCTGAGTTGTCGATGTCTTTTTCAGCACCAGTAATAGGGGGGATGCTGATTGTATGTGTTCAAAACTTCTGTTTTTCTTTTTAATATTTTTCAAGTGAATGAGTCTTTATTTTTTTTTTCCTCAGTTGTTTCTTTCTACTTTTTATGCAGTTGAATGATGAAATTTGATGAGACTGGGAGTTAATTTTGGTAGTTTAGATGCCTGATTCAAAAGCTAAAAAAATCTGATATAGTGAGTATAAATTTGTGTTTGTATCTTACATAACTATTTAGAAAAGAATTTTGAGGATTCCATTTCTGCAGAGTTGAGTTTTGAAACTGGAGTAAAACTGAATGTTGTGCCTTTATCGTACAATACTGCATGTTTCAAATATCTTTCCTTTCCTTTCTATATCTCTTTGTATCTTATTTTCTGATATATTTCTTGTAATCATGCAGAGTTCTGCAGTAGAAAGCAATTAACTCTTTCTTATTCCGCTGTAGATTTTTTATGCCAAACTTTAGTCCTGTTTCAGTTTCCTGTGGTCGTTATTCTAACCAACCGTGAAGTTCATATTTAAATTATTGGTGAAGGTTCAAGAGTCTTTATTATATAGTTGTAGGCTTAAGTCATATGCTAGGGCCTAAAGCATCCTTAGTGTAGCATATGTGTTATTGCTTGACCCTCTTTTTCGCTGTAAGCGTTCTTAGTGCTTCCTTGTAGAAGCATTCTTGATTTCCCTAGTCTGACAGTTTGCTCAACCCTCTTGTCCGCTGTTCTTTTTCTGAGTGCTTGAACCTTCTTTGCATATATGGTACTGCACAAGTTAACTTTCTTAGCATATGTGTTATTGCTCATGCTTGTGCATGCCAAATTGTACAGAAGGTCGCCTTTTACATGCCTGTGGGCAACTTTGCCTCTATGTGAGGTATGACCATAGTTAGTAAATTCGCGAATAATTCGCGAATTATTCGCGAATTTTTGAAAATACGTTTAAAACGGCCGTTTCCGTATTTTTCGGAAAAATTCGACAAAAATCGCGTTTTTTTTCACAAAAATAATTAAACGCGAATTATTCGCGATTCGCGAACGATTCGGCCAAAAAAACGGTAGTCGCGGACTGGCGGCCGCGGGTCGCGTCGTCGCCGCTCTCGTCGCACCGTCGGCTCATTGCCGCTCTCGTCGCCGCCCTCCTCCGCCGCCCTGGCCGGCGCCGGGAGCAAAAGGGCTGCCGGGCGTCGTCCTCCTCCTCCTCCGCAGCCCTGGCCACGGCCGGGAGTGAGTGGCTGAGTGAGGAAGAACCGAAGAAGAAGAAGAAGAAGAAGAAGAGGAGGAGGAGGTTGGTAAATGGAGTTTGGGGTTGGGAGATTGCAGCGTCCACGAGGCTACACTCAGCCTCGTGGACCGAGCCTCTGCCATTTTTATTTAAGATGTGACTAGAGACATGACTATACATACACACACACACTATATATATATATATATATATATATATATATATATATATATATATATATATATATATATATATATATATATATATATATATATATATATATATATATATATATATATATATATATATATATATATATATGAATGATAATAGTATATTCAAAAAAAATTTTAATTTAATAGAAAAATTTTTAATCTGAATTTTTTTATTTTGAGGTATAATGTAGTTTATTATTCTTTGTACTTAATTAGCTTAATTTTATAGTTTTTTTTTTTTATTTTTATATTCTTAGAAAATATGAGTATCTATATTACCAGCATAAATTTTGAGAGAAAATTTTTTTAATTTAATAGCCGAATTTTTGATACCGAATTTTTAATTGGTGAACGTATAATATCCGTATAAATTGCGTATCCGAATAATTGACGAATCCGTTTTTTATCCGTATTTTTCAACGAATTTAAAAATTAGAGAACGAATTTTATCCGAATTATATCCGTACCGAATTTTTGCCGAATCCGAATTTACTAACTATGGGTATGACTAGCGCTTCATAGTTATATCATCTGTGAAATAGTTATGATCAATTTTAGCTTTGTTCTGCCTTGATAAGTTAAAATATATGAAGTTCTATCAACATTCTCCTTAGTGTAGCTACCTAGTTTGTACTGAAAGAAATTTGATCTTAACCCCTGGCCTGGATCCAACATTGATTTTACACCCTTGTACCAGTTCGCCATCTGATATGATTTTGTGAGATAAGCTGACAAACTATCGAGGTCGTTTTATATGTGTTTGCATGTGCACTACCATGTGCATGTCATTTATGACATTGCCCATATTTTGCATGAGCACTGAGTTGAATGTTGTGTGCTATGTAAGCTTCTTGATAAAGAAAATGACGAAAATATTCTTTATCCCTCAAGATTTTCATTATCTTTGTTTTTTAATTTTTCCATTGTTGTTCTTTTAATTGTCAAATTGTCCATTCTTGACTCTTACATCTATTTATGTTTGTTTAGGTATGCAACTGCAAGTGCACGTTCTGATGGTCTTCTTTTGCTTTGTGGCGGGAGGGATGCAAACAGTGTGGTGAGTCAAAAGATTTTGTATAAAGCATGATTTTCTTCCAAATATGTTGTTGACTCTCTCCAGATAATAGGTTTATTGTTTGCTGTAACTGTTAATTGCATACATGAAATTTGAATAATATGTTTGGAGCTTTACCTTCATGTTATTTTATCAGGCAAGTTTCTTGGATAATGCCTTTTCACCTTTTTTGAATGTTAGCTTTCTTAAACCTCATGACAATAACTAATTTTACTATATTATATTTGTTGGCTAAAAGCAAATACGATAATGCTATGCTTTTACGATATTTCTAAAATCAATCATTTATGTTGCAGTTGGACATGTTCCTTTTCTCATCATATTATTAGGCGATTCATGTTATTTCTGAAGATGCTTTGCTTCTTGCCAGATTATTAGGAACTATGTTTATTACTTGCTGTAGCAGGCATAGTATTCTTTGTCCGCATTAGAATGTAACTAGGCGCATATATAACTTTGGCAGGTAATGTTGTTTAAATCAATATTAATGAATGATTTGCTATTATTTGTTATCTTTTATACTTGTAGCCCCTGTCAAGTGCATATGGTCTTGCAAAACATAGGGATGGGCGTTGGGAGTGGGCTATTGCTCCTGGTGTCTCTCCATCTCCAAGATACCAACATGCAGCGGTGAGCTAATTTAACTTCTTAGTGTTGTTACTTATGTCGTATAAATATTACTGATTCTCTTATATTATTGTTTCAGGTTTTTGTCAATGCACGACTTCATGTATCTGGAGGGGCTCTTGGAGGGGGCCGCATGGTAGAAGATTCTTCTAGCGTTGCAGGTTGTTATTTCTTTAATTTTTACTGTAGAAAGTAGTTATAAGCCGTTACATAGTATAGCATGTATTAACTAATTTCAGTCATTTGGCATAGCTATTGACTACTTTAGACCCTTAGGATTGAATTTTTAATATCAAAAAGATACATTTCAATAGAGGACATGATATTGCAGCGGTAAATTTTGTTAAATCTTTTCAAATGATTAGGAAGGCCTGTTAGAGCCTAAGATCCCTGTGTTAAGGCAATCAGTAAAGTGAATTCATGCAGTTTGCTATTTCTGATGCTCATCAGCTTCTATTATCATTTTGACCTAAATGGATTTTAGATCTGTCAAGAGAGAATGCTATAAATCTTCTCTTCTATATAGTACAAAAGTGATTGCAGGGCAGAAAAAGATATAAAAGATAAATACATTTTGTGCAGGTATGATAATAATGCTTCCCTTTTCAATGGCCTAATCACAGTACAAATATTGTTTATACAGCAACAGTCTACTAGATTCCTTTTACTTTAAATATGCTTTAAATATGCCAGTTGTTTTCAAACATGTTGCTATGGTGTTGGTACCGGTCAGTTTTGCCATCATCGACACATAGTTTTCGTAAGCATCCATGCATTCTATTGAATAATTTTTTAGTTAATATAAAAGTTTGTTAATCTGCCGAAGGGGGTGGTGTGAGCTGTCATGTCGCTCTTCCACGTGATGCCTTACACAGTATATAGTTAAAGATAGTTCTTATTGCTTTAGTTAACATGTCATATGTCCTAAGCTATCCATCATTACAGTAACTAATCGACTTAGCACCTGCAAATCCAAATTGAAGAACATGAATTTTTAGTTATGAGTCTTTTCTTTGCAAAGATTTATGTGTTTATTTCTCCTTTCTTCGTAGTTCTGGATACTGCTGCGGGGGTATGGTGTGATACAAAATCAGTTGTCACGAGTCCCAGAACAGGCCGGTATAGTGCTGATGCAGCTGGTGGAGATGCTTCAGTTGAACTAACGCGACGCTGTAGACATGCAGCTGCTGCAGTTGGTGATCAGATTTACATTTATGGAGGCTTACGTGGTGGTAAGGATTTTAATTGATTTTTCTATATAGACTTGTCTGTAAATGGCCCGTGTCCTTATCTTTTTTTCTAAGGTGATCATTTCTAGATTCTGACTTGTGTTCTATCTTTTTTGGACTACAATTTTACCCATATATTAACAATGAACGGGTTTACATATGTCCTCTTTGATCCTTGGAATTTCATGTCCATATACTGTTTTCTGCTACTATTGTACAGCTGCAGATTTAATATCTGGGCTGCAGATGTTTTCCATATCTCGCTGCTTCGGCTTCAGTGATGTCTATATTACACACTAAAACTGTGTTTGTTTATCATACTGTACAAGGTGTGCTTCTTGATGATCTTCTTGTTGCTGAGGATCTGGCTGCTGCTGAAACCACAAGTGCAGCGTCCCATGCTGCTGCAGCTGCTGCAGCCGCCAATGTACAGGTTGGAAGATCACCAGCAAGAAGTACTTATGTTGATGAAAGACAAGGACAAACCGGTCCTGAAGCCGTTCCCGGCAGTGCTGTTGTACTTGGAACTCCAGTTGCTCCTCCCATTAATGGAGATATGTATGCTGATATAAGCACTGAAAATGCCATGCTCCAAGGACAAAGGTAACCCAACATAGAGGATATGAAAAACTATTATTTTGAATTATATTCCTGCAAAATCTGAGTATCCATATATTCCCTTGAAAAGTTGATTTCTTTCATCCATATGCTTGTACCGACAGAAATACCCCTCTTCAGATTTTTTTTTAAAAAAAACTTTTCTAATAGGAAACCAACTTCAAGTATTGGGTGACTCCCAACTTGATGGTATCTTTTGTAAGGAACTGCTCTTTTCTGCTGTATATATTATATCCTCAATTCAGAACTCGCACGGAGGATGTCTATAACTAACAGATGAATAGGTCTTCTTCTCTAATGCAAGCTATCATGTGAATTGTTGACTATGTTACTTAGGTGTTATCTTTGTACAGGAGAGTGAGCAAAGGCGTGGAATATCTTGTTGAAGCCTCAGCTGCAGAAGCTGAGGCAATTAGTGCTACTTTAGCCGCTGCAAAGGCTCGGCAAATCAACGGTGAAGTGGAACAACCACCCGAGAGAGATCATAGTTCTGATGCCACCCCGAGTGGAAAACAAATCTCAAGCCTGATTAAAGTGCCAGACCCTCCACTTTCAAATACACTTTCAATTAGTGCCACACCACCTGGCGTTCGGCTTCACCACAGAGCGGTCAGTAGAACCTTGTCAATTTATGTTCTGCTGTTGTTGGGATTGTCTCTTATGAGATGATGAAAAACCTATTTATTGGTCAATATTGTTCTGTTGATACTATCATATGCTTAATCCCAAGGATTCATGTGCCAACTGTGCACGATTGTTATGCACTGATCAGCATGTACAGAGGAGTACCCTGATTCCCTTAACACAAGTTGAATTGTCATTTCTGTTTTCCCTATATTCTTCTATTTAATGAGATTGGGATGCTCCCAAATTGTAATTTTATGTTTACAAGTTGGTAAGAAAGAGTTTCAAGATTAAAGGAAAAAATAAAAACACTCAAAGTTCTTCCTGTGGCACATTGCGTGTGCCATACCACATATTGCCACCGTTCAACATGACATTCCCATGCAACGGTACTTCAAACCTTGTTTAATCCCACTGCTTAAACCTCGAGAAAAATTAGTGGTCTAAGCCAATGGACCTTGAATAACACAACTTTTACTATGCAGGTAGTTGTAGCTGCAGAGACTGGGGGTGCTTTGGGTGGTATGGTTCGGCAGCTCTCGATCGATCAGTTTGAAAATGAAGGAAGAAGGGTCAGTTATGGCACTCCTGAGAGTGCATCAGCGGCCAGAAAGTTACTAGACAGGCAAATGTCTATGAATACCGTGCCTAAAAAGGTAGAATTAATTGCTATAATAAAAAAAGCATACATTTTGCATTTGACAAAGCTTGCATGTTTTGGCTTTTCCAGGGGAAGATTAAAAGATTCGAAAAATCAATGCTAGTTCTATTTTTAGTTCAGTTTTAGAGAAACAATTTTATATTTAGAAACATAGATTTAGATTGCCATTATGAAGTACAAGCCCCTGAAGTTTTTACTACTAAGTATTTGTTTTGCATACTTCTGATATATGTGATGCTAAGTCCAGGTAATTGCACATCTTTTAAAACCCCGCGGATGGAAGCCCCCCGTGCGCAGGCAGTTCTTCCTGGATTGCAATGAGATTGCGGATCTCTGCGACAGTGCTGAAAGAATATTTTCAAGCGAGCCAAGTGTTCTTCAACTCAAAGCCCCCATTAAGATCTTCGGTGATCTCCATGGTCAGTTTGGCGATCTCATGCGCTTGTTTGATGAGTATGGTGCTCCTTCAACAGCTGGGGACATTGCGTAAGTCTGCTCTTACTATTCTTGGAAATAATGCACTTGGTTTATTTTATATGTCGGAAGAACTATTTGAAAGATTTTATTAGCTTCAAGTATTCATGTATATTTTAGTTGAACTGGAAATCACCTGTTGAATTTTGAAACAATACTCTCCTCTCGTCTTTAAATTCTAATGCATGCTTTCTGACATGAACCAAAGTATTTTAAATGCTTGAATGAGAAATCAAATGTGAGGCTACTAGTTTCATACCTAGAAAATGGAATTAGTTTACATGATAGCTCTCTTTGTTTAAATTACTTTCTAATCGCCAAGCTTTATTGCTAGTTTAGTAATTTTGCTTTAATGTTTTCAGTTATATCGATTATCTATTCTTGGGAGATTATGTTGATCGTGGCCAACACAGTTTGGAAACAATTACTCTTCTTCTTGCACTCAAGGTACTCTTGCAGGGATTTCTCAGTTGATAGACAGAAAATTAGATCTCTAATTTACCAAGCCATATAATCGGGGTTATATTGCAGGTTGAATATACTAATAATGTACATTTAATACGTGGAAACCATGAAGCTGCAGATATCAATGCTTTGTTTGGCTTCCGGATTGAGTGCATTGAGCGGATGGTGATCATATATTCTCTTATCTTTTTTATTGTTTTTGTGTGTAAACAAGTCACATATTTTACATTCTGTGTTTGAATAGGGAGAGCGAGATGGTATCTGGGCTTGGCACCGCATAAATCGACTCTTCAATTGGCTTCCTTTGGCTGCATTAATAGAAAAGAAAATAATCTGCATGCATGGTGGCATCGGTCGATCTATCAATCACATTGAGCAGATCGAAAACCTTCAAAGACCAATTACAATGGAAGCAGGATCCATTGTTCTGATGGACCTTTTATGGTCGGGAATTCAAACCATAGACCCTACTTACGATCCTGCCACTTCCATCATTACGCTTTTGCTTTTCAATTCAGGAGCACAATGCTCATTTTTTTTGTTTTTCGGCGTTCTTCACAGGTCTGATCCAACAGAAAATGACAGTGTTGAAGGGTTAAGACCAAATGCTAGGGGTCCGGGCTTGGTAACATTTGGGGTCAGTCTTCTTTCTTGATTTAGTTTGCAGGTTGTACTTCTATGATACAACTTACCTGTTTTCTAAAAACTCTTTACTTTTCTACAGCCCGATCGTGTTATGGAATTTTGTAATAATAATGACCTACAGCTAATAGTACGAGCCCATGAATGTGTGATGGATGGCTTTGAGCGATTCGCTCAAGGTCATCTGATCACTCTCTTCTCTGCTACTAATTATTGTGGTAGGTATTTTTTTCGTTCGAAGTGCTTAGCAAATTATCTTTCTGTTTTTTGGTTGAATTTTTTGTTCACCAATCTTTTGTATATTTTATGTGTGTAGGTACTGCAAACAATGCAGGAGCTATTCTAGTTTTGGGAAGAGACCTTGTGGTTGTTCCCAAACTTATCCATCCTTTACCCCCTGCGATTACTTCACCCGAAACCTCTCCAGAGCGTCAAATTGAGGATACATGGATGCAGGTGCCATAGTTTCTTAACTAACACGGATGTTTACTAAAATAAAGTGCAGATGCTATTCTTCAATCATTTATGAGTATATACATATAGTGCTCCTATAAATTAAATAATTACATATAGTAAGGTTTAAGTATTCTGTCTATATTGAAATTTAGGTTTAAGTAGCATCTTATATTCAAGTGAAAGAAAACCAATTTTTTTTTCTACTAGCATTGCATTTTGGATTCTCAATATCATTTTCTTCTATTCAATCTTTGTTTGTGATCTCAGGAGCTTAATGCCAACAGACCGCCAACCCCCACAAGGGGCCGCCCACAAGTAGCTAATGATCGAGGTTCTCTTGCCTGGATATAATAGTTTTTTCTCAGATGTTTATATATTCCGTTATTTTCAAGGCTCCTGGTTGGAATATATGGCGTTAAATTTAATCCTCTAATATACGACGGATCGTGGCGAGATCAATGAGCTGAAGAATTGGAATGCCTGATGGGGTTCGGCGGAGGAGAAGCTGCTTTCACAAGGAAGGCTGAAATTCGAAGCAGAAAAAATCTGATCGACACACGGCTTACTATAATTGCTTCGATGCATTGGTGGGAAATCCTCAGAAACATTGATCAGGAGTTTGCCTCAGTTCCTGCTGTGTCTTCACCTCTTTGTATATTCAGCTGCTGGGTTAGATAGGTTGAGCATATGCTTGTTGTCTTTCTGTGTTTTACCCAATTGGATATTGTGCGGATAGGGCTTTTTCTGTTGTTAGTCGGGTATTCTTTCGTGCCATCTAGAATTTTCCTGTCGAGGGGATGTAACTAGTGTTGGTGAAATATTACGAATTCCCACAACGGTCCTGGGGTGCAAGTCTCTGTATAATAGAAATGTCTTGCTGTTGTAGCGCATATATCAACTCTTTTAATTTCTGTGGTGCTGTCTGTTTATGTACGATGTGAGTTTTGAGTTGATGTACGAGGATTGATGAAGAGCATCTTGGTTATATTTAAGGCTTTTTCAACAAGTGCTGAAGTGGTGGTGGTGACAATCCAGGCAAATAGTGTCATCCCAGTGAAGCAAGCTAGATCTTACATGTGCTTAATTTCTTCACAGCAGCAAGGATTTGCGACTGGCAAATCCTCAATCTGTTCAATAAGAGAAAGGAAATCTACTACCTTTTCAACAAGACAACGAACCCAACCCACAGAATTAATGTTCTTACTATAGGAGGAAAATATATAATTAGAATGAATACACTATTAGGTGATAATAGTAGAGGCGTTTGAATGCAGTAGGGTTAAAAAAAAAAAAAACAAATTGATCAATCAGTTGACATTTCAGGCCTTACCTGGATCAAATCTGCACAATTCAACATCAACGGCGTCTGAGTCAATAAAACAACAGCACAAGTTAAAAAAAAAATGGCCAAATAAATTTAATCCTTCACCAATAACGCTTACATCAGCAGTTTTGTGAGCAGTACACAGTTGATCAATGATTCAATGAAGGTGACATATCACGATTTCTGTGAAAAGAATATTTAGATGGAATGATCGCTAGATACAGAACGTAAACAGTGGATTGTTTTATCTGGCTATTTTTCAGCACAAATACAGAATAAAAGTCCTGTCCTATTGAGCCCCGGACCAACAAAAAAAATGGACCTAAAGTATAGTTGGACCAATAGCTAATGCCTGATTAAACAAGGTGTTAACTTCGAAAATAACACAAGAAGCTGAGCTAATGGTACCTGTACCTGGGAGCAAAATTTCGCCAATAGATGAAGATATATTTCTCTCTTTCCTGTCCATATTTGCCCATAATATACAACAATCACATAAGACAAAACCTCCCATGTGAAATAATTTTGAAGATAGATCTTAAGCAAATTTAGGGTCTCATTAAGGAGCCTGCAGAACAGTAAGATAAAATGGGTGCCCTTGTCCCAAGCCCGAAGACGACTTATTATTCACTTCATCAGTTATTCCTTCCTCCTGTGGTTGTATTTTCCAATGCAATTCATAATTTGATAAATTATATGTTCCAGGTGAGAATACAAAGATTTTGAGAGGTAGTTTGACTGTAGATGCTGGCTCCATAGCAAGTTTAGTGGAACTTAATGCGCTCCAAACAAACGGGGGACTGCTTTCACTTAATGGCTTTTGAGAATGGCTCCCTTGGACATTAGAAATAAGCTTAATGTCATTTGTTAAAGAAACATCATACCATCCTCCCTGATCGTTAGAAGAATCAGAGAGATGAACTGCATCACTGGATTGGGTCGTCTCTAGCATGCTGTCAAATGTTGCGAGTCGGATGGAGACGAGACTATTAGAACAGTTGTGGATCGTCAACTGCAGATCAATCTCGCAAAAAGGACTTGAAAATTCATGATAAATTGTTCGAGGTCCATCCATTAGCCACCGAATTGGGCTAGTCCTGCTGATACTGAGAGAAGAATAAAACAATTCTTTTTAAAAAAATACAAGGCCCTTGAAGCTTCAAAAATGAGAGAAAAAAAAGAAAAAAAAAAGGAAAAAGAGAGTGATTTGGAAAAGGTCCTGGGTCTAGTTCTATATCTTTTGGATTGAACCCCACGACTACAGTAGTAGTAGACTTTAGTCTGAGTCCATTTGAATAAAACTGACTCCGTACCAATTCTTTGGGATGGGAGAGTACTTAGTTGACTGAAAATTTAAATAAAACAGAATCTGCCTAAATCAAACACTAGTCATCTATATAGTTATGGGGTAAGCATACATTCTAGCCAAAACAGAAAAAGAAAAAGGAAAGCTTAAAGAAGATTCAAGCTCTTGCCTGCAATGGCATGCATGGTTAGATAGCAGTAGCTGGTTTGGTCCTTGCACTGAATCCGAGTTACTACCTACCATCTTTGAAATCATGATGAAATCAAGAAGGCTCTGATATCCCTGAACCATACAGAAAGAGTCGATGAAATCAGCCAAAGCGGAATGTTTATTAAGAGCAGAGCAGCTTAATTTTATGAAATGCATGAGTAACATCCAAGTTTGCTGGACTGAGGCCACATGATTTACTATTAATTAATAACATATATCAATAATAAGTTGGACCCCCTATATGGATGATATTGAAAAAAATGGACTGGAAATGGAAATATTAAACATTGATCTAAACTAAGTGGTGATAAAGCCATTACTGAGAAATGTCCAAATACCCACGCATCCACAATGCAACATCAGATATAAGTTCTACAGGTATTTAGTGAGATCAATAAGCCTCGGTTATCTAATTTGGAAGGAGATGTCTGTACCTTCACTAACTTTCCCTGGTAATACCTTTCTTGACAATGAAAATCAGTCAAAGGTGACCTTGATACATCTAGTAGCATATCGTTGCTGATTGCAGACGACAACAGCGTATCACTTCCTTGGACAGTCTCCTCATTCTTTTCACCTGTCATTAGGACCTAATAGACATACAAGCACATAAGCCTCTAGGAACAAAAAGGGCATTCAACATCACAGATGTAATCAGCAACGAAAACAATGTGTTAAATGAGAAAAGGTTAAATTGTAGAAAACCCCTGAAAATAGCGTCAATTACAGTTTCTCTTCTGAAATATAAAAAACCAACATTCAGCAATGTAACATAATAACATTAAGACCTTTAGCACTTCAACCCCCTTCCTGTCACATTTTCATTCAAGTACTGCTCTGTAGCCTTAAAATATGAACCCCGAACCCATTATACCTCTTTCTTGGTGGGAAAGATCATATTCTATGATTTTTTGACAATTCTTCAATGTAAAATGTGACAAAAGGAGGTCAAGTGATAATAGTCTAAACATTTATTGGGTTTAGATGTATGTTTTTATATCCCGGGGGGTCAAAATGCAAATGGCTCTATTTTCAGAAGGTTTGTCTTCATATTAGGGCTCAAAAAAAAATTGTTAATCAAATATTTAACAGTTTGTGGAAATGGGCCAACAAGACAACTACTTTAAGACATGGTCAAATAAGATTCTGTATTCCTGCATGAGACTATCTATTGAAAGTAGATTAGTTTAACAGTGGAATTAACAAAATGCTCTCAAACCTTTAGCTTAAAGAAGCATGATAACGTCTGGCCCGAAAATATTTCTTGCATGGAGCAGATAGAATTGCAGGAAGGTAATGCTGATATCACCAACTGATTGCCAACACATGACAATTGATGAAGTAAGAAAGTCTCCGAAATGGTTCGATTAACAACATCCATACGCACAAAATACTCTTGTAACCTTGACGGCCATGGGCTGATCAGGAATGAAATATCTAATGATGGCAAAACCTGTCAAAATAAAGGGACATTACTTGGAGAACAAGACAAAGCTGCCAAATGGTGATTATACTTTCATAGCATGAAAAATAGTACCAAAACAGCCCACTTAATAAAGAAATAAACTCAATAATGGCAAGCAACAGAAGTAGATAAATATAGTTGATGGAATACCTTTCCAAAATGATCTAATTATCTACTTCATGCAGAAAACTATCAGTATGTACAGAAAAAGAAACTAAATCAACTTCATTATTTGCTCCTGTTCAACCATTTTTCTCACACTTTATCAAAGTTTCATTCCCTCAATCTTTTCTACTGCATGAAAAAGTCAATTCCAACCACACTGCAAAAGGATTTGCCAACTCAAAAAAGCAGTCATAATTTTTTTTTCTTCCTGATTTCTCCGTTCTTTTCAAATTTTCAAGTTCTAACTATTAGGTACAGGTATCTGTAAACAAGTGATTTCCAAATTAGCTTTCAACTTACCATCTGATGGCTGCATCTATGTTATGTCTGACCTGCTGGTTGTGCTCAATTTCAAAAAAAAAAATTGCCAACAGGACTGGATATATTCCCTTATTACTTTGTTTTTTTTTTCATCTTTATTACTTCGTATTACTGAATACGTGAAGAAAAAAATGGTATTTACACAAAAAAAAGTTAGAGAGGAGACTCCTCATATTAGGGCCAGATGTGGCAAGCCATGTGCATGCTTAAAATCACTCAATTGCTCCGAAGAATAGAGGCTGTTATGAAGAATGCCAAGAGATAATTATGCAACCTAACCACAGTAAATTTATGAAGACTGAAAACTTCTTGGTGACATGTACGAGTACAAAAAAAAATAAGCACCAGTATCTCTCATTCTTTGCTCAGATTCCTAGAATGAAATGAACAACACAAAAGTCCACAATGCCAAAATGTAATACATACACATTCAATAATGGAACCAGTGTCTAAATTTATTACGCAGTGGCTTATGGAGCAAATAACTAGGGTACCCACTTCCTCAAAAAGTTGAAATGGTACCAGCAAGAGTTCCACAACCTTCTCTACCACACATTGAATCCACCAGAGAGCAATTAAAATAACTCATTGTCAATTTATTCCAACAAATCTCAGTTCTCAATGAAAAAGTACATTAGCTTCAAAAAGTTGCACCTAGGTGATTACTTTTAAACATACCAGAAGATGTACCCTATAAAACATGAATTTTTTAATAGAAATATTACCTCCAAATTGTAATTCATGCGCAGTGTACGGTATGTCATGTCACTAGAACCACCTTCCATTTCATAGTATATTGACATATAAAGAGAAATGTTTCCAGAAGACCCAGAATGAAACCAAAGAGGCCATGAGAATGTTTCGCCGCCTCGAATAGAAACATCCTGTATAAAAAAAGTGAAAATAAATTTAAAAGATTATAGACCAACTTTGTAGTAAGATTGCAACTAATGATCGTATTCCAGAATTTCTCCTCACATTTGGAAATGAAAAGAAGGCACTCCTGGATAAATTTTTAGCATTTCCTGATGCATCCTTGTTTTCCATATGTCTCTGCTGTTCTAAGCATTGAGGAAAATCCTCATGAATGTCCGCAGAATTAGCGGGAATCAAGAATCTCGGATGACTTACTTTCATCCTGATGTTCTGCAAATTTCAGGAAGATTTTATTAGTTTTTTTACGACAATTTACCAAGAATATAGCGAATTTTACTTTTCTTTTACATAGATGATTTACAAAAATTGCTTGGTTAGATATTGCTTCTAAGACAAACTTAGAAAACAGTAAAGGCAAAAAAAAGGGTAAAAATATTAAATCATGATGATCAGACCTTCACAGAATATTCTGAATGGTTTCTCAGACTCAGCGTGAGAAGCCGTAAGTCACCAGCAAATGTTTTTGTTGGAAAACCATCAACACGTCCCTCAAGTTTTGGTATGCCCTAATTGTAAAAAAAGGAGTTACTACTTAGATCTTCAAACAAAAGTGGATTAAGAAAGTGGAAGGCACTAACCTTTATCACAATTAAATTCAGGCTACTCTTCCAAGAATGCTTTGATCTCTTCCCCTTCTTGTGTTTCTTCTTTGCATCAGTCTCAAAGTGTTGATAACCAACCACCGAATCTGATAGAGTCCACCTCAACCCAACTAATTTTAGAACACCTTCCACTTTCGGAGTAACTTCAAGTTGTACCTGAAAATCAACACAAGCAAAATGGATAAATTAATGCAGTGAAAATGGCTAAATTATATCAGGGAAATCAAATTCTGTTAACTAGATAGCAACAGTCGACAGAGTAGCTATAAACATTGCCTAACTATTGGAAAAAACAGCTACATAGAAGAAAATTCTCCTCAATCTTTCCCAACCAATAAACATGGAAGCTACCGAGCTGTGAGACATAAATGTTGACCATGAGTGAATATGCAAACATAGCAGGACATATCATATAATTTACTTCCTTTATGAATTAAAGCATGTGCTGGAAATTATATTTGATGCTATTGAATGTTTTTCCTGGGCAGATGATTGGTGGTTGAAGATTGGTAACTAGAACAAAATGAAGCCTGTGGCCCATAAACGATTGGCATGATGGGCTTCACAGGGCAAAGGTTGTCGCACCTATATTCACAGTACAAATTAAACTTTGAAACACAGTGTGAAGTTATGGACGTCAATCTTCTCCATATTTTTAAGTATCCTAAATAGAAAAATCGACACTAACTGGAATATGGCCACACTTCAATGTCTCATTTCGATATTAACTGTACAATGACATGCTTCATGCCATTACTTTTTTTCTTTGGCAGGTCATTCTACAATATTTTGACAAGCATATTACAAGTGGAAAATCAAATTCAAGGAAGCAGTTCAGGTGCATCATATACAAAAAGTCCATGGTAAATCTGTTAATATTATAATTCTGGAAACTTTTAAGACTTATTGACCTAACAAATGAATTGAAACATTAACCCAGCATGCATGCCACAACTAGAAACATACTAGAAAGTAGAATCCCAGGATCCATAAAAAGATTCATGAAAAGGAAACAATAAATATATAGGAACTTGTTACTAGGAAACTTACCCTCTTGGTTTCACCTCCTCCTAATTCGACATCAATCTTTGATAATGTAAAGGAACTGTTTTCACCTTTTTGATTGCTGCAATGATCAATGACAAGCGCCATTTTTAGCCAGAAGGTTCCAGACAAATGATTCTTGAATGCAATAACATTAAGCTAAATTAGATATACCTACAAAAGGATGTCTTCATCAAATTTGTATCTTCTTGAACTTCAGCAGATGACACACTTCGGTCTGCATAGTTGACAGATATATTTCCTCAATACACGTGAATTTGTTGGGGTTTTAACCAACTTTATTAGCACACGTAAATAGTTGCAAGTTTCATGGGTGAGCAACATACCAATACTTGATGCCTCAGAACTTGCAGAGAGCTCACAGATAAGAGAAATGGAAGAAACAGATATTGAAATCTGCAAAGGATTTTTAAGCTCAACCTCTACTTTTACTGCTTCTGCAATCAATCAGATCAACACTTCATCAGTACATACAAAACAGCTGCTCACTATAGATTTATCGACATAATTTTTAAAAGTTCCTCACTATTGTCAACCTTTTGCTAACTTTTTGTCAATTCTTTATATCTGATCCAACAGAAACATCTCACTATTGTCAATTCATTTTGCTAACTTTTTGTCAATTCTTTATATCTGATCCAACAGAAACATCTCACCATTAGCAATTTTTCTGGAAAAAGCAGTGTGGAAGAGAAGACAAGAATCAATCTCAGCCAATGAATTAACCCTGTTTGGCTTCCTTAAATCCTTAGAAATCAAGGAATTGGAATTATAGTTTTCTCAAATCCAGTGTCTAGAACAGCTATAGAATTCAAGAAATTTCGAAGAAATTGGTCGGATTTCCTATGATAACCAAATGCCATCATTTGAACTTTGAAGTAACACTTGGGATTTCACCCAAATTTGAATAGACTTCAATTTATTTCAGCCCAAAAGAAAAAAACCATCGAATTCAATTAAATAAAATTTCTATTTGGATAAATAAGAGAGATAAGAAATCATTTTAATGTGCCTACTTTTCCTAGTTTGCCCTTAATTTAGTAAGAAAGTTAATATTACTATTTTAAGAAAGGATACTTTTGGGTTACCGATACATTGTGGCTGACAACAAAAGAAGTTGCAGAGGAAACAGTATTATACATTTTTCTATTAAAAGGACAGTTGAGAAAGCTACTGAACCCCACCTCCAGCCACACAAATAGAAAAGTCATCGTCTTTTTTGGAGGAGGATTTTGGTTGTGAATCAAGCCAGTTGGCCCTGACAGTAGACACTGGAACCATTTCTTCTTCCAAGGCTTGCCACAAACTCTCGGTCACATCAACCTGCTTAAAAGAAAAGTCAACAGCAAGCAAATGCTTAATTCTAGACATCCCAGAATATGCAAGCTATGGAATGTTAAGATTAACACTGATACTTGTTACTTTCTCTGTATCCAGAACATGTGTACAGAAGGATCATAGGTTTATACAGAAGCAACAAAATACAATAAAAGTAATATTTCCATTGATATTAATTTGTAGCCAAAGTGTATTTAAAGATTCAAAACAGTTGCTAGTCTCTCTATAGCTGTAGTTGAGAAAGATATTATATTGAAATACTATATGATGGTTTTGCTGTATAGATAATCTAATGTGTGCTTTTCAACTGCACACTAGACTTCAGTGATGAAAAGCAAATACTACACTTCAGTACAAATTGAGAAAATATCCTTGGCTCGAAGTCTTTGAGGACGAATTTCAAGAATAACTTGTGAAAAAAAGATCATATATAAGACCTAAGAACAAGCAATGATGATAAACATAAATGACCAATAATAACAACTGGAAAACTTCTTCAGACATCTCCAAAGGATAAAACATAAAGAAAAGAAAAAGAAGCAGGATAGCAGTAGAGTATGGATCAACTTACATCAGCAGTAGATGCATAAGTCCGATGATCTTCATAGACAATTTTGAGCGAAAATAAGTTGATAACAGGAAGTTGAAGCTTATATACATCAAAACTCTTTCCCAGTCTCTGAGGTACTCAAAGTCACAGACTCTCAGTATAATAGGTAAACTGTACCAAAACAAAAAAAGGAGGGTATATATTCATAAACTACCTGAACAAAATGGAAGAAGTCATTAAGGAAAGTGCTTTGTGTTGCCAATGACTGATGACCACATGCCAGAACCTCTAACATGTGGTTGATTGCCACATCAAACATCCCAAGAAATCCGTACCACCTGAACAATGCAAGAAAATAAAATAAAACTGAAAGGAAAACCAGATATACGATAAATACAAATTTAAAACTGATAGGATACCTTCCGACATTAAAATGAACATGATCATTTATGTAACTCCAAGCATTTTCGCGGTACACAAAGAGAGCATTTCTATACGCTCGAATAGCATGTTTTATCTGCACATCATGCAAAGAATGCTCAGTATGGGCAAATCTACGACAAGTTTGTCTATCATTCATAACGTTGTGAAGTACTAAGAGAAATATGCAAGAAAAATTAGACACCTGATCAGAGATATAATAGCGATTGCCAGCTAGAATGAGATGGAACCCATACTTCCGCAATAGAGGTGGTTTGGATAACAAATAGCAGCCTGCTGCTTGCTCAAGCATTACGGCAGCATGCAAAGAAGGTTCCTGAAGAACAACGGTTGATCAATGGCAAACAAAAAAGGATCATCCAATCATACTTTCTAAATAATATAATTACCTCGATAGAAATACGGAAATAAACACCGGATGCCTCCCTATATTGTGCCCTAGCCTTGAGCATCTCTGCCCACCAGAGGCCACATCTGCTAGCATATCTCTGACCTGATGAACCAACTCTCTGCACATAGTTTATTCAATCGTTATCTAAGTGGATGAAAAAGGCAATTTAGTTACATTGGCAAAATGAGAAGTGTAATAAAAGACAAGCAACGAGAACTTGGTCTTAATACAGCAGTAAAAGGTTGAAAAAAGGAAAAAGAAAGGAAATTAAACAAAATAATACATAATAAACTACTGCCGTTTTCTCTTACTCAGCTGTTCTCAATTTCTAAATATATTTCCCTAATTAACAAACATGTAAAGCCACTTCTACTGAGCTAAAAGAGGTATATACCAAATATGTACTGAAAGCATTTTCCATGCAGTATTCTGCTTCCTTTCTAGATTGATCCAGCATGAAGTAACAAAGTCCACTCATTTCCTGTGAGATTAGTGCAAAGAAGTAACAAGGCAATTCAAAACTGAATTAATTAGATTACCAACAAGTGAGGAATAAGTGTTCAAGCTCCTATAGTATTACAGACAATAGGGAAGTGCTTATAAACAGAAACAAACAAGAAAGCATAAGAATGTACAGTACCTTAATCCTGCTCATCAAAACAGACTTTAAAGAGTAAAAGGCTGGTAGTCATGCAAAAAATCAGGTATGCAGTATTTATCCAACAACCAGTAGCTGTTGGATCTACCTCAGGTCATGTCCTAAATTTGCTTACAAAACCAGTCTAGGGTGCCATTTACCCAAGAAATAAGCCAACCCCTAGCAACCCCAGATATGTCATTTTCTTTTAAGTTTGTTTTGTCCCAGAGTAACATATTCAAAGTACTCTTAATGTAAAAGAATTATCAAGTCAGGTACCTGCACGCCAGCATAGCGTTTCCAAGCTTTATCGAGCTTGTAGTCTGTGGATAGTAACCGGTAATTTGACAAAGCAAGTTCATAGTCTTGCAGTATGAAGGCATAATCACCCAATATTCTAATCTGGGTCTCTATTGAGCTAAATGTATACCTGTTAGAAGGAATAGGGAAAAAGAAGAATTTAAGACAGTAATGTATATAAAATTTGGAGTTAAAAGAAAATGTAAATCCAATATTGCCAGCAATAGATCTCTTACGTAGAACCACCAGGGTCTTCAGGCAAATCATCCTTTCCTTTTCGCCACCACAAGTTCTTTATTTGGTTTCTAAAACCTTTCCTGGTTGTAGCTACCTAAAGAAAACCAAGAGAATTTAGAAAGTTGGCAACTGGCATACACCAATAGGGAGTAATGAAAGCACATACCTGCTGATTGAGGATGCGTATCTTCTGCTCCATAAATGGGATGATATGGTTAGAATTAAGATCTTGCATGAAGTCCTTTATCTAATCAAATAATCATTAGAGAAAATAAGTGGCTTATCTAGTAAAGGCGCATGTACGTGCATCAAGGTTTTATGTGCCCATCAGCATGGGATGTGCCCACCATGCCATACCATACCGACAAGATATTGGCACCATAAGGCCCCCAAGCTGATGGCACGACTCAACATCCTTTTTTCTTTGAATATAGTGAGTAATTATCTTATAAAGAGCAAAATATTTGATAAAGATATATAATAAGCAATTAGAATATATTGGTGCCAAAGAAAATAAATATTTCATGTCATAGTGCGTCGGCACATAGGTATTTTTGTGACCGGCGCACATCGGCATGGCTCAGCATGGCACAACACTATGTCGTACCATGCCAACAAGTTCTAAGCACAGTCCCATACCACGACACTTAAATCCTTGATGCGCATTAAAACAAAATTAATCGTCACTCTTGTGTACAAGGCCAAAAGGGTGTTTTGGAAAGTAAAATGGTTCTCTCTCTTGCTTATCAATAATATAGCACTATTTAGATTAAAAAAGTTAGTACCATCCCACCATCTATAATGGTTGATGAATGCTCACCGATTTGAGATCTTCCAAGTTAAGGCACCGAGCAATGTCTTCTCCAAGGAAGCCATGAGTTTTCTGTACAGAATTGAGATGTAAATATACAATATATTTACTAAACACTTTTAGTACTTTTAGAAATCAAAAGGATTAACTCGTTTCCTCAATTGTCAACTTACATAAGGTACTGATGAAATTCCCTTGTTATTAACATCTTCTGTGGCAGAATTAATGCACAACAATTTACAGTCATTTGGACCGAAAGTGTTCCTCATTTCTGCTAAAATGTGGGTTGCCCTTTAGTAGAAAAAAAAAGAAATGAACCTATTATAATCAATCTCCAGAGAACAAAAGGCAATTCAGACTTGCATAGAAACTGAGAAATAATATCAGCAAAAGATTGAAAAATTAAAGTGATGACCAATTATGGACCATCTTCTTTACTGAACCTCCACTTTTTCCTTTGATGATGGAAATTTCTGAAATTTATTTACATAAATCTATGGATGACACATAAGCATAAAAAATCTGGTATAAGTTCATAAGCTCCACAAAATAACTATATTGATGTGTGAATTTGCAATTTATACCCTGTAATGGCTAGAAGGTCAAAACTAATTGATAGCGTCTATATCATGGCACCACCTCTTCTTCATGTCTTCCGTCCGACACACCAATGCACGTTGTTGTCTTCATTATACTTTTTTTCAATTTTTTTTCTTTTCAGATAAAGTAAATCTTCAATTTTAAACCCATAGACAGAAAGAAGTAATGACAAAGTAAATCAGAAAAATACATTAGATTAATTCAGACAATTCACTAACCCTCAACATATTTAAACAGAAAAACTAGAAATTTCTTCTCTCGACAAAATTTAGAAGTATCTCAAAAGGAGACAAGCCAATCATTAGCCCTGTCGAGCAGTCAGTTGGAACAATAGCTAGCTATTGGTTAGTTGTTATTACATAGAGGTACAAGCTACACTAAATTGACATAGCAACCTACAGCCAATGACAGGAAAGAAACATGTCTAAGTGATAAGCTGACAAATCATCAACCAGCACCATTTAGTTCAACCTCTGCTTTCTTTCTTCTATTTCCCTTCATATTCTTGATCTAATTTGCTCCTTTGAATGATTCTTTCATCTACCACACTGCTGGTTAAGGATCAATCACAGAAGCTTTCAAGTCTTATCCTTAGAAAGAGAGAAGGCTCGGCGTAGATAATTAGGTCCAACTAATAGTCTTTTCCTGATCATTTTATTCCAATAAATACTGTGGCATGCCATTCTATAGCACAGTATTTGAAATGGCTTATAATTTTCTTTTACCAAGAAAAGTACATAAACATGGAGATTGATTCGATGTCTCGGATAAGGCACTCCTGGAAATTCTATGCTCTCATGTGCTCATCTAGTCTATTGCAGTATTAAGATGGCAAAGATCAAATACATTACAGAAAATGATGGAAGGCAAAGAAAAGTACTTCTCTGGTGAGCTATCTTTATTATCATGCAGAAGAACATAGCGTTTCAATATCTTTGGATCCATGAGACCATCATTGAGAAGGGAAGGCAACTGATTTGTGTTGAAAATATCGACAAATTTATTGATGGGCTGTTCATCCTTTGATGAAACAACTAAAAGGCCTGTAGAACAATTCAAGTGCATGAACTCAGCACAAATCAAAAGCTAACATGATGTTCAATAACAATAAGCTATTCTCTATTTAAGGACACTTTCCATAGAAACAAAGCTTACATGCAACAGGGTGGTCAAAAGTCTCATGCTCCGAAAAGGACAGAGTCCGTATAAGTTCTTTATTGAATGTTTGAATCCATTGTGGGCATAAATCAGATTCTGAATCTGCAAAAAGTATTAGTCAGTGTCAGTTATGTGGTATAAGGAATCCATTATTAGCAAAGATCTAACACCTTACTGGTTATTTTTCACAAAATTAACCTAAATTAAAGAGAGGAAATACGGATCAAAAGTGCCATTCCAAGGCTCATGGATAAATATACAGATGGACCTTTAAATGCAACACTTTGCCACAGAAACATGCATTATGTGAAGAAACTAGGATACCTAATCCTCTTATTTTTTATTCATGAAGATTTAAGAAGATTTTAGCCTAGTCTGTGGATACTCTGGGAAAAATGAGATCAGAAACCATGTCTTATATGGATCTTTGATCTCACATGGGATGGGATTAAGTATGGATTTATAGAATTTGTGCAGTGGGGCAACATTTTAAGAAGCAACAGACTGTTGCTTCTTGCACAATACACAAATTTCATGGCCTCACACAGCCATAAAGAAACAACGTTTTTTTCTTACTTTTGAAATCAGCTTTTGACACTGAAAAGATTCCTCATCATATCTTCCAAATATGTCCCCATCATACAGCTATCTCAAGTTTTCTAATCTTGTTTAATATCAGATCACTTGTTGTACAATTCAACAAATCACCTAACATACTAATTAGGCTTAGTTTGGTATTGAGGTGGATCTAACGCTATTAGATAGAATAGAGTTCAGAAAAAGCATATAGGGATATGGTTCTGCGTTTTCCGATGGAACGGCAGAAAACATATCGTAACCGACTAACTGCAATATGCGGAACGCAATATTACATACGAAAACAAACAGAGTATTTTCCCATCGTCGTTTCTCACCGCACGTAACGCAATCTCCCCACAATTCCAAACAAAGCCTTAATGTATATTCACACAACATTAAAATTTTGTCACTTAAAAACAAAGGTAAGATGAACTAGTTGCATCTTGCTCACTATTCTTGACCAGTCCAATACAAAAACAAACATAGTTTGCTAGATCATGTAAGGTTGTCTAGTAGTAACAAAGTTATTCCCATAAGAACAGCTGCAGCAACTACAGAAAGATAAAAATTCAAGTCAAAAATGCTTTTAAGCCAGGAAGTCCATTTTCCCTTTTACCATTAATTTAATTTTAGAAGATACTTAACACAACATACATAAAAGTATCACTGTTGATTTAATTTTAGAAGACAGTTAATACAAAATACATAAAAGCTGAACAACAGAAGGTCAAATTTGCCAGAAGAGAGACATCTCACTGCTAAGTACAGTTTCAAGTTTTGGAGGGTCGGAAAGCAAATCAGAAAGAGCCTTTTCACCAGAGTCATGAACAACCTGCTTCAAATGCTCTTTTGCAGCCTGTTTCGAAATAAGTGATCAGTCGTACAAGCTACCATACAGCCAGCTTAGGAATAATATCAAATTCACAAGCAATAACTCATACAAAATTATGTGCCATTTTATTTTCAATTTATCAGCAATGCTCCTAATATGTAATCAGATACTCAAAAAGAGTGAAGGTGAATAGGGATAGTTTAAACATAATAGCACTGAGGAACACTTCAAGAGATTATATGTGGGTAACCGAGTGGCCAAAGACTGCCCAATGCCTCCAATTAGCAACTAGGGTTTCTATATCGTGAGAGGTGAAAAAGGCAGCATTAGGGCAAGATATTGGATATTAGGATACTTTCTCATTTTTGAGTCAGGTTGAAAGGCATTATGATTCCACCGACACTATAGACGTCATAAAGTCCATCTTAGCTTATCTCAGCTTGCATCTCATTCAATGGAAACAGCACTAAATAGTTCATAATCAAAACCATTAATAAGGAAAAAGATTACCAATAATAAATTTTTACACTCTTAAAAAAAAAAAATCAACACTCTGAGAAACAGCTAGAAACTTGAAAGGATCATTCGTCTTTCTATCCAAAAGACTACATAGAAATAACAAATTAGCATAAGGAACTAGTTCATAGGCATACAATTACCGGGAAAAAAAAAAAAACTAGCTATCAATGTCGACTTTACCTCATAGTTTGGTTGCCGCACATCAGAAGCATAAACCATTCGTAGCTTGAACATCTGTAACCTATAAGGTTGGTCATTTACGGTACGAACAGGTACTGCACAAAGAGAACACAAACAAGAAAATTATCAATTCAAGCTAATAGCAAGAATATGCTAATTCACAAAGATTCAAAAAGAATACGAAAGAATCTCCGAACCATCAAATTTCTTGAAAACAGAGAATGGGAGGAGCATGTCGACGAAACTGAGCCCGTTCTTGCGGCAAGAATCTTCAACAAGAGGAGTTGTGAGAACCATGACCACCGGAGTTATTTCTTCTAATACCAGCCTCCCTAGGTAAGTTTTTAGCGGATCCATCTTATAATATATAAATAAATTAACTGGAATCCTCGCCTTCTAATTTAGGAGGAATATGCTTGCGATCTAATGTCTAAGAACACTCCCAACGATAACCAAACCTTTGCATCTACATATACAATCTTAGAGCCGGAATTCGAAACCAATTCGCTCAATCTGATAAGAAAACGAAAATTATAAGATTATTCAAGCAAAAACGTGCTCAAACTGCGTATAATTCAAGAGAGCAACGATGTAAGAACAACAAAGAAAGAAGAAGAAACTGAAACACTGATCAGATCTACTAAATTACCAAAATAAAAAAAAGAAAAAAAGAATGAATAAAGCAATCACCGATCCTAGATCCAGCGACTGAATCCATAGATTAAAGAATCGAGAGGAGTCAAAGAGCGTAAGAAGAGCGAGACGAGGAATCGAACGACGAGTTGAGTCGATTAGGGTTTTTCGTCGAGGAGGAGGAGGAGGAGGAGGACGAGGAGGGGAGACGCGGATCGCCGAGGGAGAGGAGTGGGTTTCTTCTCCCTCTGTGATTTTATGAATCTTGACGCAGATGGTTGAAATGTAATGAACCCAAACCGGTTCGATGAGCCGAGTCGACCGGCGAATTGAACCGACCGGTTCAGGTTCGACCGCCAATGACTCGACGCACCGTCTCACTCGGCGAAGAAGCGGCTCGTGCCGCGAGAAGTGAACGCGTCCCAAAGTTGAAGAATTTATATTTATTTATTTATTATTATATTTATAACCGTGATTACGTTTTTTATATCTATCTGAACCAAACAACAATAAAAATAATTACCGACCGTCCTTAATGTTTGTGCTGCTTATGATTTATAATCAGGACCTTTCTGGGGTCAATCACAACATTCACATTTTCGACTGTGTTTTATTTCTAAATGAAATAAACGTATCCCTAAAAAAAAAGATAATAATAAAAATAATTTATTTCGATTTCGATTCTAACCAAACAAAATTCTGATTTCGATTCTAACTTATTTCGATTCTAATTTTGATTCCGACTTCAAACCAAAAACGCCCTAAATGTTATGTTATTTAAAATTCGTTTTAAATTTTTGTTATGCAAAATATTAAATAGTTTTAAAATTACCAGTAGAAAAAGTTATTATTCAAAATTTAAATGAGATTTGTTTCTACAATACCTTAGAGTTCTCATGCTTTTGGATCAAATATACTTTATTTAAAGTAAAAAGTAAAAACCAAAAACAAAATTATGCAATATCAAAGTAAAACTACATCACAGCAGCATATTATTGGTTGTAACACATTAGGGTTGAACATAAACATGGTAAAGATTGTAGAGATCTAACATAAAACAACCATTTTATACTCAATTACTAATCAAAATATATATATTACATCAAACAAACACATGTGCTTGATACCATCAAGCAAGCCCTTCAAACCCTTCAAATTCATACAAATTTTGTCACACAATGGTTCTTTTTTTTCTTAGGAATCTGGAGGGACTGAAGGGCTTGAGATCGACGGTGGTGGATCGCCCTTCCAATATGAGCTCCGCCAAGGCGGCTCCGGTCGCGGGGCCGTTGAGAATGCCCCAGCAGCTGTGCCCCGTCGCGACGTAGCAGTTCTTCACGCCCGGGATCTCGCCGATGACCGGCAACCCGTCTTCAGTGCAGGGCAGGAAGCAGGCCTGCTCCGCGACCACCTCCGCGGTCTCCCCCTTCTTTAGATGGCTCGAAACCATCCCCGCTATCTTGTGTAGCATCTCGATCGACTCACTCTCCCCGACGATCTCCTCAGGGTTGTCGGGGACCTCTGCGTCCTTCGACATCCCGCAAATGTACACTTCTCCTGTTGTGAATTTCAGGGACTCTCAAGTGTACGGTATGATTCCCATATATAGTTCTCATTGCGACTATGATATATGTTAAATTGAGAGGATCACAGAGCATGTTAAGTATAATGTTGGTAAAAAATAAGAGTTTAGTTACCGAATTTTCTTAATTGTCCTCACTAGTAATGGCCTAACTTCACATGATTCTTACATTCTCAACTAAAAACTGCAATCAACACAGTAATTTCAACATCTTTAGCTCTCCTGCGAAGCAATTTCTCTAGTATCGGGACACACAAACAAACAACCTGGTGTTTGACAAATAAAAATATACTTAGTTTTCATTTTTGATGAGAAGTTAAAAGGATTAATTACATACAACTTTCTGTAAGCATATCAAATAGCATATATGTTACTACAAAGTTCAGCTTTCATATTTATTCCTTCAAAGCTCCTAACGTTGTTGAAATATATCCCTACTATTAGGATATGTTAGAAAAATATAATTACACATATATAGGCAAAATACTCAACCTTAATTAATAAATAAGGTAAATTGACATTTTTACGGATAACAAAACTATCATTTGACTCATCTTCAATTAAAAAAAAAAAAATTAGTCCAACAGTAAGAACTAAGAAACCAAAGAGCAAATATAAATACAAATATCATTATAACGGCTTTTAACTAGTAGCAGTAATTAATACGTGAAAGGGCGAGTGATTCATTACCTGTGGGTCGAGGGTAGACCTCGGGGTCCAGGAGCTTGGCGCCAGGCTCCGGGCGGTAGGTGAGAAAGAGCGCGTGCGGGGTAACGGCGGAGGGATCCTTGGGGCGCAGCACGATGCTGTGCGCCTTGATCCCGGAAACGTCGAAGAGCGAGGCGACGAGCCCAAGGCGCGCCGTCCATGGCCCGAGAGCGAGCACCACGGCGTCGGCGGGGATGGGGTCGTCCCTCCCGCGGAGGGCGACGCCCACGGCGTGGCCCTCGCCCGCCACCACGACGCGCTCGGCCTCGGCGACGACGAGCTCGGCCCCGGACGCGGCGAGGAGCGCGGCGGTGAAGAGGCGCGGGTGCACCTGCGCCGTGGTCTCCGGGGTCCCGAGCGTCCGCGGGGGCCCGCGGCGGCGGCGGCGCCGTCGATCCAGGAGGGGAGGGAGGGGGAGGGGGAGGGGGAGGGGGAGGGGGGAGTGGGGGAGGAGGAGGGGAGGGAGAGGGTGTGGAGGGGGCGGTAGCCGTAGGAGGAGGAGCCGTCGAGGAGGGAGGAGAGGGAGCGGTGGAGGGCGAAGCTGGGGCGGGCGAGGGCGGAGAGGGGGCCGGAGTCGCACCAGTCGAGGGCGAGGAAGCCCCGGCCTTCCCGGACGCGGCGCAGGCGGGGGAGGAGCGCTCCACCACCGTCACCGCGACCTCGGCCCCGCCCTTCTGGGAGAGGAAGTACGCCGTGCACGCCCCGATCACGCCGCCGCCGCACACCACCACGCGCCGCGGCCGCCCCCGCTCCCGCTCCCGCTCCGGCTCCGGCTCGCCGGAGGAGGTCGATGCCTGTGGCGGCGGCGGCGGGTTTTGGTGCGTGGCCATGGCGAGGGAGACGGAGAGGGTAGATGAGGAGAGGAAGGGGAGCGAGAGGGAGGATCGGTGGAAGAGGGTCGGTGGTGCGGCTCGAATCATCTATTACCCTGCCTCCCTTGGATTTTTTTATTATAAAAATCGTATCAGTGTCACTAACTCGTTACTCACTATTGTGTTCTTCTTCTTCTTCTTCTTTTTTTCCCTGCTGTTTTATTGGGCTTCTTATTGCAATTTGGAGATCGAGGAGCCATTCAAATACAAAATAGGAACACGATGACGAATAGGCTCCTGTTTGGCTCTAGTTTTAGCCCAGGATTTGGAACAATTTGTGTCAATTTTGGAGAGTCCGGCTGGAATAATATCGATAGCACTATGCATTTGGTGCTATCAAATTTTCCGCCGTTAGATCCACCTCTTTTGATGATTTTCACACATTAGATCATATTATTCAACCAACCACCCACTTAACCTTAGGGGGCTCATATCATCCTAACCACACATCTCTCAATCCAATGGCCAAAGTCTAGTTCCAATTTTGGATTTCATTTTATGCAGTTTGGAGATTTCAACAGCCATTTCGAGAATGCGTATAACAGTCCGAACTATTAGTTCATTGACAACTCATACAAATACGTTATTTGAGAAATCTGCATATGATTTGAAAATTTCTAAATAGAGCCCACACAATTTTACAACCTTAATTCCTTTTTAATGCAAAATATAAAACATTTCTCTCCCTTGGAGTAAAATAGTTATTTTATAGTTCCTACTTTCCGACCAGTAAATGCAGCTTCATCAAATGAAAGAGTCCTTTTTACAGGGCATGAGATGCTCGTTAACTTCGTTGAATGAAGCAAAACTCAAAAAAAAAAGGGCGAAAAACCTAATGGTTAATCCATACAGAAGGATGAGAAAAGCACTTGTTTTCATCTTCATCAACAGCAGAGACTTGCACATTAGATACTAGAAGAAGAATAACTTAGATTAAAGACCTCATTCCTTTGTGAGCAATGTTGTTTTGTAGTTCCATGACGAATTTTTCTGAAAAAAAAGGAAACAAGAAAAAAGAAAAGAAAAAAAAAAAAGTGGAACTGATATTTTACACTAGTGTATGTTGATGGTCACAGGGACAAAAAAAAGAAGGAAACAAACGCCCCATCTCCCTGTACATTTGGAAACAAAAGGTTGACTAAACCAGCCCCCCATGCAGAGATTGTAAAGCAGGCGACGAAGTCGCTAATTTGCACGAGGAAAAGGATATATAATAAAAGGCACAACAGGCAAGTAATCAAGCAAGATAGTTGTAGATCTGAGGATTATTTTTGTCCCGCTCCAGGTACTCTCGGTCGATTAGGCTCTCTATTCTTTTCTTCAAGTCCGCTGGCTTTATTGGAAATTTGAGCTAAGAAAGAGAAAATGCAAGATATGAATCCTGCAGAAGACAGCAGAGAAGAGGGGAAAATATGAGAAGATTAATTTGCACATTACCTGCTGAAATAGCTCGGTTATCAAAAGCGTGTGGCTTAGAACTTTCCTTGTCTTCATGATACGAACAATGGCCGCATCAACCTGCAAATGAACAAGAAATAACGGCAAAGAATAAGAAAGTTAAGAATGCAATTATCTTAAGTTCCTACAGAGGCCAGCTAATTTGTGTCTAAATATTAGGACACCTACATTATTTCATTTACTGTAATCAGAAATTTTAGTTACTAATGTTCATAGAGATGTGGACTAATATTATTTTTCCCTGTTGCATCTTTCACATTTTGCAGTAGATACAACAAAAACATCTACTCCTTTTAGTAATATTTCTGATATTTCTGCTAGCAAATTAACAAAAAGAGGGGGAAAAATCCCAGATATCAAAATTATAAAAAATATGACAAAGTAAATTTCTCTGACTATCTTATTTCTTTTCTCTTTCTACAAAATTGAAGATCGTCCATATCATTTTGATGGGGAGCTCTGAATGCATGTAGAAACCAACTCTCTCGATTATCAATTCCAAATAAAACCAAGGTGACTTCTGTAAACACAGCATCCTCAAGTCCAAAAGATTGCCCAAGTAAAAAAAATAAAAAAATTCTTGTCAGACTTGGTATTAATCATGCACAAATTAAAGAGTACATAGAAATGGTGAATTTGGCCAGTAAATGTTTTGCAGTTCAAGCATTTCTCACAAACCTGGTACTGACGATCCTGGAAGACTCTTTCGGTGGTGCTTGTGTTTTCTTCCACTGTCTCCTTCATCTGAATTGCATTTACCTGACAACAAAATAAACCATGTTATTTCCAGGTTTGAACTAGAAAATACCAACATTACATCTAAACAGAGTAAACATACCTTAATGCGATACAGCGGAGCGCTGAATTCCTCATTGAATACGAATGAATCTTCATCATCAACATCCCTTCCTTTTGGTATCTGATTATCCAGAAAATAATTCGATTGAACTACTAAAACAATAACAAATCACAAATCCCGAAGCAAGGAATTTACCTTTTGGAGAACTCTAACTTTGCCACATGCAAGTGATTGTAAAGTCCTTCTCAGTTCTTTATCCTCAATGCCAGTTGAGTCCTTAATGTCTTGAAAGCTGAGCTTTTCGGCGTCATTGAACAACATCAAAACCACAGTCTGGCGTATTGATAAACCATAACATATTAGAAATTAATAATTAGAAAGGATAGCTGGAATAAGTTAATGATAGAATACAACCCACCTGGAACAGTGACACGGCCAATTCTTTTTTACCTTTCGGGAACTCTGCTTTTAAAACACAGTGGCCTAATGAATTTTGCCACATCAAGCGCCTTCCGCTATACTTACTCAAGTAGAACTCTTTGAAGATATCCTATTGCAGAGAAAAGAAAATAAAACCAGATTGGAAAATTCTGAAGAAGGACAACAGTGTTCCAAAATTCACCGGAAATAGCATTCATGACCTAACCTGATACACATTTAGTTCATGAGGAAGCCGAACATCCATGGGTGGGTATGTTGGCCAATATCTGAAAATCATCAAGCAAAACATAGAGACCACAAACAATAGCTTAAGCAATTAAAACACCATTATTGTCTAGTTCGTACTTTAGAAGAATAAAACGTTTACGAGATATTACCCACCCGGTTGTAAGCACGTGAACACTCATCTCAATACCAGAAGGAAGTTTCGTCCTGGCTTGTGACGATTGTTTAAAGGAATCATTTATTTCTTTCGATAATTCAATGTCCTGAAGTAACAGCAGCAAGGATTAATAAAAGTATGCATTAAGATGGTCATGACAACGAATGCTTGCCAAATTCATGTAGGTCAATGGACAGACACTTTGCTTCATAGACAATTTGGAATTTTCAGTGTAATGCACTGTGACCTATTGTTACTGTAAGAAGTATAGTTATATTCCCAATGCACGAATCATTGAAGGTTCGGACAGTGATTGAGCCCAATTATGTGAGGTGGTGTGGCCTGTACTAGTTGAAAGAAACAGGAGACAGTAAATACAGGAAACTTGATTACTCTGCAAAACTAACGCAGTGTGAAAATAAGTGAAAAACTATCTAGACATTCAAATATGATTGTAAAGATACTGCTTTTCAGTTAGCAGTCTAGCTGCCACTGATTTGTCTGATTAAAGCAACGATCTCACAAACTTAAAAGTAGCTACCCTTGGAAAATAAAAAAAGGTAATCCAACTTAAACTCCCCATTAGTTCTTTTCTGAAACTGGAAAACAAAATCCTTGTATTGCATCTCAATTAATGCATTGATGGTTGAATATGTAAAACTACTCAAGAAGCTCTTGACAATACCATAAATATTTAGTGTATCTTTTTTTTTTTTTTTTTTAAGCTCATTTAACCTGCAAATATATTAGTTAATTCTGGTGCTGCTAGTTCAGTTGTTTTCTTCGGCTAGAAGAAATTTGAAAGACATAAAAACTGTTACATTGAATTTTATGTTGGTACTTCTCACATAGGATGTGCTGATTCAGTGTCTCGAGCAGTATGGTCCTAGCCCGGCAGCAGAGAAAAATTTGATGAAAAAGGTGAATATATTTTCATCACATATAGTGAAAAATCTAAAGCCTGTCATCCTCTTAATCTGAATTTTATCTTGGTACTGCTCACATAGGACGCGCTGATGTGTCTAAGGAAGGAACATTAGACCTGATACACCAAAGGGTAATTTAGGATGTGGTCTCACTTTACCTATTGCGTATCAGCAAACAATTACAGATTTTAAATGTTTCAAAAAGGAAAATTAAGGTTTCATTACAATAACACCAGAACAAGTATTATTCCAAACCATGCAGTAACAATTCTTATAGTGAATTAATAAGGAATAGGAGCCAAAACTTGCAACAATCAGATCATATACAACTTCAGGTATGCTTTGGTCACAGTAAGGCACTTGAAAGGAGATTGCATACCTTGAACATTCCTTCAAGCTTATTTGTGAACTGACTCCCACACTCAGTTTTAAGCTGGAGAGAGAGACAAGTTAGTGTTATATTAATGAAAACCCATCAAATATAATATAATTTCAATATCTGAATGTAATAATTACTTTTGAAATCATTGATTTTTCAGCATCAATAGATGCACTCTTTCCAAGCAGTAGCCTTTTTGCAAGATCCTTCTTGTAAAATGCCTCAAATACATCCTTTCCCTGTATAGTGCAACAAAAAAATATAAGTGCAACAAAGAACTACAAGGATGCCATAAAAGCATTGAATGGCGGTAATGTCCGAACAAGTACTATGAAGTGGCACATAATTCTAATTAAGGTAACACAATTATTTAGCAGCTTACTTGGATAAATCTGAATAATACCAAAACTCTGTCTAGTGTACCCTCCAACTCTTCTTCAGATGTACCTTTATTTCCAGCACGGAGCTTCTCGTCCACAAATTTTGCAATCAGTTCCGCAGGTCTATTCTGCTATTCAAAAGGAAGATATATTAATAGATACACTAAACTAAGAAAACCGCAGCAATGTAAAGTGTTCAAGCTCATTGTACAAGAAAACAAGCACTCAACCCTGAGGGATGGAATGATGCTTTAATTTATAAATAAAGGTTTTGACATAGAAAAGAGGGCCCAATAAAACAAGTATCTTGGGGCAGGGGCAACCCCAATAGTGTTTTTGTAAACTATCATATCGAGAAACAACATCAACAGTAAACTCATTTCAACATCACAATGTTTCATAGGTTGTAGAAGTGAAAATATATTTCGAAAAATTCTGCAATTATACTTGCTGATCTCACTTCCAATTTCCTTAATCCTCATAACCCATATTTCTTGTGCCCTCCTTCATGATCCCAAAGATATTGCTGAACACTTAGAGAATCAAAAGTCCCCCCCCCCCCCCCCCAAAACACACACACACAGAAAAAAAAGAAAAAGAAAAAGAAAAACAACAACAGAGTTGATCAGAAAGCCTTTGTTTCATCGTTTACCACCTCGCGAGCATAAGAACAACTACTCTGGGAAACCTATACATTCTTCTGTATTCAAACAGCATTTATATAAGCACATTAAAACCTATCCTTAATTTTCTCAGATAAAGTATTTGTAACTCCTGCCTAGGGGTGTAATGTGGGCCGGCACGGCCCACATTTTCCGGGCCAAAATGGGATAAGGCCCGGCTCGGCCCGGCCCGACATCAAATCCCAGCCAGGCTATGCCAGGCCTGAGCTCCTAGCCTCCAGCCCAGCACGGCCCGGAAGGCATGGGCCGTGCTCTGGGCTGGCCCTTTTTAATTTTTTTATTATATATATATATATATATATATATATATATATATATATATATATATATATATATATATATATATATTAAATTTAAATATTTGTTATTTTATAATTATTTTTATAAATTTTAGAATTTTTAATCAAAATATAAATTTAAATAAAAATAATTTATTGTTTATATTTTTAGATTGTATATATATATATATATATATATATATATATATATATATATATATATATATATATATATATATATATATTTGCATTATTTTTTTGAAAAAAAAAATTTGAGATGGGTTTTTGGTCCAATGGACCAAAATTGATTTGGTCCATTGGACCAAAACCACTCCTCCCAAGGTCTGCTCAAGAGATCTCCTTGGGAGGAGGCCCAAGCCCTTCTCCCCAGGAGATTAGACCCCAGGCCTTGCCTGGGGCTTGGGGTTCCAAGCCGGGCAACCCGTTTTACACCCCTACTACCCAAATTGTCTACAAGCTGCCTTAGATCTACACTGCTACTTTTACGAGAAAAATTCTCAATCATGAACAGTTCATGTAACAAAAGGACATGGATTGATCAAGAGAAACTAAGAAGAATTGACTCTCTTCCACAAATGCGCTAAAATGATAGGAATCTAGCTAAAGACGATTCCATCAGTTGAATGTAATGTAACCTTCGATGAAATAGATCTTTGTATTAGAAAGCAGGGCAAATAACAAGTGAAAAAGAAAGCAAATTAGCCAGCATACACCAACCTGACGAAGATTTATAAGATGCTCAAAAGAATCTTTTATAGTATTAGAAAAGGCTTCATTTTTGGCAAAACTTTCTTCCCATATCATATCAAGCGAAGCTTTGAAATCCAAGAGATAAGGAACTAAGTCTTTGTCTTTCTCTTCATCCGTGATAACACTCTGACCTGTGCCTCGTATGTATGAACTAAGAGCTTGCCTTAGCAGCTCAAGAGCATTAACCCTCTGAAAAAGGGTATACATTCTCTGAAGGTCTGTAACACGATTTGCTTCCATAAGCATTGTGAAACCCTAAAGAGAAAGTGAAATGTTAGCTAAGCAATCAGAAAATAAGACAAGTTTTTGCAACATAATAAGAGAGGCAAAAAGTAGTGGGTAATCCACCTTGTCAAGGATTGCAGATGTATGGCGTTCTAGTAGTTGTTTTTCAGCAGTCGCTATGAGGGGTTTCCTTGTGTTGGCTTCCAAGTAGAGAATGCACCTTTCATGTTCTTCTTGTAACCTTGACTGCAATATGCATCAGCAAATCTTGAGACATGTACAACATCAGAAATGTCAAATAACTGGATTGATTACAAAATCAAATCCTTGAAGTTTGAATTTGATTTAGATAACACCCTGAGAGTTCCAATTTTAACAATTTTATACTCAAAGTTTGACTCCCATAACATTGAGTATTAATTATCTACTGTTCGTGAAAAAACCCACCTTGACTCGACGTTTCAATTATAATGATGACGTTGTCTTGGCATTTCTTCTAGATGGTGGCTTAGTAAGCCCATAATTAGTATGCAGAGGAAACTTCAAGGACTAATTTTAGAGTGAAACCCTAAGGGACGTAAATGATAGTGGGATCACACTTCAGATACTGAATTTGAGGGTAATAAATGAGAAGCATAAGAGGAAAAGGGGCAAGACGGAGCATATCACCTCCACATGTCTCAAGTAGTCTGGAACATCAGACTGCTGCATATATTTCGCACCTTCAGTAGCATAAAACTCAGAAGTACATTCAAGAAAGGGCTTCTCAAATCGTTCTGTGTAAATTCCAAGAGCTGTAAACATCTTCAACAGATGACTAAGTAGAGTTCTATCAACAGCATCACCAAGTCTGCTCGCCAAGTAAAACAAGCAACAGATAATAGTACAAGAGTAAAAATTACTTGAAGACTACTATATTATGCAGAAATAGAGTTGGAAATACAGTTGTACAGGTTTGAAGTGCTTATAATTCAGATAATAATCAAGAACAAGACAGAAAATATAGAAATATCTGTAGTGCACAAATTAATACAATCAATTTGGAATGTTTGAATAACATATAGACTAATTGCATCCAGATGTAAACTCAATGTTTGAATAACATATAGACTATTGCATAATGTTTCAGAATTCCATGTATCCTGTAGGGGGAAAAAAGGGGACCAAATCTAGTTAGTGAACTATCCTACTTCATTTCTAAAATTGTTAAGAGTACAGTTCAAATCCTTTATGTGATTCATATGCATCAGCATCAGTCTGTCCAAATACCCAGATAAATTATTACTGCAAGCTACTCTTGCTAATAGCTAAAAGAGGTAAAATTAAAGCCATGAAAAGACAACACAGTTGACTACATCATGTAATGTACAAAAGCAATACTGGATAGTAAATTTAACAAAAAATATTTTTTTCACAAAAACATAGTTTCCTGGAAATTTAGGAACACCAGCATACCTCTCTCTCTCAATTAATCTTAAGAGACCAGTAACAATTTTGTGTTCGACTTCTGCAGACAGAGATAGATGTTTACGAAACAGCTGCAACCCCATGTCCCATACTGAACACGTATTTGGGTTATGCTTCACATATGTTCGATCAAGAAGTAAGGCTATGCTACGAATTATCAACATCTGGTCACAAAAATCTTGCCAAGATTTCTCAACCAGAGACAAAAAGACCACCAAATCAGGACTTTGTCCAACCAATGATGATAGTTTTCCTGATATGTGCCCTTCACATTCTTTCTGCATGCGTTCATAAAGATTTGCCCCCATTTTGTATAAACAAAGATCGCCAACAGCCTATAATGAAACAAACAGATTTACGCTATATTAAGATAAAGTCATTTTACTCGAAGTATCTAGTCTCAACTCGAAAAGTAATAAACAGGTAGATATATCAAGATAGTTGGGACTGAAAAGCACCTGATAAAGCTTTTCAGTGTCACAAGAAAGTGGTTGCTTCAAGAAAATAGCTGAAATAGCAGCCTTCAATTTAGCCCATGTATCATCTTCAAAATTGGTTGGCAATTTTGGCTGACCTACAATAGGCCACAACACAATTGATGTCAAAATTACAAAATATAAGACCAAATAAGTTTCTTAAAAGAAAATGATAAAAGCATTTAAATTTTAATGAACGAGCAAAATAGCATAAGCAAATAACCCAAACACAGATTCCCAGCAATTCTCATAAGCTGCATTTGTCATTGATCCTAAATCTATCCTAATATAATTTTTTGTGCGTTTACAATACTCAAAAACATTTTCAGACATGCAAACACATTTACAAATATTACAACTTAGAAGCTTGCAAGCAAATAGAGTGCAATACTTAGAATTAATGACTAATTCCCTAGCTACATAAAGTCAAAAACAACGGCAGTACAAAAGAAACTATCTTATTATTGGAGTTAATAACTCAATCACATGATCTGGGATCATATTATCTTGATTATTTACTTTCTTAATTGAAATATGAAAGAACGTTGGATCACAGCTATTCTCATAGCTCCTTTTCTATTCAGTTAGTTACAGAGTGCAAAAGAGAGAATGCGGGAAACAAAGACCTCACTGGTACTGCTGCCCTTTTTCTGTTTTCTGGACACAAGTTCTATGTGATTGGATACACTAGTGAACAAACTTCCTTATCTTATCATTTTTGGTTAGCTTAAGATTGCATCCAGGAAGGATGCAAAATGGCTTCTTCTCTTTAAAAAGAAGAAAAAAAAAAAAAAAAAGCAAAAAAATTAATAAGGGCTGCAAGCATTACGCCACCCGCCTGCACATTCCATCACTTAGAATTTGTGAATCTTTGCCACATTTAATCTAATGGAATATTGCTGCATGCCTAATCTTAAGATGGAACCTATGGATGACACCAAGAGTGATCTTCCTAGACAGATTTAATGAACTACTCTGTCTTGAGGATCGACTATTGCTAGCACTAGAAAGTTTTAGTAGCTTTGAACAATTGCAAATGCGAAATCACTAATATAATATGTCATTTCATGAGAGACAATACTACTGCATTGCTTCTTCAATTTGCCTCACTCCTATCCTATGATCTTCCTTGGCTACAACCAAGTCGCCTTTACAAGATTATCCATATCAGTAATCTCATCTCCTAGTGCATTTACCAACAGAGATAACAAGATCAAATTTGAGTACACTGCACTAGTGCAACAATTTCACAGTATTACTATCAAATCTTTGTGAGCTGACCACCGTAGCATAGCTCAAACTGCTCCAAGACAGATGCTTCTCAGGATTGAACTATCTTCACAATCAAAGAAAGGAAAGAATCAGAGAATATCGACTGAGACAGGACTCATTCAAGTGTGAAACCACTAAGACAAGCTCATTCCAAGATCGAGAGAAGAACAATTCTCAATACACGAGAACAAACAAAAGATGGCACCTTTCGTGATCTTGATGCGAAGCTGCTTCTTCGCTGAGGGCTGGGGCGGCGTCGCCTTCTTCCTAAAGAGATTGGCGGCAACGCCGGTGGTGGCCGCGGCCGCGGGCTCGGCCTCCGCGTCGACGAGCATCGCCTCCTCCTCCTCGGCGGGGCGAGCCACGGCGGCGGCGGGGGCGACGTGGAGGCCGTTCTTCTCGGCGGAGGAGGAGGGCGGTGGCTGGGGCTTCGCCTTCTTCATGGGCGGGGACAAGGAGGAGGAGGAGGTGGAAGGCGGGGTTCCGGCGACTCCGGCGGAGCTGGGGCCGTGAGCGGCGGCGGCGGCGGCGGTGCTGCTACAGGAGAAGGGCCGCTTCGCGTGAGTCATGAATCGATCGGGGAAGAGAAGAGCATGGCGAGGAGAACAAGATGGGGAGTTAGGGTTGAGAGGAATAAGGGAGAAGGGTTGGAATCGGGGAAGGAGATCGAGGAGGAGGAGGAAAGAGGAGGAAGGGGAGAGAAAGAGAGAGAGAGAGAGAAGCTCGATTTTGATCGGGTTACATATTTATCGGAGGAGGATAGGAGGAGGATGGGTCGGGAAAGAGCAATGGGTTCGACTCAAGTCGGGTCGGATCGGGTCGAGTCGCCCCTAGCTGGGATAGGTCGAGTCGGTCTAGATTTTGTTAGCTCGTTACACGCTTGTGCCCAATCATTCATTTATTCTACGGTTTGTGGTTTGTACGTGTGGGACATCTTTACTTGTATTGGTGGGACTTGGGAGCGAATGTTCTACAACTCACTAACCCAGGATTTTCGTGTGGATAATTTTACAGCCTACCGACTGTCCCTAGAGTAAGTGATAAAGGACTTGGTGGTTGGTATCCGAGACCCGAGTTCGAATCCTAGTTGATTCACATTTCTAAGTAAGTTTATTTCGTAACAAAATAAACGAAACGAATAGCGTGCTATCTATCTCTAAAAAAAAAATTACAGCTTACAATTGAGACATAATCGATCACACATGGCCATTCTTGACGATTCTGGTTGATTTTTGCTAAATAGTTTTGTGCTTAGGAAAGTTTTATGTCCAAAAAATACAGCATTATTTGATAAAATATTATTTGACCATCAATATTCAAAAATAATTTTTTTTTTTAGTTTTGAACGCCAAAATCTAATTTTATTTTTCGCTATAAGAGAAATTTAGACTTTTTTTTGCTTCAACGAAACATCTATTATATGGCGAATGGTAATTTGTTGTAATAATTTATGATTCAAACATTCTAGCTATTGCACTCAAAATCTAATTTTATTGACTAACTAATATTTCGCTTATGTGACAGTAATATAGCAGCATTATGATCCATGATACAATAATATTAAAAAAATGCCACATAACTATATTTGAAAAATTAAAGCAAAAACTTATAACAAATTTAAAGTATAAAATCCAAAATGCCACTCTTCATACATGGAGGACCTAGAGTGCAATTTAGACCACGCCAAATAAGAACACAGTTTACTAGCGTCTCCTCTAAAAAGTACTACTTGAGAATACTCTGTTCTTTAGTGCTACAACTTGAGAATAATTTCTTCATTAGATAAATTTCCTCAACACAATGGATAATGCAGGGCCCTAGACACAGGAAGATAATAATGGGAAGATAATGCATAATTTTAAGTAAATGGATAATAAATGCAGCTTAGTTCCAGGATCATGGCCACATAAATCTAATGTTAAATCCCTCATTTACTTCATCGAAAACCATTTTGTACGTGTCGAATGATAACAATTACGGATTAGAATGAACTATCCTCAGAAGCGTGAAGAATAAGACATTCTTCGAGCCACCAAATATAGAATCACAAGCAAGTCAAACGTACGGTCGCAAATTGAGAAGCGCACAACACACTTTTTCAGTTCTTCCACAACTTAAATGCCAAATCACCTTAATCAAAGAGAGAGGGAGTTAACTTTTGCTTTTGTGTAAGCAGTGTTAATGGGAGAGAGATCAATTCCCAGAATTTTCCTCTTCACTGTTCTTCTTAAAAAGGTGTTTCTTTCAACTCCTTGCTGGAGTTGTTGGTAGTTCCAAGAATCACCAAGAACTGCTCAACTTATTGGATCAGGTTGGCCGGCCGATCAGGAGCGCCCAATTAAGACCTAAAAAATTAACAGCACAAGAAACTAATCTTGAGTCCGACAGAATTACATCAGACATAGTTATATGGAAGCAGAAAATCAGCATGAGCAAGAAATTACCAATCTCGGCTAAGACATCAATGCTATGTGCTATTTTGCTAAAAAACCACACATTACAATTGGAGTCTGCATGGTACCTCTTTTCCAGAAGATTTCAGTCATTCCTCAGATATTGGTAGAGGTAGATGTCAAATAAATCACCAACTTTTGCTTTTAGCTCTATTTCTGAGAAACAAACTTCAGAATAACATGAAAATTGTGCTCCTTGTTTTAGATTGACATTTACTAGTTGCTGAACAAGGTTGAAGAAGCAAACTTCCATCATACTAAGGGAGTTCTCAGTTCCAAATAGCAAATTACGAAACAGTAATCAAAATTTCATCTCTTTGTTCTTAGCTCATTTTGATGGTAAAGATCAGTAGGCAGAATGTACAGTTGATATAACAAGGTTTTCGCCAGGTCTTTAACTAAATAGGAAATTTTTTTACCTTTACAACCAGACTTGCACAATCTCAAGGTGGCAATTCAAATGGTCTGCTGCATATTACGGCGACTTCACTATATGGCACCAAATTGGCCACGGAAACACGAATTAGCCTCCTTCAAGTGAATGCCTGTATCTTTCCAGCTTCTCTGTGCACAATGATGAATTTCTTCTCAACTATTCAACAAATCGCAAGCAGTCTGCCAATTTCAGCTTCAAACATGTCTCCAACCTTCCGACTCCCGCTCAAGTTCTAATGGTCCTCTACTAAACACATCAGAATCCTCCATCGAATCAATAGCAGCAACTTAACTTCCCTCGGCAGCATCTTCCACAGGTTTCCTACTCCGACGGCTTCTCAGAATAGCGTCCGACTTATCCATCAGCTTAACATACTTCTTCCTTATCTCAAGCATCGGGTGCTTCTCCAATGCGGTGTCCGAACTGGCAAAATAAGCTTCTTTTAGAACAACAAAGCAGGTCTTGCTCTTCAATAGCAGGTAGAACACATGGGGATGCCGCTCGAACACCTTGTGGAACTTCTGCGACAGCCCCAAGTGCTTCCTGAGGCAGAGAAGCCGCCGCCTCTCGGCTGAATTATCGACAAACAAGCCAAGAAGTTCGTGAAGAACTCCCGCCGCCCGCTTCTCCGAGATATCACTACTCGGATCCAAATGAGAAAAATCCTCATACGGAGAGACATACAGAAGCTTCTGGAATTCGTCCAACCAATGCTCGACCTTTCTCTTTAACCGGAGGCCTTTAGAGGGGAATAGTGGGAAAGCAATTTCCTTAGGAGGTGAATCCGCCGATCCGCCGAATTGCCTCAGTGCGTTCCGCTGGAGCACCGAAAACACTGGCTCATCTCCGCCACCGACAACGCTCAATCCTTTCTCCCCGTCACCGATTTCGACTACCCTGAAGCTGCCATTAGAGACGTTGTTGGGGTCTTCGAGGAAATCTTCGGGCAAGCCCAAATACCACAGCATCCCCTGCACAATTCTGAACGGCAATTGGCGATCCCTCGACATGAGGATCAATCTCCGGAGCCGGTCGACGATCTCGGGCTTTCGGGCGTCGTAGACGGCGCGCTCCTCGCGGTCGAGGTCGGCGGCCTCTCGGGTGAGCCTGAACCAGGGGAGGTTATAGTTGGGGCCGGTGTACTCGTCGAACACGGCGGGGTAGCGGCGGAGAAAGGAGGCGACGCGGCGGCCGGAGGTCTCGAGGGCGCGGCCGCGCTTGGAGACGGCGGAGACGGGGACCCCAGCGTCGGAGGGGGCGCGGGCGATGATGCTCTTGAGGGAGACGAGGGGCTTGAGATCCTTGGAGCGGGCGAGGACGCCGATGGAGTCGAAGAAGGGGTCCTTCTTCCACTTCATGGCGACGTCGACGTAGGTCGATCGATGGACGAGGGAGAATGCTAGGGTTCGCGCGGGTGAGGAGAATAGGGGCGATCGCCATGAGCGCCCGAGGAGAGGTAGTGGCATGGCGAAAGGTAAGGGTTTTGGGGGAGGAGGTTTGGATTAGGGTTTAAAGGTACTCGTGTGACTCCCCCCCCTCTCTCTCTCTCTCTCTCTCTCTCTCTTTACTTTCTCTCTCTAATGGGAGGGGGGCGAAGACGGGGGAAGAGGAGACGCATTTACGAGACAGACACTTGGGGCCCACATGTCAGGTCCACGTGTCAGTCCCGCAGTAAATAGTTCCTGGGTTTAGTTTACCACGTCGCCAAGAGCCGCACCTTTTTTGTTTTAGTTCACTTCTGTTTATTTTTGTTTCAAGGATCTATGTGTTAATATTGATTAAAAAAAAAGAAAGAGTTTTATGGCAATTCAAAATTACATTCTAAAAATGTAAAGAAAAATATAAATCATATGTAGAGTTGGTATTTTTGACTTTTTGGCCTTTATATCAAGAATTGTTTGATTGAAATAATAGTAGTTCTTCGTAGAATTGAGTGGTCTTCTAGAATAATAATGTTAATTCAAATGTCAAAAATCGTCAAAAAGGTTGATCAAGAGCCAAATAGTGGGAAATACAAACTCTCTTATGCTTTTAAAAATATATTAGCTCTAAATAATGTGATTTTACTATTCAATATTTTAATTTATTTGATTTGAACCGGTCATCATCATTAACTTAAAATTTTAAACTTATTATTTATTTTAATAAATTTACGATTGCGAGAGCTAAAAAAAAAATATACTAACTAGACTTGTGAAGTCCAAGTGATGTTCACTTATTCAAAATCAAATAAATTGATAGGTTTGATATTAAAATTATAATTTTGAAAGACTGAGTAGCTCGATCCATAGTTCAGGTAGATTCTGGTATAGAGCTACTATACTATCAAAAGTATAAAAAATTTGATACTTTTGATTTTTTTACTATTGGATTAAGAATTGTACGCTTGAAATAATTACAATTCCTTTTAGAATTTAGTAGTATATGTAGGATTGAGTGGTCTCCATAAGATAGTAGTATTAATCCAAAAATTAGAAATTATTAAAGAAGTTGATTTAAGGGCCAAAAAATCGAAAGCATTAGATTTCCTATATTTTCGATAATATGGTAGCTCTACTATAGATTCTGTATATTTTTATAGTTAAAAATGTATATATCATAATATATATATATATATATATATATATATATATATATATATATATATAGAGAGAGAGAGAGAGAGAGAGAGAGAGAGAGAGAGTTAATTGTTATCTTATCAATAGCGAGGAGTCTTCTGTCTTTTAAATCGTTAGATCCACCTTTAGTAATTTTCACCCGTTAGATCATCTATTTAACCAACATCATCCCACTTAATTCAGCGGTCAAAATTTGGTATGACATCATTAATAAGCGTAGTATCTAATTATATATATATATATATATATATATATATATATATATATATATATATATATATATATATATATATATACTAAAGTTAGGATGAAAAATTTTATAAGACGGACCAACACCAACCCATTCTTAATAAGGAGAAATTCTTTTCGGTCCTTATTTCATTCGAGATAGATCCACGTGGGAATCCAACTTCGGGAGAAATATTATCATCTCTTTTTTTTAAAAAAAATGTTCAGAGATCATATAGTGTAGAATATGAATTTCTACAATTATAATTGTCCACAGATGACATGGTGAACCGGGTCCAGGTAAATAGTTCGTCTTTCTCCTCGGACGGCGAAACGCTTCCCCCGTGTCCCGCGCAGATCTCCTCGAACACTGATAATAAACCAATAGAGAGCTAGAGAGAGAAACGAGAGAGAGAGAGAAACAGGGGGCTGCATCGTGATCGTGATCGTGATCGTGATCGTGATCGAGGGATCTGGACCGTCGACTGGTATGGGGGCCATCGTGACCGCGGCGGTGGCGATCGCGGCGGTGATCCTGGGGTGGATCACCATCGAGATCGCGTGCAAGCCCTGCCTCGACAAGGGCCGCGACGCCATCGACCGCTCCCTCAACCCTAACTTCGACCCCGACGCCTCCCTCGTCGCCCCACTCCGAGCCCCCTCCTCCTCCGATCCCTCCGATCCCTCCGCCGCCGCCGCCAAGGGCGCCTAAATCTCCTCCCCCGATCCCTTCTCCATCGCCGCGATGTTGATCCGTACGACCTCTCCCTCTCCATTTTTTTCTTTTTTTTTGAAGTGTTTTTTCGAGGCCTGGATTTGGTGATTTGGGCCTGAAATGATATAATCTGAGTGCGTTGGGTTGCTTTGCTTGTTGTTTGAATCGTAAATCCCGTATATAAGGCTATCCGGTTTTTTTTTTTTTTTTTTAAGGCCTTTTCTGAGGCGTAGATTTGGTGATTTGAGGTGGAAAGGTATGATCGGAGTGCAGTTTGTTGTTTTGCTTCTTGTTTGAATCGTAAATCTCGTATTATAAGGTTGATGAATCGTGCTATGTGTAATTTTCATCATCCTTTCGCCATCATCGCGATGTTGATCTGTACGAGCTCTTACTCCCCGTGTTCTTTTAGGTATTTTTGAGGCGTAGATTTGGTGATTTGAGGTGGAAACGTATGATCGGAGTGCATTGTGTTGGTTCTCTTTTTGTTTGAATCGAAAATCTCATATATATATATATATATCAACACCGCGGTGGTGATTTGAGGTGGAAACGTATGATCAGAGCTCGCACAGATCAACATCGCAGTGGTTGGTTGAATAGTATAATCTAACGGGTGAAAATGATCGAAGGGTAGATCTAATGGTAAAAAAATCACAAGCACCAAGGGGTTGGTGCTTTTACAAGCACGATAGCCGAATTCTATAGAATTGAGCTCCTATGCTTTTAAAAGTACCAAGTCATTTTGAGGATCCCTTCGCCACCACTGCGATGTTGATCTGTGCGAGCTCTGACTCACCGTTTTTTTTAAAATGTTTTCTGAGGCGTAAATTTGGTGATTTGGGCCTGAAATGATATAACTGAAGTGCATGGTGTTTGCTTTGCTTTTCGTTTGAATCGAAAATCCCATTCTATAAGCTTGATGAATCGTGCTATATGTAATTTTGAGGATCGGATTTGATCCGGAATTGTTGTCTTTAATCCATTAATCGATGCTTGATTAGAAGGATGAATATGAAGCATGTGAGTACTTGATTATCTCCCCTGAACATTTTGCTTGATTGCATATATCACTGCCCGAATTTTGAAACATTAAAATAAGCTTGATGAATTTTGTAATTGTTTCGATAAATGCAAATGGCTCAAATGTCCCTCTTTCTTTTGAGTGCTTGGATAAGTTTAGGATTATTCAAGTGATTTGACTTTCAGTTGATTGAGGATTATTAAGAAAATTTATTTGACTGAAATAATGACAAAGTTTGTGCAATTTACTTTAACTGTATTTTTCAGGCAATTATGATGTATTTGTTTTCGGACAAATCACTTTAAATGTGTTGACTACCAACTGCCATTCTTAACACAAATTATTTTCAGGCAGTTAAAGTAATTTGCCATTCTTAATATTAACTGTATTTTTTGTTTTCTCAGCATTACTGCTGGTTTGAATTCCGAAAGGAGTGTGTTTAAAGTTGCATTTCACAATACAGCATTTGTCTGTGGGGTCAATGTGAAAACCTGTTATTGCAGTGTTGTATGATTCGGGTATTACTCGCGAAATGAAGATCCTACAGTGCAATTCTATAACTGTCAAACATGGTACCTCGGTATTACGTTTGCTTCGTAAGAACCAATTATGTCCATGAGATTGCTTTGGTGACCGTTAATAGCGCTGAGGTATTGTAATTTGATATCTGGTTTAACTTTTTGTTCATTTTCTTTCCAATCGTTATGCCGTCCCATCCTCTCTGATCATTTAGAAGAACTCTGCGTTCTTCTTGCTGTTCGCATGAATTTTGTTCCTTTTTATCTGCCTGTTTTCGGTAATCAACTATTCCGCATGAATTATTTCAGATTTGCAAATTCAATCGGTAGTCTTTTGTTGTGGCCAATACCTCTGAATATAGTTCATATGCATTTTTGGATGATGTGCAGTTTTGAAAGTCGAAGTGGCCTCACAAACTTGTCTTGGTCTATAAGGATGATACGACCGTTTCCTCTCTAAATCGTCGAAGGGTGTTGAGTAATAGTGAAATTTGAATTTGGTGAGACCATTTGCTCTTTTAGCTTCTTAATTGTTGTTGAAATATCTCTTGTTTCCACTCATCCGCGTACGTAAGCGACATTATGTACCCTATACTCAAATTCTCCTGTGCTTTGGATCTTTCACAGCTCTTGTTTGCCTGAGACTTGTACTTGGACATCTAAATCTAAATCTTTCTTATTGTAGCATATGATGGATCATTAGTTGATACGGATACTAGTGTGTATTCGGTTGCTGCTTGATTTTGTGTGGGTACGAGTCCAAATCTCTGAGAAATATCTTCATCTTTTAGCTCTTGTTTATGTAGTGATTATCTTTCTACCGAACTCGTTTCTTAATTAAATAAAGAGATATGCTGAACAAAATATTCGTGCATCCAAATACGCCTTGAGCCTCTATATGCTAGGATGTGAGTGGGCTGCGCCTAGTGACATAGGCTTGGGCCCAAGATTCACCCTTTCCAAATTGGGGCTAAAAGAGTAAAGAGCCCGAAAAGTTCTTGGGCCCATTTGGACTGAAATTGCACCACAATGAATAAACTAAACATGCACAGAGCTGGGCTGAAAAAAAAAGAAAAATGTAAGATTTAATTTAAGTAACTGTACATCGACCAGATAATTTAATTAAATATCTGTCCTATTTAATTCTTAAACCAGAATTGATGGATGATTAATTGTGAATTGGACCAAGGAAATAGGAATTCGTGCAGAATACAATTAAAGCTTTAATTTGTGTCGCCCTTAACTCTTTAATTACCATATTTTTGCACTAACTAGCTTTCACTGTGTAGCTCTAATCAAATAAGATAGAAATTACACAAAATATCAAATCCTTAATAAAAATTTCACACCGTGGGCATATTAATTTCTCTCTCTCTCTCTCTCTCTCTCCTTTTTTTTTTCTTTTTTGGCCTTGTTTTCTGATATTTGACCCTCCACACATACATTAAAAAGTTATTTTTTTATAAGCTACTGTTTGGTTCGAGATTAAGAAAAAAAATTAGTTATTTCAGGGATAGGATTAAGTTCATGGTTAAGGTGGGATTAGAGTATTTTTGTGTTTGGTTAAGAATTGGATTAGTCTAGAATTAAAAAAAAATAATGTTTGATTGGAGTAGGTGGAATAAAAATGATAGTGAATTATTATAAATAGAAAATAGTGTTCGGCTTAGGTGGGATGGAGTTTGGCTAACTCCATCATAAATAGACTATTTCAGTGTTTGAAAATAACTTCGAAATTAAAAAATTAAAAAATTATTCTATCTCTTAATTCCGAACCAAACGGTAACTTAAATAATGAATAAAAGTACTTGCCCGGTTAGTTAGTGCGGCTTCCTTTTTCCCTGCACTGAGTTTTGGATTCTGCACGTCATTCTTCAGGCCAATCTTGTCTGCCAACTTGCATCACTGCTTACGTCTCTTCTGCCACAATTTATTTAAATTATTATTTTTATTCATTTTTAAATCATTCTTTCATATTAAAATCTAAAATAAAATTTTAACAAAATTTAACAACTTAGTCAACATGTACGAAACTAAAATATATAATCTCATATATCAATCACAAAGTCTTTTGCTATTTGTGTTAAGAAACAATAAATTATATGAATTTAAATTTTGTAAGCGAAGAGAAGCACCATTAGAATTCGCACTTTATAGACGTACTCCAGGAATAAGTTAGCATTTGACTAGGTTCACACCGAATTTGCGCTACTAATTTTTAATTAGTTAACTAATTTATTAATCACTAATTATATCCATTTTCAACTCTTCAACTCTCATGACCCTTGCAAATTAATAATAGCTAGATAACTTGGCTTGTGCTGATTTTTGATTAATTTAGCCTTGCTTTAATTAATGGTGAAGTTGTTTTTCCAAAATGTTTTAGTACAAATGGAAGAGTGAGAATGGCCACTTAATTCCTTCCAATATTATTCTCACTAAAAGTGTTAAATATAAAAATATATAAACAACGTTTTCTAATAGTTTAAATTTTTAGAGTAAAACGAATATTATTATTTTATATGATATGATATCAGGATAGGTGATCTTGAATTCGAGTCATGCTATACTCTTAGTATTATTAATCAGTTTTCTCCTATTTAATTTAAACTTGATGGAGAGTGTTAAAATATTAGGTAGTTTAAATTTTGTTTGGTTACGGGATAGGAATAGGAATAGGCCCTTATCCCCCCTTTATACCCAAACACTAATTTTTTACTCGAGAATAGTAATTCTCGGTTATTCCCACCAACACCTCCATTTTTTATATAAAACTACCTAATATTTTTCTTATCCTCGGAAACAACTCAATTTTCATCCAAACATTATTTTTCTTATTCCCATTTTTGTACCTATCCCTGTAATAGCTAGTTCTTGCTTATACCCGAACCAAACGGTATTAATAGAGATTTGTGTTATACTTTTTTCAAACAGCAAGTTAATAATATAATAACTTTTAAAAGTAACTATATATATATATATATATACGAGAGAAGAACTAGGTGGAATACTATTAATAGACTAATGACTTGGTGCTAGTTTCTATCCTTGGATTAAAAGATGTCTTGCTAGGATGATGTGGGCCACAGGGTTGAATGGGTGGTTGGTTGAATAGTATAATCTAACGGATAAAATTAATCAAATGGGTTAATCTAAGGGTAGAAAACTTACTAGCGTCGAGTTCGTCGTCTTTATTAATAGCATCTGTAATAATATATATATATATATATATATATATATATATATATATATATATATATAGAGAGAGAGAGAGAGAGAGAGAGAGAGAGAGAGAGAGAGAGAGAGAATATATATATATATTGTATATATATATTACAAAATATTTTCAATAATGAGTATAATATTTGTTCGATAATTAGAAAAATATCGAATAAAGTTCACAAAATTAATATTCGAACTTTATCTTTAATCGTGGCATTGACTCTAAATATTTTCGCGTTCCGTTGGGCCCCACAAATTTAAATAGTTTTGCCTAAAATTTTGGGCGAATCAGGCCCACACATGGGTCCCACGTGACACATAAAAACCTAGTGAGGAATATAAAATGTCCCACAATATATACGCAATTCCCTATTATGGCACGTGTTTCATCAATATACCTGCTCAATTTAATTTCTCTCATAAATGTTGCCACTTCTTTATTTCTTTTAGATAAATTTTAAATACCATTCTTATAATTTTATACTTTCTTATTTTAATATTTTATAATTTAAAATATATTAATTTAGGTAGTTTCATTATTTTCTTTTTGACAGCTATTTTGTTAATTTTTTTATTAAATCATACATAAAAAACTTTAGATAATCCATCTATAATTTATCGAATATTTATTTTAGTATTTTTTAGATTTTAACTTTGTCAATGATTTAACAAAAAAAAAAATTAGTGAATGGGAATAACAAAAAAATAAAATAAAAGCATAGAATACGAAAGTTATACACTTTAAATATTGGCATGTTTGGTTGCCCGTAAATAAAATAATAAAAGTGATATTTTGACGAAGTGGGATTATTTTTATTGTTTGGATTATAGAAGTAAACATGTAAGTTACTTTTGAAAAGTGAACATGTAAAGTGGATTATAACTAAAATTTACTTTTTTGACTTCGGCAAAAAATATTTCACGCTGCCATTTTTATATTGTAAAGACACGGGGAGGTAATGAAGGAGGGACGTCGGAGAGAAAAAAAAAAAAAAAAAGGGTCGATGCGCGGCCTCGCGAAAATCGGAGGCAAAGAAGACGGAGGGAGGGTGCAGCAGCGAGGCGAGGGCGAGCGAGGATGCATTGGACGAGAGGTGAGGTCGGTTGCCTCTGCCTCCACTTCCACTGTTTTCTTCGGAAAGAAAGAAAAATTAAAAGAAAAAAAAAGAAAAAAAAACCTAAAGACAATAAAAATATTTTAATTAATATTTTAAAATTTTTATCCGAATCTATAAAAACTAAACAGTTCTAATTTTGCAAAAATTTAAAGCCAATAAATATTTTATGCAAATTATTGGTTTAGATAACGTTATATCCACGGCACGTGGCCCAAACATTAATTTATTTTGCCTTAACTTTTGGGCCAACACTCATACAAAAGTCCACCTATACCCCACGTGTCATATATGGCCCACACGAAACCTGGTGAGAAATAAATGTCGCACATTTATTACACCTAGGTAACTTTGTCACGTGTGTTTCATCTTATATCGTTATTGTTTATATAATATAATAATAATAATAATAATAACTAGTAAAGTTTAGTTACCTGCATTACGACGGATGAATTAAAATAATAAACAAGCAAAAATTTTAAAAAATATAAAAAAATAAAAATAGAAGAAATCGGAGAGAAAAAGCATGGAAGCAAAAGAAGGATTAAAAAATTAAAAATAAAATCATCAGAATAATAAGTTTCACTTATAACAACAGTAAAAATTGAAGACTAAAATATTTTATATATATATATATAGAGAGAGAGAGAGAGAGAGAGTAGAGTTAGAATACTTTTAGAAGCGTCAAGTTCTTGGTGTTTCTAAATTTCTACCCTTTGGATCTACATCCCAATTAGTAATACCCTTTGGATCAAACATTATTCCACCTATCACCACCGCCACAATCATTTCAACCCCACATCTATCCATCCAATGATTACAAACTCAAAAACACCAACTTATTGATGCTTTTGAGAGTATTCTAGACTCACTCTCTCTCTCTCTCTCTCTCTCTCTCTCTCTCTCTATATATATATATATATGAGTCTGGCTGCTATGCTATCAATAGCACAAAGCACACGGTGCTATCAAGTTTTCCACAATTAGATCGACCCCTTTAATGATTTTCACCCATTAGATCATACTATTCAACCAACCATCCACTTATCCCTGGGGGCTCACATCATCCTTACCGCACATCTCTCGATCCAACGGTCAAAAACTTGGTAACACCAATGACTTGATGCAATTAATAACATAGTAGAGTTATATATATATATATATATATATATATATATATATATATATATATATATATATATATATATATATATATATATATATATATATATCGCATAATTCGAGTAAAAAATTATAATTGAGAACTAAAGTATCAAGCCTCTTAGTTTGAGTCAGAAATACCGATCATATTTTGGATACTCTAAACTATTACGTATGTAAAGTTGATCACTCATCGACTATAAATATAAAATTGAAAATTTTCAATATTAAAATCTAAAAAAAATGATAGAGCTTTCCTCAGCTATGGACCATTTTGAATTGGCTATCTGGTCTTTTGTTTTTGTTATCCAACTTTTTAATTTATTTAATTTTAGTTAGTCAATAATACTTTGTCTTCAAAATTTAAATGCGTTATTTATTTAGCGATTTGGTTAGTATACTTTATACAATTCTCATAATTATAAATTTATTAATATAACTAACTTAAACTCCGTCATTTTTTATCTTTTTTTATTATATAACTTATTTAGATTAAATAATAAATATTATAAAATTAAAAATATATTTTATTTAATATATATGTAATCTTAGCTACAAAATTTTTATAATTTATATTTTTATGATGAGAGAAAGAGAAGGTTTGATAGGAAAAGATGGGTTCCATCCTAACCCTATGACCAAATGCGCAAATCAAATAAAAAAAAAAAAGTGCCGACACGTAAAAAGTGAGCCGAGAATTGATATATTAGCATAGATAATAATTTCCAGATGCTTCCTTTCTTTTTTTATTTACTAACAATTATAAAATATTTACTATTCACACCTTAGCATGCACGTGGAAAGGTTGTCGTGAATAATGTCCACCACATCAGTCCTCGGCTATATATATATATATATATATATTTTTGAGAATAAGATAGCGTATTCGTTTTATTCATTGAAAAAATAAATTAGGCCACATAAGTGAGGCAGCCGGAACTTAAAAAAAAAAAAAAAAACACCCCCGATTCCCCGATAGAGATTGTTTCCACAAATTTAACAACCGGTTAAACTTGTAGATAGCCCTCATCGGGTCCAAGTGCCTCCTCTCGAAGATCGAATCGTTTCGCACTCCCGAGATGATCCACCAACAAGCCGGTAGGTTTGTGCTCCAATCGGTCGTAAATTGTAGGCCCTTCGTACCCACCCACCTGTCCCACACCGAATGAACGTCACCTCCCAGCTCCCCCGCTCGTACGCCTCGGTAGTCATCAATAGAATGAATTTAGCATACACGCAATTTATGAATAGATGATCAACAGTTTTCTCGGCTATATTAGTTGATGCCAAAGTTGCGAGCACAAATTCTCATAGCCATGGCCAAGGGTAGAGATGTCAACTGGTCGGATTCGGGGCGAATTTTTAAAAATTCAAGCCCGAACCTGACTCCAAACCCGAGACCCAAATCCAAACCCGAATCCGACGGATTTTAAAAATCATATCCAAATCCGAACCCGTCCAAAAATCCGAAACCGAACTCGAACCCAAACCGAAAATTTGAACCCGAAACAATTATTTTTTTTTCAATATTTCAAAATATATTATATTAAATCTAAATTTCTAAAATACAAATTCAAATATAACATAAAATATATATATATAGTGGTTGATATATATCCAAGATTCCAAGTTCGAATCTTATAAAAAAAATTTATGAAGCGAGTAACATGCGGCCTATCTCTTAAGAATATATATATATATATATATATATATATATATATATATATATATATATATATATATATATATATATATATATATATATATATATATATATATATATATATATATATATGTTGTTTTCGATCTTCGGGCGTTCAAATCAACGATCCACACCGTTAAAAGCGATTTAGAATATTTAAAATTTTTAGAAATAAAATTTTATATTTTTTTGACATAGTTTACTTTATGATCAAAACATTTCTGAATTGTCAATTTTCAATGGCTATTATGACTAGGTTGGAGTTTAACGGTGTAGAAGAATCTAAATTTCTTCAAATTTTGATAGAAAATACTTTAAACTATACTGATTAAGGTTAACATTCTTGATCTTGAATTTAAAAGTCCTATGCTCAAATTTTAAAAAGTATTCAATTCTTACTGTCCATTTTGACATAATTTATTTACTAAGTAAACGATATCGAAAAGAGCTAAAATTTTATTTCTAAGAACTTCATATATCTTAGATCGTATTTAACGGTGTGAATCGTTGATTTGAGCATAAGATCGAAAACAAAACTATAGTACGGGAGCTCCGTACTAGAGATAGTATAGTAGCCTAATTCTATATAAATATATATATATATATAGAGTAGAAATTTCTTATCTTATTAATAGCACAAGACAGATTTTGATGGGTGGTTAAGATGAGAGAGAGAAGAGAAATTGATGAGATATTCAAAAAGATGAGAAATTGAGAGCCTTAATTTCTTCCCAAATTCTCTTCTCTCTCTTATCTTGTAACCATCCATCAAAATTGATGGATGATTAAAAACTTAGGAGTAATGATCTTTGTCTTATTAATAACCTACTATATATATATATATATATATATATTTGAGGACTTTTTCTCTACGAAGAATCTCCTCCCATTGGATGAGAACCCATCCAATGAGAATCGAGGCAATTCATGAAATTTTCCAAAAACTTGCAATGTTTTGCCTAGCACGCAATTTAAAGTTCACCGCATTAATATTTGGTGCTCGTGCACAAATATGAAAAGGACCGTGGGCTCCACGTGTCCACGTGACACATGGCCCACAAGATCTTCTGCTTCAATAAATTCTACCTTAAATTTTGGGCTCTCAGGTCCATATTATTGTTACGTGGTCCACAATAAACATTTAAGCTTATAAATTTATTTATTTTATTTTCTTTGACATTAATAAATAATTCTAGGCTCTCGACATGAGTCATTTCATTATTCATCCCTAGCAGAATTAATTTAGATAACTCATTTATTACCCTTGCGACTAAGTATTAATTTATCTTAATTTAAGGCAAAGTATTTTTTTGGGAAAAAACTTTTTGCAAAGTTCCAATGTATCCGAATATTCTCTTGAACAACTCTTTTTGGTAGGGACTCATATGTACACCCAAATTTTTTTTACCTTGTTTCCTATATTTTTATATCGGTTGGAAAAGAGATTTTGATCGGATATATGAACTTGTAAAAACTCGTTACTTTACTAATAATAACTGAATTTAAATATTTAGGATGAGTCTACCAAGTCATTAGTACTAGCAATCGTTACTTTTTATCATAAAAATTACTCTACATGCACTTGCATGATCGTATAAGGTTATAACCTGTAAGTACATTCTCAAAAATAGTATATACTTTTCGACACGGGTAAGGTTTCGTATCCTAAATGTTGTAACATGTCAGTTTTATACATATCGCAATTACTCGCCAGTTAATTTACTTTCTAAAACTTCAAACATGAAAATGAGTTGCGATGTAAACTGTACATGTTCCAATAGGTCTACCTGAGATGCATCAAATGGATGTTACATTTGAGTCGACTAATTCGCATTTTCCGAGAATAGACCTGCATTTTCCCAACTTGGCAGGCTTGATGTCGATTGAATAATGCAAGTAGGAAAGTGAATGGATTAAGGGCTCAAAAGTAGTGTTTAATTGGCCATGATGCTTAGTTAATAGTTGAAGTTGAAGAAAAGGAAAATCAGTGTGGGATCGAAGTTGACCTTCATTAATTTCAATAGATAGATATGTAGATCGAGCACAGTGGATAATATATATCTTATTTATTGTGTTTTGCATTGGTCCCTTGAACTATATATGTTAATGGATGCTATATGTGTTTGCACTAACCCTGGAGTGCCTTTTTCGGTGCTCGAAAAAGGACCGTCGAACGTGTTTACGGATAAAAATCAAGTTATACTGTGTTATTGCTGATCAAATAGAATACTGATTGACTGTTTGTTGCCGTCGAACAAGTTGGGGGACAACAATTTGCAAGTTGTGTTAGTCCGATCGTGACGATTTTGTGATGATGCATGCTTTTGACTTCCGCTAGTTGCTGTTGTTCGAAGTCCTTAGTTTCGATCGAACCTTGGCATCCCGAAAGCTGCGATTTCAGGTGTCTCCACTTCGTAGTGAAGCGAGACACATGTCCTTTTCTTCCATTTAGTACGCACTTCATTTGCGGAACACGCTGCAGTGCTGTGGCCACAAGCATCGACTGAGATGCTCCCGCTGGACGGTACGTTTTTTGCAATTGCGGGTGCTGTCTTAGCCGTTTACATCAACCTAGCTAGTGTTAAAGTCGCGTCGTGATGCGGCAAAAGCGGAGCTAAACAGGATCACTGTCGTATTGCAGCCAAACATGTGATGCGCTAACACCTCGTAAACTTTTCGCACATTCGCAAAATCAAATCCTTAAGTTGTTAATTAACTCTTACAATGTTTTTCAGCAACTTGAGGCCAAGAGGAGAAGCCTCAACCAGTAAACTATTGGCTTAAATAGATCAGCATCCTATCCTGAAGCGGGAGGCCATGTGGGCTGAGTCATGTTCGAAATGGCATGAGACTTAATTGGGCCGAGTCATGTTCGAAGTGACGTGAGGCCAGATGGGCCGAGTCACAATCGAGACCCGTGGACGCTGTTTCTGTACGCTTTAAGTGAATTTGTTGCATATTTCTAACAACTCGAGCTTTTGAAATTAATGGTTAGCGCCAACGATCCGACATAAACAACATAGCTTCAAGGGGCAATAAATATGTAATAACAAGACACAATAGAAAAAAAGAGAGGATAATACATATTATACCCTTTAAAACTTCACAAATATCTAATATACTCCTAAGTGACCAAAATACCCTTCTTAATTTTCACAAATTCTTTCAAATATTCTTAAATCCCAGAGGTTTACTAAATGGAATTTGCGGTTGAGTAGAAAAGGTAAATTGTTAATTTATAAAGCCATGTCACTGTAAAGTGTGGGACAATCTCAACATAGTAAGCTTACAAGTTAAAACTATGTTTGTAATAAGAGCAAAAGTATAAATAGTCAGATAATTATAAGCGAGTAAAAATATAAAATAGTTGATATATATACACTACTGAGCTCAGATCCAATAAGCTTTAGTTTTTAAATTGAATGAGCTCCATTGTATATATCATATTTTGGGACTCGTGTGGATTTGGCTGGATTCAAAACTCGCTAACAAGTATTATTAGAGCCGATAATTTGATGATCCTAGGCTATTTGTCTAAATCGTGTAGTGTAATCAAGTTAGTAGCTCTTATGAACATGATTGAGTTACAACGGTTTGGGTTAAAGCGCAGAGTCTCGGAAGAGTGAGTTCGCAGCGATTGAGTGCATTTGTAAGAGAGTAACAGATGAGAAAAAAGAGAAGAGTTGAATGATTCACATGGAAAAAGGATAAGAGTTCCTATATGAATAATCCCATAATACTACAAATTGTCTCACTTGGAATAATTATAAGAGGGTGAAAGGATTTGATATAATCATCTTTACCCACATGGGTCTAGAACTCCCAAAGAAGAACATGCTGGTGCCTACATCCCTTCATTGGTGCACTTAGTTTGTATAGTAATTTGATACTATATATCACCTTGCCCTGTTTATTAATTGCCTCTTCAAGTGCTTACTTATTTGAGTTCAGTGATCAAATATATATTCCCTTTTGAACAATTTACCATGGATTGTTGTGATATTTTGATTATTAGGAAAAACAATAAAATGTTTTAAGTCCTTCATAGAAGTTAGCCCAAACTCTGATTCACTCTGTTTAGGTGTTGGAGAGGAAGCACTTCACACGAACTTAGAAAAGAAGAGGAAAATATGGGCGCACCATCATACATAAGAATTATGTGAATTATGTAATGTAAGATAATAATAGTAACTTGTTATTCTGAGTAGTATCAGAATAAAAAAGAGAAGCTTCAGGGATGGGGTCCCTGCACTTCATTACAATTTACACATTACACGCAGGAGCCAGAGAAACAGGAAAACAAAAAAAGAAAAAGAAAAAAAAGAAAAAGAAAACCATTGATAGATGGAAAAAACAAATGTAAATACAAAAACCATCTATCATGGTCCGTATCAAACTCTGTCTCCTGGAAAAAAAAGAAAAAGAAAAAAAAAAACAGAGCATAAAACTATCTGACTCCTGTAATTGTAAAAACCCCAAATAGCAAGGGGTAAAATGCAAAAAAAGAAACAGAAAAATCCAACTGAAACCAAGAAAACAGGGGAGGCCTCCTATTGGTGCACGCTGCCCTGCAAAAAGGTCGAAGAAGGTCGGAATAAACAGTGATATCGACTGACTGAATCATAGACAGATCAGATATACTAAATCTTATAAAACCATTTGAGTGGATAAAAACTAGATTTAGTAAATCTGACTGCCTGCCTGTCTGCCTGTCAATAACAAAATCAGCTCTGTCTATGGTGAGGCCGGCCGGCTTACTAGGCCTGCGACGCCAAGTCCTTGGCGTTGATGAATGTGCCGTGGAACCCGTAGGGGACGCGCGACGGGAGCCTCACGGTGGCCTCGAGCCGCATGTCGGCGGCATTGACGATGACGAGCTCGGACACGCCGGAGCGCTCGTCGTGCACGAAGGACAGCACGTAGCCGTCGTCCTCCCGCGGGGCGGCGGCGTCCCTGGGCACGAAGCAGGGCTCCCCGCCGTAGCGGCCCTCTCCGTAGAGATAGCTGACGGTCTTTCCGGTGGGCAGGTCGACCTTGGCGAAGCCGGACACCTTGGGCCAGGGCTCGGCGATCGCCAGGTAGGCGAACCGGGTCTTTCTGCCGAGGCGGTGCTTGTTGACCATGCCGGCCTCCAGGTTCATTTGGTCCTGGGGGCTCTGGATGTGCCGGCGGGTGGACTTCCCCGTAAGTAGATTCAGCCGAATTTCCGTCAGCACGCTCTTCAGGCTCTCCCCGGAGTCGTTGAAGACGGCGTCGGGCGGCGTCATGCAGGAGCCGATCACCACCACCTCGCCGGCCGCCGGCTCCTCCCACGCGTTCCACAGGTGGAAGCAGAAGCAGTCCGGCACGTCGATCCACCGCATCTCCGAGGCGTCGGCGGCGTGCTTGGGCAGGACGCCGAACCGCGGGGTTTTGGAGCGGTCGTAGACGACCGGCGACCCCCCGCGGATCATCTCCGGGAGGCGGAAGACGACCTGCTGGTCGGGCACGACGATGAAGTTGCGCGTGATGGCGAAGTCGTGCATCATGGTGGGCTGGTCGAGGGGGATGTCGACGTCCGGGGATTTGACCCCCTCGGGGGAGAAGCGCAGGTACTTGAGGTAGGGCTTGGCGAGGATGTTGTAGCTGAGGGCGAAGAGCTCGCCGGAGACGGGGTCGAGCTTGGGGTGGGCGATCATGGGGGAGCTGAGCTGCCCGGAGAAGTCGTACCTCCCGACGGTCTCGAGATCGCCGCCGGCGGTGATTCGGACGTGGTAGGGGAGGTCGTCCTCGGACATGGCGAGGAGGCGGGAGTTGAAGTAGACGAGCCCGGCGTTGGCGACGCCGCAGCCGCGGGAGGGGTCGACGAGCCCGAGCAGGGCGCGCGCGCGGAAGAGGAGCAGGCGGGCCAGGCCGGAGTGGCCGTGCAGCTCGCCGATGGCCTTCGGGAACAGCGGCCGCCCGGCCGCCTGCTCCTGCGCGAGCCGCGCGGTCTCGGTGTGCCGGCACGCGTAGGACGCGGCGGCCCCGTGCCGGAGGCGCACGGCGTGGACCATGCCGTCGCCGTCGAACAGGTGGTGCCCCGCCGCCGGCGGGAGCAGCGGGTTCGCCCCGTTGCGCGCGTAGACCCCGTTCAGGAAAGGCGGGATGCGCCCCGTCACCGGCAGGTCCCGGCGCGGCGGCTGCTCCCCCACCGGCGCGAAGTTCCCGCAAATCTGCACCGCCGGGTCGGCGGTCTTCGGCAGCGGGTGCGCCCGCTCCAGCATCCCGGAAATCAGCGCCCCCTCCGCCGCGTCCAATGCGGCGGCCGCAGCCCGCTGCAGCACGTTCCATTTGGGGGGATCGGACCTCCGACCTCTGCACTCGTCGAGATCCCGATCCTTAACGACCGGCGGTGCTGACCCTTCATCGGCGGCGTCGACGACGTAAGAGGAAGGCGGGTAGTAAGCGGCACCGGCCGTATCGGTATCGGTATCGGTATCGGTGTCCAATGCGGCGGAAACGAGGGAGCGGGAGGAGGCAGAGCAGCGGACGGCGGCACGACCGAGCGAAATCTTGGGAAATTGGACGGATTTGGGGCGGCTGGGGCCGAGGAGGAGAATATTCGATTTGCGAGTTTTGGTAGTTGCTGGTGAAATGGGGCTGTTGGAAACAGCAGCAGTACTAGCCATAGATCGATGATACCTTATAGTAGTTACTTGCAGTAGGTAGTGACTATGTATGATTTATTTAAAAAAAAGGAGTCGAACTGGAAATAAAGGGCGTTAGAGAGAGCGAGAGAGAGATAAGGGGAAGGGGGTTGGTGGGAACAAATTTACTGCTCCTTGTGTTGAATTTGGTTTTGTCGGGTAGTGGAAGGAGCAGCTGCTCTTGGGGAGAAGCGCTTCTGAGTTGGAGGGGAATGGTGTGTGGGGGGAGGAGCGGGAATTTATAGGGTGCGGAAGTGGGGGAGAGAGAGAGAGAGGGAGAGAGAGTGGGGCGGTTTGAATCATGAAGGGGGGCGTCCACCTCGCCATCTCGGAGAAGCACACGTGGCGGAATAGGATGGAGGGGGATTACCGGTGTTGTTCGCGTTAATTTGGTACTGGGTTGGACTTTCTCAAAATAAAAAAAAAAGAAAAAAAAAGAAAAAAAAAGGGGGTGAATTTCTAAATATATTGCTCCAATATTTCGAAATCAAGCATTTAATTGACTTTATTTATATCAGGAATTAGGCTGGAATACTATTAATTAATAAAATATTTTTTTTACTATTAAATTTTTAATTTTTGGATGAAAAATTATAGTATTAGGATGGTATTAGTGATCAGTTAGAATTAAGTGATCCTTCTAAGGTTGAGTGGTTCCCACTGGGTTATAGTATTTAATCCAATGATTAGAAATGATGAAAATAGTTAATCCAAAGGCTAAAAAATTGATAGCAACAATAGAATTTTGCTACTAATAGTAGCCCAGTCCAACTCCATAAACAATATATATTACTAACTTTCAAATTCTTAAATAGAGCCCGGTTAGTAAACTCTTATTATAAGTATAATACCATTTTGTACTCATAAATTTATTGTATCCATAAATTTTCAATCGTTTGATTCATCTTTTTGATAATTTTCATCCGTCGGATCATATTATTCAATTAACTACCCACTCAACTCTAGAGAATTACTATCATTTTAATTAAAAATCATGATCATTCTAATAGCACGTTCTTTCACCTAAGGATAAAAAATTTATAAGTATAAAGACCGGTAAAAATTCAATAGTTCAAAAGCGGATAGCATATATAATCATATGCTATCAGAAGCATCTAAGATGGACGGTTTATATCGTATCATAAAAAAAAAGAAAGAATTACGATCTGTATAATGTGTTGGTAAATTATAAATCTTACGCTCGTCTATTTAAAAAATACTTTTTTAGACTTGAAGTAATAAAAAAAATAATTAGATCAGTGAGAAAATATTAATTAGTCTTTGGAAGGCTAGAGTAGTGTGATTATCATTACAGTGGAAAAAAACAGCAAAAGAAAAACTTAGTGGTGGGTATAATGTGAGAAAACATGATTTTGAATCTAACTTTTCTAGAGATTAGAATTTTGGCTAAATTACATAAAACCTCTCTGTAATAACATGTTTTTTTACTTTTTCCCCCGATATTTAAAAACCTACACTTTGTCCTCCTGTAAAATTAAAAATATTCACAGGAAGGTTACGGTGTGTAAAATGACCATTTTACTCCTCACCATTTCATCTTCTTCCTCATCTTCTTCAGCCGCTCCTTTGATCGGCCGCGATTCCCACCTCAATCGGCCGCGATTTATCTTCGCTTTCTTCTTCACCTGCTCTCCTTCTCCAAGTAAAGATCATACAATAGAGTAAACAAGTAAAACAAAATATTAATTCATTAAACACACTGATATATACTAATATTAATTCATTATACAAGCCCATACGATCTAGAGAAAGATAGAATGTTATATACTTTGTATATTTTTTATATTTTTTATTTAGACTTTAAAATTATTATAATTAAGTCTTATAATTCAATTTGATTTATTAAATATTATAATATCGCTAATATAAAAATAATACAATATCTTAGTTATTGGGACATCATTAATAATAAAACAAAACCGCCGCGCCATTTCTCATTAATAACATATCAAGTATGTAGTCAACTAAATTAGATTCTGAATTTTGATTGCAATAATTCTAAAATTTAAGTATGTAATTGTAACAAATTAAAAGTTAAGAGCTAAATTATCACTCGCCACATAATTCAAGAACCAAACTTACAATTTACCTAAATTTAGCTAAAAATACATGAAATAATTATACTACAAACTTAAAACCTTTTTTTTTTGAGAGAGAAAAAGATAGCATATTATCTGTTTTGTTTATTTTTTTTTAAAAATCTTAACTGAAAATATTAAGCAATTAAATTTTGAATTTAGGACTTCGAGTACAAACCATTAAATTATTTGTCACTTAGACTAAGAACGATCTGATAGGAACTCAAAATTTTATTTACTAACTATCAAGATTAATTCTACCAATTATAACAGAGAGTCAGTCGGTAATCTCCGATTTATTAATTAGTGATTTAAAATATCAACCAACTGCGTTAAGCAGGCAACAAGCACTTTTGTTGACCAGCAAAGTGGCGTGGACTTATGTGGCAGTGATATGCGTGTTGTGCTCGGGTGCCTCGAGATGGTTCGAACACACCCCGAGTATTGTCCACTACCCCGCCGACCGTGATGTGTCACTGCTTACGACTCCACACGCGGCCACGCGGGTAGGTTTTTAGAGGCCCTCCCCTTTTCAACGTTTTTGGACGAAAAATAGTATCTGTATGTCGAGTTGAGCTAGAATACTTTTAAAAATACCAAATAGATTATGTTTGTGAGTTTTTAATCATTTGATGAAGAGATGTAAGGTTGAGATGATGGTGGTAGGTGGTGGTAGGTGGACTAGTGTTTGATCCAAGGAGTATTAGTAATTAAGGAGTGGATTCAAGGGTTAGAAATTTGGAAGCACCAAAGGATTGGTGCTTCCAAAAGTATTCTAGCTCCACTCCGGTATGTCTATCTGTGAATTGAGTTCCTATATTTTTAAAAGTATCAAAATATTAGTGCTTGTAAATTTTTAATTTTTGAATTAAGAAATATATGGTTATGATGATGTGGGCTTTCTGGGGTTGAGTGAGTGGTTGGTTGAATAGTATAATCTAACGGGTGTAAATGATTAACAGTGCCGATCTATCGGTTAAAAACCTACAAGCACCAAGTGCTTGGTGCTTTTACAAGCACCATAGCTGAACTCGTCTATCTATAATAAGAATTAGGCTAAAATATTATTGTTCGGAAATATAAATAGAGATGAAGTAAATTATAATTTTGAGACTTATAAATTTTTTTTTTAAAACGATATTTATTCCCACTCGAATGTATGTTGTCGGATTACCAACAAATCACCTCCAAAATATAATAAGACCGCCGAGAGGCTGCAAACAGTATTTTTGAAGACTTTTTCGTAAAAATTTCTCTCTTAAGAATCAATATAAAAAAATAAAAAAAGAAGATTAATTGTGTTGCCTTTGAAGCCTTCTATTAACATATGTTATTTATAGGAGGTGAATGGGTACGATAAAATAAATAAATAATACAACTTTTAAAATTATATTTTTTTTTACCAAAGGATACGTCATTTCACAAATAATAAAAAGACATATTTTTTCACAAAATATTCACCTCTTCACGAAGAAAAGCTTCTCTTTGTAAAGAGATACAAATTTTTTTTTTCATCAAATAAAAAAACAAATCTTTTTATATCTAATTTCTCAAAAAGACATAACTATTCGTATGATATTAATTTTAACTCTTCAAGTTATTTTCTCACATTCATTATTATAATCTATATTAACAACTTCATCTTCAACGGAAAAGCGCCCAATGCTTTCGGCTCTCTGTAACGTCTAAAACAAGCGATCCGGAATCTGGACCCTCGCGCTCTGACGCCCTTCTTTTACTTGTCATTTTTGTCTTTCCCTTCTCTCCTCTTCTGTTGTATTTTACCTTTCCTTAATTTTTTCTTCCAACCCCCGGAGGCCTAAGCTTCAGCTGTTAGCCAGTTCATTTCTCTTAATGAATGAAGCAGGTAGCTTGCTACCTATTTCTCAAAAAAAAAACAAAAAAAAAAAATATTGGTGCTATAAAATTTTTTGCCCTTGGATGAAGCCATATACAGTTAAGATGATAGTGGTCCCCTAAGATTGAGTGGGTGGTTGGTTGAATAGTTAATATGATCTAGCGGATAAAAATGACCAAAGGAGTTAATTTAACGACAGAAAATTTGACAGCACCAAGTGTTTGGTACTAGCTAGCGATAGCATCATTGCTGGACTCCTATAATAATAAATATAAGATAAATTTGTGCAAAATTTATCCGAGTTATAAATCATTTTGCATTGAATATTCCATCTTTCAAAATTTGATTTTACTTCACAATTGTTCACTTTATTTGATTTTCATTAGTCAACGGTATTTTAGTTTTAAGATATAAACTAATTATTTATTTTAATAAATTTATATTTTCAAGGATTGCATAAAATATAGTAAACTAAATTTGTAGGGATAAACAACATATTAAAACTTTGAAATCAAAGAGCCTTCAATTGATTTAAATAAAATAAGTAGAAAGATTGAGCGCCAAAAATCAAAATTGGAAAGATTGGATAGTCAAATCAAAACAGTCTATAATTCAGATAAATTTTGTGTAAATTTTTATCGAAATGTAAATCTAGGTTACCACTCCGACCTTGACTGCTAAGCAGGTTTCTACTGAACAAACAGTTTTTGTCAAATTGTGGGTCCGTCTGTACACTATAGGAGAAGAGTAGGCAAAAAGGAGGCTCAATAATAATTAGGGAGCTAGCATCTATCGCCGCTACGTGATGGACCGCCTGGTTGGAACGGAATAAGAGAATTTTTGAGAATTCGCCCAGTGTCTCTCGACTTTCGAATCTCGCTCACTTCAAGATAGTGGGCTAGTGTGCTATAGTTCTTCTTCTTCTTCTTCTTTTTCGTTCGCTTTTGCTCCGAGACCCAGCTGCCTCAATTTGTAACTCAGTTCATCTACTTATTGAATGAAGCGGTAGCATATATGCTACTTTTCTCAAAAAAAAAAAAAAAAAAAAAAAACTTTCTTGGTAAAAAAAATATCTTGCCAAATTTCTAATGAGCATTAATTTTGTTAAAAATAACTTATTACCTATAATATTTTGAAAAGAGTCAACCCAACTCCGCGTTGACTAAGTCGAACTCCGAGCTAGTCACATCATGATTCGTGGGAGTGCAATTTGTCTCCTTTTTGATCCTTTGTGGGTCCCTCGGGCTCCTAAATTTTATGTTTAAAATTTTGGACTTTAATTTATTCAAACACGGACAACTTATTGGAAATGTTTCCTACCAAATTAATTAAGCCAATAATAATCAAAATAATAATAATAATAAGCTTATTCATGTGTAGAATAAAAAGAAATAAAGCGAAAAGTTATTTCTGAATAATTCATAATTGGTGGCCACAGCAAAAACTTCAAATTCATAATTTTTCTGACCCAATTTATTTAGACGCATAATTTTAAAATACTTTTATTATGCGGAGAATTGATTAATTGTAAAGTAAAAAGAAAAAAGAAAAGAAGATCATCTACTAATGAAATTAACAAAAAATCTTTCACAAATTATACATATATATATACCCATTAAATTTCATAACTATTTGATGCCATAGTTATCAAGTCTCAGTAAGACACATTATTTTATTTATTTAATATAATAGCAAAAATGACACACACACTATATATATATATATATATATAACATCTCACGTTCCGTGTGATTAATTTTTAAAAGCACTTCTCTTCGAATTTAAAAGTGCTTTACGATCCACTCGTTCATTGAGAGGGTAGTGTGATCGACCATGTACTAGATTGTTCCTTCATTAGGAAAGTGAAGTTCAACGGACACTACTAATTATAATTATAATGCTTAATAAAAGCAATTAAGAAAAAAAAAAAATGGAAAGCACTTTTCTTAGAAGTCCTTGGCCTACAACTTGTTACTATTTTAATGATTCGCTCTAATTATTTCGATTTTGATTTATGCCTAACAACGTACTATATATCCACCTAATTTTGGCGAAAAATTGGTACGAAGTTTTCGCATGAAAAACTTTAAAATTAAATGGTTTTCTTTTTTCGCATAAAAAGTCTAATTCAAGTCTCATATCTCTGCTAACTCTCCCCCGTTTGGTTCGGGGTTAAGAAAAAATTAGTTATTCCAGGGATAGTGTTAAGTTTGGGGTTAAGGTGGGGTTAAAGTATTTTTGTGTTTGGTTGGGAGTTGGAGTTAGTTGAGGATAGTGAAAAATAGTGTTTGGTTGAAGTATGTGGGATAAGAATGATAGTGGGTTATTATGAATAGAAAAATAGTGTTTGGTTGGGGTTTGGTGGGGTTAGGTGGGATTAGCTAAGCCGGGATAACTTTTTGAGGTGGGGTTTGCTAACCCCACCTCTTTTTGGTGGTGTTTGGGGATAAAATGAGGGTTAAGGGGTTATTCCACCCCTTAACCCCCAACCAAACGAGGGCTTGAGGATTTAGCAAGGAAGAGGGAGGAGCTTAAACACAAACTATTCGGGGTGCTTAAATACGAGGAAGTACTGCACTGGCTATGTAAAGGGGAATAGTAACACTAAATTCTTTCATGCTGTAGCCAACGGTTGTAAAAGAGTGAACAAAATTGAGGTAGGAATGAGACACAACCTACGAGCAACGGTTTAATGGGTATTACCGCTTGTTGGTGGGTGGTGTGGGAGACTAAGAACGAAGCGATTTTTACGAAGGCCCGGACGGGCCTATTCCGTGGAACCCACAAGATCAAACGGCTGATGACCCAGTGGGGGAATTTCTGATCAGTAGATTTCGATCTTGCAGATAGCATAGAAGAATTATCGGTACCTTGTAAACAACATCTGTCTTTTCTCTTCTTTTTTCCGTCACTCTTGAGATCCTGATGCCTCACTCATGTAGCTTAATGAATGAAGCGGATATATAGCATGCTATATTTTTTCTCAAAAAAAAAAAAAAAAAATTCATTTTAATTTTTAACTAATTTTCCAAATGTCATACTCGATAACGTTCTTGGAGAGAATTAATCGATCGGTTATCTCACGTAGACGTTAAGGCAAAAATATACATATACTGTAACTATACGCTTCCCAATGATTGATTCTATACATAATATGGTATATATCAGGCTCAATTTTAAGCATATTCTTAGTTTTAAAAAATTCAGTAGCATTCAGTGCCGTCAGATCCGTTCTTCTTTATCTTTCTACTATCTTCTAATAGAAAGATTCTTAATTAGACGTACGAAGCGAAATTAATAATAAATGTGATCTAAGCATGCATAAGTTAATTATAAGAATAAACACATCCTTGATATATTATTCAATCCATGCGAATGTCACCACTCACGCATTTGCTTCACCTGAGTCATCATTTGTGGAACAACAAAGTCATAATCAAATCTCATATTCTCTCCCACCACGTAATTGTGTATTATACCTATAGTACTATTTTTAGTATTTTTTTACATGTTTTTGCTTTCCACGCTACTAATTTTGGAAAGCATTGTAACCCCTCGCGTGTCTCATAGATAGACTTTCTAAATTTAATTAAGTGGCCAATCATTAGTGGGCAAGTGTATACTACCTTTTTTTTTTTTTTTTAATTCACTCATCTCCCATTTATTATTTGTTGTGTACTATATATGGGTAACACAAAAAAGTGCACAAACATTAATGAAGTGGCCTTTGTTACACCAAAATGAGTTGGAATGTCATTAATAGCAAATGAACTTTTCTTTTTTTTTTCTATTTATTTATTTTTTTATGGTGGGGCCTTCAAATCGACGATTGGCATTGTTGAATATGATCTATACTATTCGAAATATCTAGAAACTAAAATTTATATTTTTTCGATATTATTTTCTTGTCCATCAAGTGGATACAGAAATGAACGATTAAAAATAAATATCTTTTAAAAATTGGTGATAGAAATCTTGTAATCAAGATCAAGAGTATAAATTTTTTTAAAAATAGTTTAAAAAATTTTCTAACTAAAATTTAGTTAATTTGAATATGTTTATAACTATACTGTCAATAGTACTATGCATGCTCTTTGTACTATCGAGTTTTCTGCCGTTAGATCTACCCTTTGATCATTTCCATCAGTTAGATCATACTATTCAACCAACCACTTATTCAATCCTAGGGAACTACTATTATTCTAGCTGCACATCCTTTCATCTAATAGCTAAAAACTCAATAGAACCAAATGCTTGGTACTATCCGTAGTATAGTAGCATAATTTTATACACACGCTTGGTGCGAAGTATATATATATAATCCGGCTATGGTGATTTTAAAAACACCAAGCACTTGGTGCTTATAAGTTTTTTACCGTTAGATTTATCTCTCTGACCAATTTCATCTCTTAGATTATGCTATTTCACCGACCATCCACTCAATCACAGGAAATCACTATCATCCTAACCGTACATCCTTTCATCCAATAACCAAAAATTTATAAACACTAATAACTTGGTATTTTTAAAAGTATAGGAGCTCAATTCTCTCTCTCTCTCTCTCTCTCTCTCTCTCTCTATATATATATATATATATATATAGAGATAGAATATTATGCTATTAATAGATGTGCGGTTAGGATGATGTGGGCCCCCTAGGGTTAAGTGGGTGGTTGGTTGAATAGTATGATCTAACGGATGAAAACCATCAAAGGGGTGGATCTAAGCAATGAAAAACTTGGTAGCCGAATCTTCGTCTTTATTGATAGCATCTGTACTCTATATATATATATATATTAGAGATAGAATATTATTGGTAGTATATATATATAGAAATGGTATTTACTATTAACTTGTTGACCATTATAAAGTAAACCTTGGTAGAATAAATAATAATCTAAGAATGAAAAAGTTAATTGTATATACTATTCATATACTATCAATAATATACTATTTTAAATATATATTCATATTTATAATAATATCAAATAATTTTTTTAATTAGATATTATCATTTTTTTCAAAATTCTCAAATTTATCCTTCGATTCCCAAAATATGATTCTAAACTTCAAATCCTATCGTAAATTCTAAAATTTTGATGATATTAGATGAATTTTTTTTTTGAAAATTAATAAGGACATTTTGGTAACCTTAACTTTCAAGATTTCAAATTTAACACAGAAATCAACTCTAAATAAATAAATAAAAAAAGTAAAACCAACAAGCGAAAAGCTATATATAAAACTAAGTTATCAAAGATATATATAAAATTAACTTATCAACTGTATATGTGGTACGATTATGAAACGCGTGCACCATTAGTTTTATTCTTATTATTACATTAATGGTTTTTTTTTTTCCTTGGGCATTAGATCTAGTACCATCGAAACTATCCACGTGGCGTCGCGAGGTAAGATACACCTGGCAATTAATTGCCTATTTATATATTTAAATTAAACCTGTGAATTTCTTTTTTGGTTATTTTATTTTCGCTTTTTCGGCACTTGTCTATTTCCTATTGGTTGAGTTCCTTAGATTTTTCTCCTTCCTAATCTAAGAAGGAACAAGCAAAGGAGGATGTCAACTATGTCATGTTCTTCCTTTTTTTGAGGGTCAAAACTTCTAATTAATATATATGATTGGGATGTGGTGTGCATGCATTGTGTACTATCATGCATGATGTGTCACTTAGATTATGATGATCGCATCTTAATAAGCCACTCTAAACTCTCTTCAATAATAAATAATTAAGGAGAAATAATCTGTGGTTTACGTTTTAGATTGCACGTACGCATGAAATTATAGGCACAAAACACTCAAATAAACAAAATAGATAGAATAATAATTAATGTGGTTTGGTTAAAGAGAGGTGCTTAATTTGCCACATGTGTACCAAATAGGCACAATTCAAGGCATTAACCTCCTATTTTATTTGTATATTAATTATTCGTCGATGTGGTGATTAATGGTATGATTAGTTAGAATATGATTACCTCAATCTTATGATCCCTACACACTGATCAGTTCATTTTAGGTATATCAAGCAATCGAGAAGTCAAAAGAATGACTTGGTCTATATATGCTTTTAAGCCTAATAATGTATCAATTTTATACTTAATAATTATGTACGTACTATTCTATATATGTGGCTTAAAACTGTAACACGTGAACACCTTCAACTTTAGTCATACAAAAAATTAAATTAGAGATCACTATTAATTTGTTGCACTTTCGCTTCCATTAGGATCGTAAATTACTTCAACTTGTGCGTTGTCACTTTATATATATAAAATATATATGATGTGTTTCGACGTATATCAATCAAATGTTTTAGATTGTCTTAATAAACACATGCACTAGGATTTGCTTGGCCTAGATCACTTTTATTTTTTGCTATCGAGTTCACTCAGTAGTGCACTTGGCTAGGAGAAATATGTTAAAGTGCTTGTGATCGAGCCACGAAAGTCGTAGCGTCGGCATTAACTAATGTAGTGTTGTTCATTTTGCCGTAAAAGAAAACAATATATATATATATATATATATATATATATATATATATATATATATATATATATATATATATATATATATATATATATATTAAGAATGTTTAATTTAATACTACTCCTAATGGTATCATTTAAACAATACTTTATCAAACGTCGCTGCTTCGTTTGATTTGGTGTTGTATGGCTTGCGAAAAGATATTATAAAAAGTGAAACTCCAATCCATTAATTGTATCATATAAAAGGCATCAAATGATCTAGACAATTATTACATACATAATTATCAAATGAGAAACATAGATCATTTTTTCCCCTTAATTTCTTTTAAGATGACAAATTAACAAATTAACATGCAATTATACAATGTAATTAAGCTTCCAAATTAACTTTTCAAATGAGTTCCAATTAATATACCTATATAGTGTTTAATGAGCTCCTAATACAACAATTAAGCTCCATCTTATTCGTCCTACATTTGCTAATTGGTGTTATATATAATTAGGTGGAACTTAATTACCTTCCTATAACCTAACCATTTGACTCGAATATAGAGACTTTTGCTCTTTATTTTCTTTTCCACGCGTGCCTTTATTTATTCATGGATTCTTTCTTTTTTCTTTTTTTTTTCTTTACTCTTTTTGAATTATGCATCCTCTTAATTATCATATTCTCAATGAATCTATCTAAATCCAAAGAAGAAAAAGATCACCCAAAGTTTAATTAACATTAATAAATGATTAACTTCAACGATCGGCGGAAAGAGGTCAAGCAACTTGGATTAGGAAATATGATATATGGAGAATCGATCACTTTTTAATATGAAGTACACTGTTTTAGATGAGGTTGGAGTGGTTGGTTAATTTTAATCAATTAGGTCCTTGTTAATGCTAAACAAAGAACACTTAGGGCTCTAATTTATTGTAAAGTGTGAGCTAAGACCATTCTTAATCCCTTGCTTAAGTTGGTCACAAAGTCCACAAAGATTCTTAGCCCTTACCTAAACTATATATAGTATATATATTTTGAAATGAATGGCCGAAATTTAAAAATTTTAAATTTTACCTTCTTAATCTTATATTTCTTTTGAGATCTAAATATATTTCAAAAAACGTTGTCAAACTCTACTAAAATTTATTACTTTCTATCAAAAGATTTATAAACTATACTGTCAAACATCGGAAAATTCTAAAAGTTTAGAGGCCAAAATTCAAAACGCGCCAAAATTCGGGCAATGTGCACACTTTTTTATATTTTGCCTTTGTAGGACCATTTATATTTTACAACTACAAAAAAGAAGAAGAAGAAGAAGAAGAATAAGAAGAGTTCGTGTTCGGCCCATTACTTTAAATTCTTTTTGGGTCGGATCTGAACCTCTGCTCAAATTACATGTACTAAATCCGGCCCATTATATTTGATCTGGACCTTATTGGGCTTTTATGGAAATTGGGCCCAGTGTTTCGTCTATTTTTTTTTTCTTTTTATTTTTTAGGACAAATCTAGAGATGATTCAGTATAATTATTCCACTTCTAAACTCTCGCCATCTCGCCAAAAAAATCTAAGGACGGAAAGGTCATAAATTCTATGTTATTTCGAGCACAATCCGGATCAAATCCACGATATATAGCTCCACACTGAGATATTTTACCACCATATATAAAACTATCTAATATTTTTCTTTATCCCCGGGAACAATCCTATTTTCATCCAAACGCTATTTTTCTTATCCTCATACTTGTACTTATTCCTGCAATAGCTAGTTCTTATTTATACCCGAACCAAATGGTACCATAGTGCTCCTATGCAGTGCGCTAATAATAAACAAATTTACTTCATATTTAGCCTTTCCAATATAACTCAGCATGCTCAAATAGATATATCTTACATATATAAATCCAAATATTTCTGCTTTAAATTTTAAAAAAATTAAATTTAAATATGAATTTTGAATTTAGATATGTAATTTACATTACCGACCAAAATGTTGACATCAATTGTTTAGAAAAGTCTTGCATTTGGGTACAATTTTATGACTGAATTAAAAAACCCTTCCAAATTTTTTAGGTCTCACTTAAAAAAAAAAAGAAAAAAAAAATTGTAGCCTGCTGGTTGAAACGTGAAATGGTTATCAAAAGCGAAAAGTTCATGATGTAAAGGTTGAGTTTGTTGGGAGTAAGGTGGTTTGGAGTTACTTTTGATTTCTAATTTTTATTTTCAACTTTTTGTAATTTCAATTTTACGTTTTTAGCTTTAATTGTGATCTCTACAAATTTAAATTTAAATTTAAATTTTAAGTGTACGCTGAAAACATTAATTTGAATTCAAGCTTCAAGTTTTTAAGTTCATATCTGAACGTAAATCTAAGTTTGTTTGCAAAATTAAGTATCAACTTGAACTTCAATTTTTAATAATTTATTCAAAAAAATTTCTGTCAATACCTGCTTTTTCACTTTATCTCCGTGCCGAACAGTGCCCTCTGCTAGATACACCTAATAAGTGTATCGGAGCGAGTGTCGAATTCTTAATAGGTCCTTGTTTAATTCCAATAAGCTCTTAATAGGACTGATCAATAATTTAACCATATGGAGACATTCTCTGTGCCATGCCTGTGTATTGGGGCAAATTCAATGGATTTACTGTAGGACACTTCAATTCAATGGATTTACTGTAGGACACTTTATTTTTATTTTTTATATTTTTTCAGCCACATAGGACACTCTCTGTCTTCCACACTCTACCGTCCTGGCTAAAGTCTCTCTCTCTCTCTCTCTCTCTCTCTCTCTCTCTCTCTCGCGCGCGCCTCTGCGCGCACGGTTGATCTGTTTTGGTCGAAGTCGGAGTTGAAGTGGCCGAGTTTCCGTAACCAATGCTACAGCTAGAGGTGTTTGGACAGAATTGTGGAGCACGACTTTTGTCGGGCCTACGTGCGAATTCACTATTGGCTTAAATAGGTTAGCATCCTACCTTGTGGCGGGAGCCGGAAGGCTACGTTGGACTGAGTTATATTCGAAATGGCGTGAGACTAGGTGGGCCGGATCATGTTCGAAGTTGCGTGAGGTTAAGTGGGCTGTGACACAATCGAAATTCGTGGGCACTGTATTTATACGTTTTAAGTGAATTGATTGCGTATTTATAACAGCTTGAGCTTTTGAGATTAATGGTAAACGCTAACTATTCGACATCCGTTTAATGGGACGGCGGTTTTCGTCGGCATGACACGAACTTGCAACTTCGACCTCCGCCGTGCCGGCCGAACTCGTCGAATTCAATTAGGTGTAGTTTCAATGTAAGTAGAGTTCAAGTGAAGAGAACTTTAGGTTGAATTAGAGCTCACGTGAAAATTACTTCACTTTCGTTGTTTGTTTGTATAGCTGTGGAAGTGAAATTCTGCCAATTCTATGTTTGTTTGGCAAAGATTGAATGATGTATTCGTTTTCTCTATTTGTTTTACCAAAAATTATTTAATTATCGTACCCTTGGTAAACTTATCTCCTGCATGATATTATTATCTCTTTTATAATTTAATAAATAATTAATTATAAAAAATGAATAAAAAATAATATAATTATATTTCTATACATATAAAAATAAAAATAAAAATAATTATATTAATTTTTTGTATATGAATTATAAAAATGCAATAAATAAAATTCTAAGTTAAAGAATTGTTACCATTTAACAACTTAGTTTTCATCATATTTTAAATGTGAAAATTAAATAAAAGATATATTCAAACTTAACTAATCAAACTTCATCATATTTTAAATATACAATCAAAATAAAAAATTAAAAGCAATCATAATTAAATATATTTGGATGAAATACAATTAAAGAAAGAGTAATTCTAAACAAGTCACTAGATACTAGGTCTACCTTTGATGTTCAGAAAGCTTAAAAAAGAAGATTGGTTAAGTGTCATTAATAATCGGTTAATTCAGACCGATGTATTTTTTTTTTAATTTTTAAATCACCAAAATGGGTTTAAAGCGTATGAAGGCATTACGACTGGATTTTTTTTTGGAATGGATGGGCGAGCTATAAAAGGGTTGTCCATCTGGTTGTTTAGAAAAACATGTGCATTAGTCGAAATGAAGGAGTCTTAGACACTAAGAATTTGGCTACCATAAACGATGCACTATTAACTAAATGGTGGTGGCGTTTTTTTTACTGATAAGGGACTATAATGATAGGGGACTATAATGGGCTAAGTTGATCAAGGACTTATATTATAACAAAAGGCGGCCACTATTTGAAGGATGATATTTTAGACCGGCCTTGCAATGGTGGAAGAACGTGTTAGAATTGAAGGAAGTTTTCAAAGTGGACTGAGTTACGAGCTGTAAAAAGGACTACTCATTGATTTCTGGAACGATAGATGGTGTGGTGACGCACCCCTTGAGTCGTACTTTCCAGATATTTATTCTCATATTAACCTTAAAGAAGTGCGAGTGAGTGATTGTTTCGCTGAGGTGGAGAAAGATTCTGAGATGAGTGAGAAGAAACGCACAACTCAGTAGACAGAGTATTAGGGAGCTGAAGAGCACTCTAACTAATTTTTGAGTTAATGATCAACCTAATGGCATTCATTGGAGATAGAACTCTGGCAATAAATATACGGTCAAATCAGTGTACTCGCTCATCAAGATTAGGGGTGTCAAAGCTGTCGTGACTCTTGCCATTTGGAAACTAAAAATTTTAATGAAAGTTAAAAAAAAATTTTGGTTAGCTTTAAAAAAGAGACTATCAACTATGGATAATCTTCTCAAAAGGGAATGGCAAGGAAATAACGGGTGTGTCCTGTGCGCTGTTGATCTAGAGATAGTAGATCACTTTCTTGTGGGCTGTATTGTTAGCAAGTTCTTCTTGATTTTGCTTCTCGACAACCCCCACGTCTTTCCCTGCATTAAGGACGTCAACATCGTCTAGGAGGAGTTGTCAGGGAAAGGGTCATAGGTTGACATTGCGAAGGCTGAGACACTTGTGGCAGCTATGTGGTAGACGATCTGGCACGAAAGAAACAACGTTATTTTTCGGAACCTATATATGGACGTTATTTCTACTGCCCACCATATTAGAGTACTGGCGAAAGGGTGGGCTAATTTTTGTAGAACTGGGTGAGGGCGGCGTTTGTTACGCCCTTTGTTTTTTGACGCTTTTTTATTTTTTTTTACTCAGCTCGACTTTTTTGTTTTTGTTTTTGTTTTTTTTTTTTTGTGCCGACTCTCTGTCTTCTTGAAGCACTAACTACCTCACTCTATAGTCTATACAGCGAAATTCATTTACTTAATGAATAAAACAAGTAGCGTGCTACCCTTCTCCATCTTAAAAAAAATTCTAAATAAGTCACTATAATTAAGTTCTCCACTTTGTTTTTTTCCCCATCCTTCACTCTAGCATAATTGACTTCTTCTCACTAGAGCGACGAAAATTTTGATATTTTGGATGACCTAAACGTTCGACCGTACTAACATTACGGTAAATCAAATAGCAAAAATAATCAATATTTATCGAAAATAACTTTTCTTTACTTCACTTAGGGTGTGTTTGATTACCTATAAAACTATTCTGAAAATTTTTTTTTGCTTGAAAAGTAGTTTTCCCTTATTTGATTACTCGTAAAAAAATTGTTGAAATTTTTTTTTTAAGAATTCTCAAAAAAAACTAAGTTTTTAAATTCCGCCCACCATTGGTGGAAAACGAAAATTTGCTCCAAAATTGCGCCCCTTGCTAAAAAAAAAGACGGTCCACCGGAAAGCCTGATTCTTGTGGACCACGTGAGTGGTCCAAATGTGGACCAATCACCCACTCCTCACAAAATACTTACAGTGAAACAAACGAAAAACACCTGCTCTCTCTCTCTCTCTCTCTCGCTCACTCATTGGGCATTGCCCTTGTGTTTGCAGGACTATATAGTACTATAAACGGGATTGTGCGCCAGGCTTTTTGACACTGCCACCCCCATAATGTTCTTCAGAATTAAAACAAAAAAAAAAGCCTCATCAACTGTTTGTTTCAGTCTAGGACGCCGCAAATTTTCTTTTTTTTTTTTCAAGGAGAGCTGCTCCGGTAGAGATTTTATTATATAAATTTTTTACCGTTAGATCTACGACTTTGATCATTTTCATCCGTTAGATTATACTATTCAACCAACCACCAACTTAACCCAAAGGGCCCCACATCATCCTAACCGCACATATATATATAGAATTGAGCTCCTATGCTTTTAAAAGTACCAAGTCATTGGTGCTTGTAAGTTTTTAGCACTTGGATTAATAGATATGATGCTTGTGGGTTAAGTTGGTGGTTGGTTGAATAGTATAATTTAACGGATGAAATTGATCAAAGTCGTAGATCTAACGGTAAAAATTCACAAGCCAGTGCTTGAGTACTTTTACAAGCACCATAATGATTCTATATATATATATATATATATATATATATATAATACCCACTCAACCCTAGGGGCCTAGATCATTCTAACCGCACATTTCTCAATCCAAGGGTTAAAAAACTAATAGCACCAATAGCTTGGTGCTATTGATTGTATTCCACTAGTTCTATATATATATATATATATATATATATATATATATATAGAGAGAGAGAGAGAGAGAGAGAGAGAGAGAGAGAGAGAGTTTGGCTACTATACTATCAATAACACGAAGCATTTGGTGAGTCGGTGCTACAGTTTACTAGTTAGATTCATCCTTTGATCATTTTCACCGTTAGATCATCCTATTCAATCAACCACTAACTCAATCCTATGGGGCATGTCATCTAATACACATCTCTCATCAAAAACTTAAGACTAACGATTTGGTACTTATTAATAGCATAGTAGCCTAGTTCATATATATGATCTAACGTGTGTATGAACTAGACTACTATGCTTATCAATAGTACCAAATCGTTTGCTACCAAGTTTTCCATTAGATTGAGAGATGTGCGTTAGATGGGCCCCTAGGGTTAAGTAAGTGGTTGATTGAATAGTATGATCTAATGAAAATGATCAAAGAGGTGAATTTAACGATAAAACTCAGAAGACTGAAAGTCTTCGTCTATTAATAAAGATAAGAAATTTAACTCCATATATATATATATATATATATATATATATATATATATATATATATATATATATATATATATATATATATATATATGACCATTATAAAGTTTCAGGTACACTTTTATACATCCATGCAATTCAAATCTCCTAAGCTCATCATGGTTGATAATGTGTAGCTCCTGTTCCCAGCCCTCTTTTTGAGCAATGCCCCAGTCCTTTCGCACTTCCAATCCAGTTTACACCCTCCCGTGTCCGGCACATGCACTAGCTACTTTTCAGCACGATATATAGCTTAGGTTCAATCATTTTTAGGCCGACCACTTTTTTTTTTTTTTTTTGGATAAACTTCAATATTATTTCTTTACTTCTGTACTTTTTTATTTTAATACCTTATAATTTAAATAGTATTAAATTAATATTTTGTGATTTTATTTTTATTTTTTCATCAGCTTCTCCGTTAATATTTTATTGAATTAGAAACAAAAAAAAACTTCAGATATCCCACTTAGATTTATCGAATATTCACTTTAGTATCTTTTAGTTTTTACTTTGTCACCGATTTAACGAAAAAAAGAGTAAAATTGATAATAAAAAAATATAAATAAAACCACATGCTTCTAAATCGATAATTTTAAAGCATAGGGTACTAAAGTGAGAAAGTGTGAAACCACTGGGGTGGTATTTGAAGTTTTCTCTTTTCTTTTTTCATGCCACTGGCGGAAATAGATGGAAGCAAAATCTGAAGCACAAAAGCTTTAAATCAATAGAAATCATCAATGAGCATTGGGCTAATCCTTTTACTGAGATCATCCCTGTAGTGTGCGCTCACTGTATTGATTGTAAATTCATTATTTTGAGGTTAGAATACTTTTCGTGGTTTAGGGCATGCTTGTTTTACCGTAAATGGGGAGGGAAAAAATAATTTTTGATAAAAATTGATCACTTTTGCTGTCCAGTTCACCCAAAACATCGAAATCAACTTTACTCTTCTATAGGATGAAATCAATTCCGATGAAGTGAAGGAAGAGAGAAAAAATTATATAAAGTATTAGTGAAAACTTAATTATGGTGACTTGTTAGCGTTTCTCTCTCTCTCTCTCTCTCTCTCTCTAATTGTATTTCATTCAAATATATTTAATTATGATAGTAATTAATTTTTTTATTTAGATTGTATGTTTAAAATACGATGAAGTTTGGTCAGTTAAGTTTCAATATACATTTTATTTAATTTGCACGTTTAAATTTTAAACGATGAAATTAATTTATTAAATGTTAATTATTTTTTAACTTTAGGATTTTAGTTGTTGTATTATTATGATTTATTTATATATAAAAAATAGTATAATTATTTTAAATTTTATTTTTATACTAACTATATTATTTATTAAGTTGTATAAGAGAGAATACAATAATATATATCATGGGCGCGGTAAGTTTGTATATCAAGAGTATGAAAAATAAATAATTTTACGACTTATTATTTATTACGTTATTCACTCAGTAAGACTCGCAGAACTTAACTTGCATAGCTGCAGAAACAAACAGTGAAGATACAGTAATTTTTTAATTATCCGAACTATAATTCAATCGAAAGAATCTACATAGGTTGGAACAAATGGATCCGTAGAATACACTCTATATATATATATGGTCCCGCTGCTGGAATTAATGGTCCCCCTTTTTAAATTTTCGTTCTGTATATGTGGTTTAAATGCTTCATGACAAGGAAGAGCAGGGGAAAAAAAAGAAAGAAAAACACAATTATATATGCTGTACAGAGAACTAGTAGTAGTAATCACTCCTGCAAAGTAAGTATATTCCCACACATAAATAAATAGAGTTGCTAATAATAGAAACCCCCTAGAAAGGGAAACTACAGAAATGGAACCACCCCCGGTCCCTGATCCACCACCGCCACCACCACCTTCAGCCCCCAGCCTCTCTCTCGCCTTGTCTGCTGTGGGCTCTCGGAGTTTGCCGGCGGCGGCGGGGGCGGACGTGAAGCTGTTCCCCTGCCTGTTCTGCAACAAGAAGTTCCTCAAGTCGCAGGCGCTGGGGGGGCACCAGAACGCGCACAAGAAGGAGAGGAACGTCGGCCTGCAGTCCGACGGACTCTACGGCCTCCCTTCATACCCGACGGGGCCGACAGCCTTCCAGCTCGCCTCCCATTCGTGCCGGTCGGCGCCGCCCGCCTACGTCGACGCCGGCAGCTCGTGCTTCTGGGGGTACGAGAACGGCTCCTACCCCGCCGCAGCCGCAGCAGCCGGCGGCACCGCCCGCTTCGCCGCCCACCTGCCGCTGCTCGCCTCCGTCAGCTCCAACCTAGCAATGTCCGCCCCCGCCGACCCCCCCGTCGGCCCCGACGAGCTCTTCTATCTCCTCAACTGGCAACGCGGCTCCCACCACCACCCCAACGACCCATCCCTCCCACCACCACACCAACACCAACACCAACACCAACAGCGACAAAACAGTAGTAGTGAGGATGAGCCCGAGCTCGATCTCACATTAAGACTCTAATAATATATATATATATATATATATATATGTATATATATATATATATATATATATATATGTATATATATATATATATATATATGTATATATATATATATATATGTATATATATATATAAAAGCTAAGTTGTTTTCCTTTTGTTTTTTTGTTTTTTTGTTTTTGTTTTTTTGTTTTTTTTTATTGGTTGTTGGGGTGGTAGGGGAGGGGAGGAGGGGAGGGAGGGGTTGGGAGGAGGAGAGGGGGGGGGGGGATGGTTCCTGATCTATGATTAGTTGCTTGAGTGGGAGATAGATTAATTTGGATCTGGGGGCGAGGAGGATCGATCGAGAAGGATGAGGACAAATGCATGTGATGGCGAGTACCCTTTTGTGCTTTGCAGGTGTTGGGTAGTGCGTGGTCCGAGTCGCTGATGCATGCTCCTTTTGGGGGTTGTTACATCAATGCTCCCCTGCAGTGCGCCCGCACAGAGTTTCTTTTGGAAAGGCCGAATGCTTGGTTCGGGTTCGGGTATCCCCGTAGTACGTTCCATATTTGGCATCCTTGTGCTACTTTGTAATATTGTACAACTCTTATTTAATAATAGTATATTATTATTATATTTATATATATATCTATTTTAGTACAATGTGCGGCTTAAATAAAATCTAAGCTAACCCAAAAAAAAAAGAAAAAAGAAAAAAAGAAGAAGATATTTCCATCTATCTTTTCTAGCGCAAGTGGTAGGGAATTTGATGGTTAATATTTGAGATTCGAATTCAAATTTTAATTGATTTATATTTTCAAGTTTTTTTTTTTTTTTGTTTTTTTTTTGAGAGAAATAGATAAAGACACTACCCGCTCGTTTATTTTATTAAGAAATAAACTTAGTGAGAAATGTAAATCAACTCTTCGTTTATTTCATTTAGAAATAAACTTAGCGAGAAATGTGAATTAACTGGGATTCGAACTAGGGCCACGGATACCAACCACCAAGCCCTTTGCCACTTGCTCTAGGGACGGTTGATATTTTCGGCTAAGTTTATTTTTAAATGAAATAACAAGCATATAGCATGCTATGTACCTACCTCAATATATATATATATATATATATATATATATATATATATATATATATATATATATATATATATATATATATATATATAGAGAGAGAGAGAGAGAGAGAGAGAGAGAGAGAGAGTTGAGCTAGAATACTTTCAAAAATACCATGAGGATGGTGCTTTTAAGTTTTTAGCCATTGGATGAAGAGATGTGAGGTTGAGATGATTGTGGTAGGTGGTGGCAGGTAGAATAGTATTTGATCCAAAGGGTATTAGTGATCAAGGAGTAAATCCAAGGGTTAAAAAATTAAAAGCATCAATGGGTTGGTACTTCTAAAAGTATTCTAGCTCTACTCTCTCTCTCTCTCTCTCTCTCTCTCTCTCTCTCTCTCTCTATATATATATATATATATATATAGAGTTGAACTAGAATACTATCGGTAGTAAACGAGCCGTTTTACTACCGATTTGTTTTCGATGATAGGGCTTCCAAATTGACGATCGGCTCCGTTAAATATGATCTATCCCATTTAAACTATCTAGAAATCAAATTTCACGCACTTTCGATATTGTTCTTTTATCCATCAAGTGAACGAGGAAAAATGAATGGTGAAAATGAATACTCTTTAAAAAATGATGATAGGAATCTTGTAATAAAGATCAAGAGTATAGATATTGTTTTAAATAGTTTAAAGAATTTTCTAACAAAAATTCAATTGATTTGGATATCTTTACGCCGTTAAACGAGAAACGCCTCTTATCGACCATTAAAATTACAAATTTTGAAAGCCTTTGATCATTAGGCAAACGATGTCGAAAAGATTTGAAATTTGATTTCTAAACACTTCAAATGGGATAGATCATGTTCAACGGAGCCGATCGTCAATTTAGATGCTCTATCATTGAAAACAAATCGGTAAAAAAATAAAATAATTAGTCATAGATAGTATATATTATTCTATATATATATATATATATATATATATATATATATATATATATATATATATATATATATATATATTCCCTAATCTTGATCTAGAGTCGAAGGTTCTATATATCTTACTGCCAAATTAGTAACATAAAAAGTGAGATGGGCAACTGGAATAGAACCTTCACCGAGTAATTTATCAGTCTCTTTAGTGTACAAGACTCTCATTCTAGCACTGATAGCGACTTCTAAGATAAATTGCACATTTGGCCCTCAAACTATAATCATGATAGATACAGAATTATTGCAATCAAATTTTATAACTCAATTTAGTTGACTACATATTGATCTCTGGCTGATGTAGAGATGATGTATACAGTACTGATATTATTAGAGATGACATCTTACTTTCATATCAACGATGTATTAAAATTTAGTTAACTAAATTGGAATGTGAGATTTAACTATATTAATTCTTAAAATTCAAGTTAAAAATTATAATAAATTAAAATAAAAGGACTAAAACATTATGTATCACATAGTTTGAGTACCTAATGGCAGTAGTTTTGAAAGTAATTTAGTAGTTTAATTTGTATTCAACTCAGAGGCGCAGATGCATCGAATTAATGTTTGGAGCAATTATTGCACCATGTGGGTAGTGCGGAGTGGAGGTCATTATCTTTGTCATGTTTTATACTTGGCTCACTATTAGCCAATAATTTAAATTTTTTTATTTCAAATTATATTTACAATAAATAAAAATAATTGAAATAAGATTATTGTGTATATCATATATATGTTGCATTATTTATATAAGGTAACACTCCCCCGCAAGCTCAAGATGGAATAAACACTGAGAGTTTGAATAGAAGGTATTGATGACGTTGAGTAGTCTGAGATTTGGTAAAAAAATCGGCAAGTTGTTGAGTAGGGGGGAACGAATGGAAAATATATCATTAATCCATTAATATAATGATAGCGCACAAAGTGACAATCAATTTCAATATGTTTAGCGCATTCATAAAGGACAGTTTATTCGCAATTTTGATTGCACTTTGATTGTCACAATATAAAGGTGTTGAAGTAGAGCACCGGACACTGAGGTCACCGAGGAGTCGGCGAAGCTATAAAATTTCTGTGGCGGCAGAGGACATAACACGATTTTTAGCTTTCGCACTAGATTTGGCGGCGATATCTTGTTTCTTTGACCGCTAGGAAATTAGAGAATTCCTAAAGAAAACATAATAGCCAGTCATAGACCGACGATCAGTAAGATCTCCAACCTAATCACCATCACAATAAGCATGAAGTTGATGCTTGGAAGAGGAACAAAAGAATAGACTTTTATTAATTAATACTTTTTTGCGAATAGCGCAAGATGCGTAGAAGAGCAGTATAGTGAACAGAAGTAGGTGCTTGCATAAAGTGGCTGACAATATGAACTGCATAAACAATGTTCGGACGAGATATGGTGAGATAGACTAACGCACCAACTAGTTCACGATAACGGATAGGGTTAGTGAGAGGTTTGCCCATATTTGTTGGTTTTTGGCACATATATACATATTTTTTAATAGAACAATAATTTATAAAATATCTTTTTTAAAAAAAATTCATAATTTTTTGTAAAATTAGATGAAATATTTGAAAGCAAAGATTTTGTTAGTCATGTAGCTCTTCTTTTCTTTTTTCTTTATTATATTTTGGTGATTTGCATAAAAATTTTTTGGTTTTGAGTTTTTGCAAAAATACAACATTTTTTTTTTTTCAATTTTTGCGGATTAGATATGATTTTTTTTAGTAAATTGATCAAAATATTCTTATTCTTCTTTCTCTCTCATTTCTTTCTCATGTTCATTTTTCTCTACTTTCTTCATCTTCCTGCTTCTTGTTCCTTTTTCTCTTTCTTCCCCCACTTTCTCTTCTTTCTTCTTCTTCTTTTCACCCCACGTCAACGCCGCGCTTCTCTCTTACCTTTGCTGACGTTGGCAGCGGCAATGTGAGTTCGGATATAGCACAAATCATGAAGGTAAGGCTATAGCGGAAGACATGGTTGTAGACGACGACAACGACGGTGATGAGGATGCTGCAGGATTTGAGGATGATAGGAAGGGAGAGCACGTCAAGGCTGGTGAGGGTGCTACGACAGAGAAGAGTGTGCAGAACAACAAAAAAGGATGTAAAGGATGAAAAAAAAAGAATAAAGAAGATAAGGAGCAAAAAGTTTTCAATGTATTTTCCTATCTGTGATGATGGAGTTGTCATAGAAATAAAATTAAACTAGGATATATATATATATATATATATATATATATATATATATATATATATATAGGATGGGGCTATATACTATATTCTTATAAGTATAGACTCTCTTATACTCATAAATTTTTAACCGTTGATTGATAGGATGTGTGGTTAGGATGATGGTGGTCCCCACTTAGAATGATAGTGAGAGAGAGAGAGTGAGTGAGAGAGAGTGAGTGAAAGAGAAAGAGAGATATCGTTTGTAGCACTTTGAGAGCCTCTGTGCTACCAAATTGTTTTCAATGATGCCACTTTCAAATCGATCGATCGGTTCCGTTAGACTTGATCTACACCATTGAAAGTATTTAGAAACTAAATTTCATAATTTTTCGGCACCATTTAATAATAAAAAAAGGATTGATTTAATAATTTCTCTCTCTCTCTCTCTCTCTCTCTCTCTCTCTATATATATATATATATATATATAATTGGATGTTTAATTACACCCGTCCATTAACAATGTGTTCAGATACATTCCAACTTTTGAATGAATCGATTGTACTTGTAAAAATCACTTTAAGTAAATCATAAGAACGCCATCAATATTTTCAATCTCAATTACATTATTTAACATAAAGATACTTAAGGTAGTGCCCAGCGAATCAGCAAAAAGTTTTAAAGTCGATGAAATGAATAAAATTGGTACTGTACCTGCAGATCTCTCTTGTCGTACAATAATAACTTTCTGTAATCCGGCCAAATTAACTTCTGAACTGCTGCACCATGTAGGGACCTTCTTACAGTTTTGGTGTACGTCAGGTGTGAGAACTGATAAGTGAACTTCTGTTGCAAGTCAACAGTTCGTCGGTGCCGCCGTTTACAACATGAGCTGGCTCGTTAAAATACCGTAACGCGAATCGCTCCCCATTATTGAAGCAGTGTAATAAATAGTTAATGTAATATCAGATGCATCATATATATACCGTTGCTATTCAATTTTAACTTAATTTCTCCGCCTGACCCACAATATAGTATCATCTGGTGTCCTTAAAAGTTCCTTACAGCTTCAAATAACTCAATGATGAAATTGTTGAGCACCTGCATATATACGAATTAATAGCAGTAATTACATATATATATATATATATATATATATATATATATATATATATATATATAGATCCAAATTGAGATATACTATCGATAAGACTACGTATTTAGTCTTTATCGAGTTTTCCACCGAATTAGATCCACCATTTTGATGATTTTCACCCGTTAGATCAATCTATTCAACCAACCACCCACTTAACTCTAGGGGGCCTACATCATTCTAACCATACATCTCTCAATCCAATGGCCAAAAACTTGTAGCATCAATGACTTGTGTTATTAATTGCATAGTAGCCTAGTTCTATATATATATATAGAATTGAGCTTCTATGTTTTTAAAAAAACCAAGTCATTCGTGCTTGTAAGTTTTTAGCCCTTAGATTAATAGATGTGTGGTTAGGATGATGTGGGCCCCTTTGGGTTAAGTGGGTGGTTGGTTGAATAGTATAATCTAACGGATGAAAATGATCCAAGTCCTAGATCTAACGGTAAAAAATTCATGACAGTCTTGGTGCTTTTACAAGACCATATATATATATATATATATATATATATATATATATATATATATATATATATATATATATATATATATATATATATATATATATATATATAGGCTATGACTACTATACTATTATGAGTATTGGAGTCCTACTACTCATAAGTTGTTTTCGATGATCGAGCTTCCGAATGAACGATCCACTCCGTTAAATATGATCTAGAGTATTTGAAACTTTTAGAAAATAAATTTTATAAATTTTTGAAATCATAATAAAGTCCATCAAGTGGGCAAAAAATGAACAGTTAAAATCGAACGACATTCTAAAAAAGGATGATCGGATCTTTCAATTCAAGATCGGAGTTATTGATCTTTATCTATGTAGTGAATAGAATTTTTTTATCAAAAATTCAATAAATTCTGATTCTTTTACACAGTTAAACTAGCAAGTATCCTATACCGACTGTTAAAAATTGTCAAATTTGTGACATCTTGATCGTAAAGTAAATGATGTCGAAAAATTATAAAATTTTATTTCTACAAGTTTTAAATGTTGTAAATAACGTTTAATGGTGTGGATCATCGATTTGAAAATTTTATCATCAAAAACAACTTATGAGTACGATCGTACATAAGATAATAATGCTATATATATATATATATATATATATATATGTGTGTGTGTGTGTGTGTGTGTGTGTGTGTGTGGAGGTGTTGGAATTTGACGTTCATTGCTTTAGTGAGAGGATTTGTAAATTATTCGTGAGCTAAAAACAAAATACTAGTGTGCGCTCGGTTTAAAAAATCTGGGCTTGACGATGATATTGGGCCTATTTTTGTTTTCGTTCTTAGGTTTTCAGGCCGTCTAGCTTTTTACCAAGATTGCGAATACTGAGTTTGCGCTAGATTAATTTGTTTGGTACTAAAAATTTGGTAAATCTTAAAAATATATAAAAGTTTAGTAACTTACCTTGAAACCCTTTCTTCTTGTTTTAAATCAGCTAGCAATTTGTGTCAAGTTCGATTTTATGTCGGATTATTAATTAATTACAGACAGTTTTCTGTAAGTACATCAAACTGCGAGAGTATATTCCTCCAAAGTTTAAGTGTTGATTTGTTCTTATTGGAACCTGCTGTTAGAATCTATTGATAAAATTTATTTAACTAGTCTAATCATGGGTAATTGATATTGTGAAACAACCGTTGTACTCTAAAAGCTTAAGCTTTTTAGAGAACGGTGTTTATACAATTTTATATTCAACACTCTCACTTCGACTTTTTTTTGGGCGTGACGACGTGGGCAATTAAATGGGAGGAAATTAATACGCAGCACGGCGTGACTCGAACTCAGGACCTCCCGCTCTGATACCATGTGAAACAACCGTTGTACTCTAAAAGCTTAAGCTTTTTAGAGAACGGTGTTTATACAATTTTATATTCAACAGATATGAACATACAAGCAAATTTATAATGAAATATTCCATCACTTAACCTTTTGGAAGAAAATAAAACCCTTAAATGAAATATGTCTGATTGTTTATAGGCTCTAGTCTTTTTCAATAAGTAAGTACTTTATATATAGTACGAAAAATTACAAATAACTAATCATTGAGCAATTGATTTTTATCTCTCCTCCCAGTTTATTAGAGTTTCGTACGGGACCAATGCTATTGCAGTTAGTTTAAAAAGTAGTTCGTGTCATCTTTTTCGTTTATTTTATTTAAAAATAAATTTAGTTGAAAATATAAATTTACTAAAATTCGAATTCCGAACCTCGGATACTAATCACCGGAACCCTTGCCGCTTGTGTTAGAGAAGATCAGTAAAAAAAAAATAACCAATACTTTTTTTTTAGAGATAGATAGCACGATGTCCGTTTCGTTTATTTCATTTACAAATAAACTTAGCCGAAAATATAAATCAATTAGAATTCGAATTTGGGATCTTGGGTACCAACCACAAAGCCCTTTGCTATTTGCTTTAGACAGTTAAAAAGTATTAGTTATATTAGTTGAAACACACTTTATGACAGTCAGGACGGTTTCGTGTACAAATTTTTTTTTTGTGCAGGAGACTTCAAAATGAAAAATTATAAAATGTATTAGTTATATTAATGACGCGAGTCGCTCTCCACCAATCAAATATTTTTTAAAAAAAATTAATTTACCACATCATAATTATAAAATTTTTTTTTATTATATTTTGTTTTAAAATAAAATATATGATTAACTAGTCATTATTGATATGGTGTAAGTACGGCACTATAGTGTGAATACCCAAACGCTAATTTTTTATTCGAAAATAGTTGTTCTCGGATATCTAAAATAAACAAGTATAATTATTCCAATAAGCATATTTATTTTTTATATATAACTATCCACCATTTTTTTAATTCCATATTATCTATCCAAACATTATTGTTTTTATTTCCAAAAATAAGCATCAAAACACTATTTTTTTTATCCTCATACTTTTATATATATTCGTATAATAGCGAGTTCCTATACCCGAACCAAATAGTGCCATACCAATTACTTTTCGTGGACCGGGTTCACCACGTCATCCGCGGACTGCCCAACCATACTAGAGTACTAGACCCGCACATGTGACATCCGCAACTGCACTGGACCTACTGCACCACGTCATCGATGGACCGCCCAATTACGTGTGGCTCGTGCATCTCTTCATACCACACACACGGATCACGGATGCGAAGACGACGCTGGTGAGGAGGACGAAGAAGAAGAGGGAGAGGATAACAATGGAGGCGCTCTACCTCCTCCTCTCCATCGCCTCCACCGCCGCCACCTCCTCCCTCTTCTCCCTCGCCCTCGCCCTCCGATCCCTCGTCTCCCTCCTCCTCCCCCACCTCTCCTCCGCCGCCGCCGCCAAGGAGCTCTCGCCGCCGCCGCCGCCGCCGAGGATCCGGCTCTACGAGGGCCGCGTGCTCCACGAGCGGCGCCGCCCCGTCGCCCACGCCTTCGACTATCCCGTCCGCTACGCCCTCGTCGACCTCGACCGCGCCCCCGGCGTCGTCTCCTCCTCTTCCTCGCACCTCCACCCCGATCGCGCTCGCGAGGTCGCGGGCTCCAATGGACCTGTGTATCGCCCCTTCCCCCTCTCTCTCTCCCCCTCCCCTTCCTCCTTCCTCTTCTCCTCTTTTGATGATTAGAGCTCTCTTTTTGTGTATATATATATATATATACATTGGAGATCCCTCAACTTTTTTTGAGTAATTTTACTCTATTGAAGTAAGATTGTATGGATTAGTAAGCGATTTGGCCAAATTCGATAGTATGAATTGTTACTAATTTGTGACCAATATGCAACAAAACCATACATTTCAATAATATTATCGATTCGATCTACTAAAATTACTTAAATCTAAATAAATGCCAATAAGAAAAAAAAGAAAAAGTTTGCTCATATAGTTTAGCTGTTGACATTTTACCCTTTTTTTTATTTTTTATTTTTGTTCTCATATCTAAGAGTGAAGGTTTGGGTTTATATAGGTATCTTTTGACGATACCGGAGAGCGTAGGTTATGAGCAGAATCCACTGAGCATCTACTATTGCTATGATTTGGAAGAAGAAAAGGAAGATCGAGGAGGAAGAGGAGATGCGCGGCGGTGTTCTATTTGCCTCAAGATGTGCATCGCCGAGGTGGATGGTTTTTGAATGATCATCTCCTTCTTTTCTGACTTTAAAAAAATGGATTGACATTAAAGATCACGAAAAATGGTTTTTGTGATTTGAATTTAGGTGACGAACACTCCGTGGGGAGAGAAGGTGTTCTTTACATTTCGGCCAGGCTCTGATCTGGTGGCGAAACCCCTGCATGTTAGTCCATTCATGGTATGTTATTAACAAGAGAAGAGTTTGTAGTTCAATAAGTATTGGTAGTTTGTGTTGATTTCAGTGTTACCGTTCTTTTGTTTATGATGCCACTTTTAATCGAAAATGTTTTTGGATAATGAAGTAATTGTTGACACTCAGGTGATTTGAGGCTTAACATGTTATGAGAAAAATAAGTAGAAAAGTTATGTAGTGTACAAACTACTTTGTGGAATTGTATCCTGTTTTGCCTACAGTTCTAAATTCCTTGTTACTGCTCTTCGAATAGCCTTCTTCGTTATTCTTGACAAATTGAGGTGAAAGTCGTGATAGCGTGCATTGGCAATTGCGTAACATTGGCGGCGCACGGGTTAATGTAGGATTAAGTGGCATGAAGATCATGATACCTCTTTCAAATTAATTACCGAACAATGGTGACATTTTCAATTTAGTTGCGCAGGGCCCTTAATTTGTACTAAGTAGTAGGAAACAACCGTTATTCTTCAAAAAGCTTAAATTAGTCCATGGACTTAATTAAATAGGAGGAAGTTAAATAATGTTAGAAGCCTAACATAACTCAAATTCAGGACCTTTCTCTGATACCATATTAAATACTACGAAATACCGTTATTCTCTAAAAACTTAAGTTATTAGAGGACGGTGCTTTTATATTTTTTATATTCAACCATTTGGTATTCACTTTTTTGTAGTCCATTTATGACTGTTCTTCTGCCTTATATTTAATAATTGCTACCTACCATAGCTCAAATTCTTAACCTATTTTCTTTTTAATTTCTCCCTCCATCGTGTTTCACTCAGTTGTCTATTTTCTAGTACATTGTAGGACATGCTAGGAAATTGGAGTATCCACGCGGATGAACCAGGCGAGGATCTTTCTGTTGTAATTTCGGTTCAACATCCCACACTTGGGAATTATTTTACTGCTACTTTACGTGCCAAAGAAATATGCCATTCCACAAATTCAGTTACTCTGGCAAAATACTTCTGGTTAATGCCGCATAAGGTTGCAATGTGGATATACTGGGAGGTGAAGTGATTTTGTTTCTTGACTGCTTATTCTTGCTTTTTCATGGTTGTGCGCACGTAAGCATGGTGATTTCTACTTATTTACTGTTAAAAAAGAAGTGGTTATATCTTTTTGATGTACTGGTCAATAAGGTGAAAAGAAAGAAGAAATTTCAGAGCGAAGCGGAGATGATTCAAAACTCTGAGATTTTAGTTATAGCGAAGTCTGCGAAGAAGTTGCCTATTAACTAGGGGCAGTCAGTCAACCAATCTTTTCTGACTAATTTATTGTTCCATTAAGTAGCAATCTTCAAGAAGAATCATGGTGATTGTACCCTTACACTTGATCTATGTTAGGTAATACGACATGGAAGTATTTTTAGAATCGTTTTAGTTTTGGAATATTCTGGCGTTATTCCCTTACCACTTGTTATTCTTAAATTTTTGACTAGTAAAATGACTTGAAATCATATGATACATTTTCCAACTAGTAAAATTAGATTCTTTCAGATGATTCTAATGTCAGAAGCACGGAGTTTATAGTTACTTAAGGGGTTTATTATATTTTTGAATCAGCAGCAGTGTATTTCCCTTGACTAAGTTTTCATTAAATTTATGAGCTTGATTTTTCAGTAGCTAAAGCTTGTCATGGCCATCCAACGAATGGAAAATTAATGAAATATGGCAGATATAAGCAAGTGCTTTTTCCGTGAACTCTCTGTAATAAATGACTTGTATGTTAATTAATGTTTCTGTAGCTTTTTCATCTGCTAAAGATTCTGATCTTCTCGCTGTTTTCATTGGTTCAGGCCCTAAGACTTTGGTTGAAAAACGTCAAATTTTTAGGCCATCCCAAGTATCGCAACCCAAACTACCGGGCTGAAGCTTTACTCCGTGATCAGGAGCTCAGCTGCAATAAAAGTTTGAAAAATTCAAGTAGCACAAGCAATGAGGGTGACAAAAAACGGTGGTGTGTGTGGAGAGATGCGCAATGGCCTTGGTCATGATGCTATCTCCGGATTACACAGGTAAGCCTCTATTTCATTTTTGTAATGTGCTATTCATTGCATGAATAATCAATTTGTCTTCCATATTTTTCGATGCATCTTCCTTTTATGCTCATTCATTACTCGTCAAATGAAAATGTTTTGCTGGCACTATGACAACTTCAGTCTTTTAGCTATCTTTTCCGTCAGATGCTGACTGAGCTTCGAACAATTCTAGTCAAGTAGCACTTATTCAAAAGTTGGAAGGATCAGACACACCGTGCGAACCAATCTGGGCCCACCCAAATTGGACTCTGCGCATATGGTTGATTGTTGTTCCGAACTAGGACGAGGCATATCCGGCTTGGTTGGAGCTTCACTAGTGGTGATTCGAAAAACGGTAAACCCTAAGGCACTAGCAGTTTTTCGTTGAATCTTTTTAGTAACTTTCGTCTGCATCGCAAAGGTTACAGAAACCTTTTTTCGGCTTTCAGCCGCAGCATGGCCATTGCTTTTCTCTGTAGAGAAGCTGTTGCAGAAAAACAGCTTTACTAAATGTACATGTCTTCTGCATAATAGCTATTTCATGTTGGAATTGGATAGGTAGTAGATCAGTTCCATTGCACATTAAGGTCAAAAAGATCATTAGATATATCACAAGTATCATAATGATTTCCAGTGAAATATAGTAAAAATATTTTAATGTTATATTTTGAAAAAAATTGATAGTTGGATTGGATTGGATTGGTATCTAATCATACCAATCAAGGGTGAAACGTTTTGGGTAGTTCTTAATAAATGTCTGAAAAATGAAAAAAGAAAAACATAATTTCTCTTATAAAATAACAATTTTACTCTTCTAATCATAACTTGTTAGCTTATTTAAATTCAAATATTTTTAAACAATCAGCATAAAAACATTATATTTAAATTCAAATATTTATATATATTTGAATGAAAAGAATAAAAACTTGTTTTTGGTCCTGGAGAAGGTTGTTAGTACTAAGACTATGTGGATCATTTCTTATCACATCGTTTTTGGTTAATTCTAGATTATCTTCCACCAAATCCAACTTTTGGGTAAAAGTATATTTATTCTGTCCCCATAAAAGAAGATCAATGAACCAAATTGAACTTGTCGATCAAAAACAACATGCATATATATATATAGTGTGAGGCTACTATGCTATCGGATGCACGGAGCCTTCCGTGCTTCTAGGTCGTTTTCGATGTTGCGACTTTCGAATCGTCGATCGGCTCCGTTAAATTTGATCTAGAGTATTTGAAGTATCTAGAAAATAAATTTTATAATTTTTCAATATCATTTGCCTATTGATCTAAGGAGCACAAAATCAAATAATTTTAATGGCCATAGTGAGCCGTTTGGAAGTTTAACGGTGTAGAAATATCCAAATTACGTGAAATTTTGATAGAAAATTCTTTATACTATATAAAACAAGATCAATATCTTTGATCTAAATTTTTAATGTCATATTAGCGCGTTTTGTAAGATTTTTATTTTCAGCCGTTGATTTTTAGCCCCTTCGTTCACTAGGCAAATAATATCGAAAAATCGCAAAATTTATTTTCTAGGTACTTCAAATACTCTAGATCAAGTTTAATCGGAAATGATCGACGATTCGAAAGTCACAACATCGAACGACGTGGAAGCACGGAACCCTCCGTGCTGCATAAAGCCTTCTCTCTCTCTCTCTCTCTCTCTCTCTCTCTCTATATATATATATATATATATATACTTACTCTCTCTCTCTCTCTCTCTCTCTCTCTCTCTATATATATATATATATATATATATACTTATATATGGGGGTGAAATTATCTCTAATATAGAAAAGAAATATTCCTTTTTCCTACTTTATGAATGAGCCGGATAGCTTGCTATTTTTATTTTCTAAACATTATTTAAAAATTGATTAGGACGCTAACTGCTGTAGTTGGACCTTTTTGTGTTGAATTTGAATCTATGTATAATTACAAGTAGTGTATTATAATTACAACTACTTAAAGCAAAACAACTCCTAAATACATCTAGCATAGAGAAATAATGTAACTGTTCTACACTTTTTCTGAACGCAGATTTGTACTGCTGTATTTTGCAAAAAAGTACATAGCCGTATGAACGGTCTTGTACTAGAGACTGTCCCCACCAATTTTTTTTTTAATTTTGTTTATTTTTCTTCGACTCATTTTTAAAGGAAAATAGTTATGGAAAAGGATTACGTATAGAGAAAAACACCACGTTTTTATCGTTCCCATTGAGGAGGATCAAAAACGAAGGAAAAAAGGAAAACAAAAAAAAAAGGCGACAATGCGCCATAGTGTTTATTATCATATATATGAGCATGCGACACACGCCGTCTTTGACTTCGGTGCGGTGCGCACGGCGGCGGCGATTTCTCTCCCTTTTTTGTTTGGCGGCGGTTCGGTTTCCTACATCGAACGGCAGAACGCCGCCCCAAATTAAACAGGTGGTGGCCCCCACCTGTTTACTTTTATTTTGGGAATTAAGAGCATTAACCACCTGTACAAATAAGTTTTCCATCGTTAAATCTATTTCTTTGATCAATTCTGTCTCTTAAACTATGCTATTTCACCAACAATTTACTTTGCTAACAAAAGTGAATTACTATTCTCGTTAATGGCATTCACCCATCCCGGTAACCATATTCTTCGACTTGCATTTTGGGCCATTCGTTGAGATCAATCTTTTTTTTGTCGTTAAGGTGGAGAACTGAACCAAGAATTCTCTTTCTTCATCGTTAATCGAATCAGTACTGTTTGCAACCCAAAATTATATTTTATTGTCAATTCAATCACCGTTCACGTTTTTCCTTTTTCTTATCAATGAATAGATCTCCTTATTTGTACGCCTTAGACGGCTCGTATTTTTCAAAAAAGTGATTCGATCGATGGGATTTGGTATAATACTTATGAGATCGATGAGATTGATACTCAAATATTTCTTCTTAGAACATATTGATTTGATCCCTTAAGTGGGACCACCACCCAATAGCATGTTGGCACAAGAAGCGGAATCCGTATTTCTTTCAAAGAATCTCCAAATTGTTTCAGAGCAACTAGAAAGAGATTTTAGAACCAGAAAGAATTCAGTTCGGATATAGGATGCCTATTCAGAAATTTTCACAACTCAACCGTGTATGATCATGGAATCTTCAAAGATTTGATCTTTTCTAAGTCTGTCTACAACTCACTAGAGGCTCAAAAAATGAAGAGAAGATGTATACGAATGAGTCCTCAATTCACAGGAAACTTACAAAATATTTTATTGCCTCCGTATACATCAGATTTTCATTGCGATATTTGTTGACTTGTGACCTCAATTCATAACTAGTTGCATATCGTTTGAAAGTTAAAAAATATTTTATGTGCTCTGTATATTTTAAAATACTTTTATAATTTTTTTATTATTCAAATTGATTTTGCAAGAATAAATATAAAATTATTTAAGGATAAATGAAAAAGGTTGGAGCACCTTTTAAAGGCAAATAGGCTGGAATACTATTAATAGCACTAATGACTTGGCGTTAGTAAGTTTTCTATCCTTGGATTAAAAGATGTGCGGCTAGGATGATGTGGGCCCCCTAGGGTTGAGTGGGTGGTTGGTTGAATAGTATAATCTAACGGGTAAAATTAATCAAAGAGGTTAATCCGAGGGTAGAAAACTTACTAGCACCAAATTCGTCGTGCTATTAATAGCATACCAGCCGGACTCTATATATATATGAGGTTGAGATGTGAGGTTGAGATGATGGTGGTAGGTGGAATAGTGTTTGAGATGATGATGGTAGGTGGTGGTAGGTGGAATAGTGTTTGATCCAAGGGCTATTAATAATCAAGGAGTAGATCCAATGGCTAAAAAGCTAATAGCATCACGGGGGGAATACTTCCAAAAATATTCTAGCTCAATTCTATATATATATATATATATAAGCAAAATAGTTATTTCATAGCAAAATAGTTATTTCATAGAAATTTTTTGAAATTTTATAAAAAAAACTTTTAGAATAGTAAAACTTAAAAAGGATAATTATTTTATTATCCTTGTAAGATGGATAAATATGAAAATCGAGAACTTTATAAGGGCATAAAAGTAATTGCCCTTTTATTTTATTTTATTCTAGTAGGTGGCGGCATCCAAACATACCTTTTTTAGTTTTATTAAAAACATCCAAACATACATTTTTTAGTTTTATTAAAAAAATCACGATAAATAATAGTTAGGTTTCGTTTGGAATTGCGGGGAGATTGTATTACGTGCGGTGAGAAAATACGTTAGAGAACAAAGAAGCATATCACTATATATTTTTTTCTCAACTCTATTTTATTTAATAACATTAGATATGCTCCAATACCAAACTAAGCCGTAGAGTCATCTAATTATACCACACACGGCATCTCAAGTTATCTTTTTCTCATTTATTTATTTTGGATTAATCAGGTGATCACCTTGTACATCGATAGATCACAAATGAATGGTGACATTTTTTTCTTTGCGCACAGAAAAATTTACAAACATGCACAAAAGAATGCCAAAATTGTGACTAGACAAATGCGGCCTCCCTAATAACGACGCGACGTGCAAGATGAGTCAGGTAAAGAGATAAAAAATAAAATTTCAGTGGAAAGCTCTCTAACGACTTTTATTTGGGGCCAGAGTAATATTCTTTTTAGACGATATAGCAATTTAGTTAGTATCCACATCATTTTTATCATAATCGTATATTTTTTTATATGAACGGTCGAAAAGTTATGAGTACAAATAGTTCTATACTCATATGAATATAGTAGCCCCAGCCTATATATATAAAACTAGCTAGGCTGGAATACTATCAATATATAAAAATAGACGACAGACTCAAATTTTAAAATCAAAGTGATTGCTAACTAATTCAAATCAGATAAATAAAATAAATAAATGACAAAATAAAAGTTTTAAAAAATTAAATAGCCAACTAAAAATAATGGCATTTTTGCATAAAAAATTCACTTATTTTGGACTTTTGCAAAACCGGGCCACCTTTTTCATTTTTACAGATTCGGTCCACTTTTTCAGCAAACTGATCAAAATACCCTTATACCTTTTTCTCTTTCTTTTTTTTTCTCTCGTTCTTTTTTTTCCTTTTTCTTCCCAGAGAGCGGCGGGGGCGGAAACGCCACCCTCTCCTGCCCCGGCGACGTTGCCGGCGACCAGCCCGCCTCCCCCGCCTCGGCCTCTCCCCCGACCTCTTCTTTTACCACGTCCTCGCCCAGGCCCTATACCGCCGCGGCCAAGCCCGCTCCGCCGCCTCCTTACTCGACGACAAGCTCCACCGCGGCCTCCTTATTCCTCCTCCTTCTCCGTCGGCGCGCCAACGCGAGACGAAGACAGAGGGATGCGGACTCAGCCCGAAGACAGTCAGAGTCACGGTGGAGGAGCGTGGAGAGGTGGACGGCGCCACTAAGCCACGCGGCGAGCGCCGTGGCTCGGCGCGGGCGCGCTCCGAGCTCTCGGGAAGAGAAAAAAAGAATAATAAAAAAAGGAGAAAAAAAAAAAGAGAGAATAAAGGGATGAAAAAGAGGAAGATTTCGGTTTTAGGAGATTTTTGTTGTTATGGTGTAATGGTGTAAAAAAAAAAAAAAAGAAAGAGGATAAGGATGAGAAGAAAAAATTATACAATTTTGAGTGAAATAGTGCAAAATTTGGCGGAATGGTGCCAGTTTGAGCAAATTTCACCCAAAATTGCACAATTTCACCAAAATTTGCACAATTTCACCAAAAATTGCACAATTTCTCCTTCTCACCATTTTTCTCTTTCTTTTTTTTTACACCATTACACCATTACACCATAACAACAAAAATTTTCTAAAAATCGAGGCGGCGGAGACGCGGGAGCTCGACGACGACGATGACGCCGCCGCCGACGCCTTGGACGTCGTTGTCAGCGTTTTTCTCTTTCCGTTTTCGTTTTTGTAGATTAAATGGTGGCAAGGATGAAGCAAAACATTGAAAGCAGCGGCTCATCGTCTCCGACGACGGAGGAGGCGGTGGAGCGGGGTTGGGGGATGAACGGGGACCCGTGAAGCCGCGCGAGGCGGGTAGGGCGAAGGCAGGAGAGCGTGAGGCCAAGCGCAACTTCCTCGCTGGAGACGACGACGCCAACGCCGACACCGGAGATGACGAACAGAGGACGAGGAAGGGTCGGGGGAGAGGCCGAGGTGGGGGAGGAGGGCTCGTCGCCAGAGCGGACGAGGGCGACGTCGCCGTGGCAGGAGGGGGTGGCGTTTCGCCTCCGCCGCTCTCGGGAAGAGAAAAAAAACGAAAAAAAAAAAAAAAAAAAAAGTGGAAAGAGAAAAAGGCAAAAGGGTATTTTGATCAGTTTGCTGAAAAAGTGGACCGAATCTGCAAAAACGAAAAAGATGACCCGATTTTGCAAAAGCCCAAAATAAGTGAATTTTTTATACAAAAAGGTCAAAAATAATTCATAATTCAAATAAATTATCTAGTCTGAAAAAAAATAAAAATATTAAAAAAAAAAACGTGAGCCAACATTTATCACGTGGGACTGATCCCGACTTTAACCCAAAAAAAAGAAAAAAAAAAAGAAGAAAAAAAAATTGTGTGGCAGCCACGGAGCCACCCCAATCCAACTGGCCGGGGTCAATCCCCATCTGCTCAAAAAGAAAATATTACCTGCGCCTGCTGCACCCTACACCTTATCCACGATGCATATATTAGATATAATCCCGTGCACAGAAAATTTCTGTAATAGACGCCATACATGAACTGCCCATCCGTAGCTGATTAAACCTCGACCGTCCATATCCCGTAGCCCATCTCTGCCTGGATGAATCTCAGCAGTCAATATCGAGCTAGAATTTATCTTCATCGCGAGTTAACCTTACGAATAATCTTACACGTAAGATTTTTTCACGAGTAAATAATACGTGCCCCCGTTACCACTTTCATAGAACCATTTTCTCCATCACATATATACATACTTGAAACCAATTATTTAATAAAAGTAATTTCCATCTTTACAAATAATAGGATAGTTGAAATTTAAGTATTTGAAATTAAATATATTTCAGAAAGTGTTAGATATGTCTTAAATGATTTTAAACAGCTGTAAATATTTTTTAATTTATTTCTTATGTACTTTTATCTTTTGCTATATTTTTTTTTTTATTCTAACTATATATCCCTTTCTTTTTTTCACCCCCACAAAGAAAAAGTAGTCCACGACATGTACGGATACACCAAATACAGACATTAATAATTGCTTATTATTCTAATTTTCCACGTGCCATTCGTGCCGACAAAAACCCCAAAAAAAAAAAAAAAAAAAAAAAATTCTCAAATGAAGACCGCGTTCTCCACGTTGCTTTGCCACGCTGTCTGCCGCGTCTTTCACATACAACGCATATCTATAATAAATATATTTATATTCGCACTCTTTCGAATTCCTCATATCTCCATTACCAATTCTCAACCAACATTCCAGCAAGACGAAGAAGAAAGAAAGAATGGGAGGGATGTCGGATTGCGATATTCTGGAGCTCAGCCTCCGACTCGGCAGCGGCAGCGGCAGCGACAGCAACGATAACAACTGTGTCAAAACTAGCAGGTATGTATGTAAATTATATGAAGATATATAATTTTGAGTCATATATATGCGCTCGAATCTCTTATTTCCTTTAATTGCTAAGGTCCGGTGTAAAATTTTGATTTGCTTCTAATGAGAGGTTATGTATATTGAAATCATGTAGGGATCAGAAGAGATGGTCTCGGCAGTCGTCGCTGCAGCAGCAGCGGGCGGAGAATAAGATCACGATCTTCTACGACGGACAGATTTGCGTCTGCGACGTGACGGAGATTCAGGTTTGTTTACTTCTCTCTTCTTCTTTTTTTTCAATATTTGTTATATATATATATCTATATATCTTGCATGTGTTGCCACACATATAATTGGAAATTAAAGAGAAAAAAGGGGGGAGGGGAAACCTATTGAACACTGTATTAATGGGATGTTTATTTAATTAGGGGATTCATGATCATGTAGGGATCTAATTAAGTACTGAAACATTATAACACTGTATTAATGGGATGTTTATTTAATTAGGGGATTCATGATCATGTAGGGATCTAATTAAGTACTGAAACATTATAAATGCTCATCAATAATTGCAGGGGAATTAATTAATATTGAAATCACAGTTGGGCTTCGATAAAGTATAATGTTTGAGGCATCTATTAATTCTATTATATTATATCTATTAATATGTTGATCTGTATCATACAAATTCATCTATATGTAACACATTAATTCATTTATCTATAAGTAACATTTCATATATATGAAACTCCATGAGTATCTTATTCATCAAAATTTTTCCTTTTCCTTTTTTTTTTTTGTGTAAATCGCTTATTCTTTCTTATTTTTTTGTCTAAAAAAAAAAAAATTGTCTACAAGATGCATATATACTAAGTAAAAGGACAAATAGAATAAGGACAGGTGGCGGTTGGCGATTGGCCAATGGCCGATTTTGAAGGTTTCTTTAGTGATTAATTAAAGAATTAGTAAACCTTGACTAACAAGAGTCAACACAGGACGTTGAAAACACCCTTCAATTTACTAATTTTATTTAGTGCATGACATGTGTTTGATTTTTTGTTATTAAAGTTTGAATTTGTCAGAGCTCTAGTCCAACTTGTTTTCTACTCAAGATCCACCTAAAATCAAACGCTATAAAACGTATTTTTCTCTGAAATTTTTTTCACCTAAATTTTTTTTTTTTCACAGTTTTTACATGGAATCAAACGCACCCTAATTGTTTCAATCAAATCAAGAAAACCTAAGATCACATAAAAAGTTGTGGCGCGAATCAATCAATTACTCTAATAGTTTAAACGTATTTTACCTTTGACACCATATATATACTATTTGAATCATTGATTTCATTTGATTCTCGTGATCGAGATTTATTTTACGTAGTTTAATTATTTTACTTTTTTACAATTCAGATATATGACAATCTATAGTAGTTTCTACTTGTTATTTATATTAATGCATGGTTTAATTTGTTCTTTCTTTTTTTTTCTTTTTTTGAACAGGCGCGAGCTATTATATCGATGGCAAGGCGAGAAATGGAGGATAAAGAAAATAGAAATAGCCGCGAAAGCAACTGCAACCAAGTTCAACAACACCAACAACAATCACAGCTACAGCAAAAGAAAAATCTGGCTCCGAATTTGCAAAATCCACAGCTATCGAATTCGGGGCTTTCGATGAAGCGATCGCTGCAGCGGTTTCTTCAGAAGAGAAAAACAAGAATAAATGCAATCTCTCCCTATAACCATAGATAGCAATGTTGCTTAGATTTTTTCCTTTTTTTTTCCCCTCCTTTTTCTTCTTTTAATTTTGGTAATTTTTGGGTTGTTTAGATATTTTATTTTGAAGTGACAAAGTTTTTTTTTCCCCACTTGCAATGTTTGGATGCATGTTCGATTATGTAAAGTCATATTTCAAATCGATATATATTATGGTAAAAAAAGTCGAAACTTTTGTGTTGTCCCTATAACAGAATTAGGTTATAAAAATATATTTTTTGAACACTTTCATATAAGTATTTCATTTATACCAAAATTTTTTAAAACAATCTACTAAGGTCTAAATATAAAACTCAATTCAATCAAAAACAAAAAAGTTCATCTACTCAGCCAGCCCCACTCAGCCCACTCGGCCCAATTAAAAATAGAAAAAAAAAAAAGAAAAATTAATCACCATCCCCTCTTCTCCTCCTTCGCCGTTGCAGCCGACGAGGTAGAATTCCGACGGCTGGAGTTCGACCACGATAATCTCGTCGGGACCGTAAAAGACTACGATCACCACGTGTCCCTCCGTCACAGGTCGCTAGAAGAGTGGGTGCTAAACATGAAGGCGACCCCACATATATATAGCAACACTTTTAAAAAGTGTCGATCGGTAATTTAGCCAGCAACATTTGTTTTTACCTATACCGATATTTAAAAGTGTTGTTATATACCATTTGTGTTGTAGTGTGTGGATTAACCGAAGAACACATTAAGGAGGTCTCTCATACATGAACGTTGCTACATATTGTTGGCCGAACTATATAAATTCTGTGTTCTTGTACATATTTTTTTTCTACAAAAGATCTTATTTTAGCTACGCTGGTGTACCGTGCAGGTGTGATATGTGCTCGATAACTCCTCGGCCGGTCCGTTTATTTATATGCTCTATTATTGGCTCCAAATGATCCCATTATTTCGCCATTATTCTAATTTTACTAATTCCAATTGTTTGGGACTATTACTTTGTGAGATCGATTGAATTAAACGATCTCATTTGGTGAAAATTTACTTGCTATAATTGGTAATTAACGATTAACTTTTTAAACCACAGTTACAATCAATTTATCTATATATGATTCTTAAATGGCGCCTATTAGTTTTCTTGAGAAATTAAAACAAAAATAAAATAAATTAGAAAAAAAAAAAACATATCACTAACATATGATCTCGTACGTCTCTTTCTAATCAAGAAAATGAAAGCTAACCAATAAAATTTGCCTCTAATTTTCCTTAAAAGTAGAAATAAAAATAAATATAAAAAAGGTGGAATTAATTGTTCTGGAAAAAGAATATGTACGTAAATTGAGTGGTTTGGTCCAAAACACGTTGAAACACTAAATTAAACTAATTGGCCTTTGCCATTCACGTGTGCAATATTGTATGTTAGGTACGTGGTGTACCGTATCCAAATTTAATACCCTTAATTTATTATTATATCAACCTAAATTTTAGAAAAGTATAATGCATGCACTTAATTAATTACTAAACAGTTGAAGAACCCTAGCCTTTACACGTCAAAGCAGAAGAAAAAAAGAGGAAAATTAAAAGAAAATAAACTACAAACAAAATTCATCCTAACCAAAAAGAGTTGATTATGTTGCCCAAAAATCGATCGACCTAATAGAAAACAATTTAGAGACGTTTGCTTACATTGTGCGATAAGATAATAAAAACTAATGAGGTAATAAAAAAAGAATAACAAAATAATAGATGCAAATATATTCGAATCGAATTCAGATACTTTGCGAATAAAAGAGTTTTTAGTACTAATTTTACTATATATATATATATATATATATATATATATATATATATATATATATATATATATATATATATATATATATATATATATATATATATATATATATATATATATATACCATTGTTACCCAAAAAGATCCAAATAGTAGAATAATTTATCTGGAAATCGAAAGAACAATTCTTATTTTTTAAAAACTAAATTGGTTTAAAGTTTCCAAAAAAGTGTCTCCTTAATTTCTATGGTGCATTTTTCCCTTTCTTTATGCATGTGGATCCAATTGGCTAAGATTCTAGAATGGGGCAAAGTTTATTGATAGTGTTGTTACCTAATTCCACGTATCCCAAATACGTTGAACATGTGAAATATATGATATCTTTCATTCTAAGATGTTCCAAATGGGAAATTTCATTCATATGCTTCCAATGTTGGGTTAGTGGAAGAGTACTAATCAATGTTTGGTGTTGACACTTACAACTTAGGGCTTGATGAGCTTCGTTGAAGCTTCTGCAAAAGAACTGTTTCTGAACAAACTTAGTCGAAAATATAAAAACCATTAATAATTTAATGTTCCTTTTATTGTAGCTGTAAGTAGAAGTTTTCAACTAAAGCTTTTAAGCTTATAAATCCAAATACTTTTAAAACAGCCGTTGTACTTTAAAATATTAAGCTAGCTTTTAGAGGACAACGACCGTTTCACATGATATCAGAGCAGGAGGTCCTGAATTCGAATCACGGCAGGCTCCTAGTATATTTATTTTCTCCTATTTAATTCAAGCCCACGTCATGAGCCGACTAAAAAATCTCGAGCCTAGACGCGAGGGGGAGTGTTAAATATAAAAATATTTAAACATCGTTTTCTAACAGCTTAAGCATTTAGAGTACAACGGTTGTTTCACAATACTCATTACCGCTTCTTATGATAAAGTAATCTTGAGATTTGTTTAAGAAATGAACTCAACGAGAAATGTTAAGCAACTTGATTTGGAATTTGGAATCTCAAATACCAACTATCAAATACTAAACCACTTATGCTAAAAACGGTCGGTTTGTTTGTTAATATTAATTTAATTATTGCTTTTCCACAGTGGAGAGAAATTTTTGAAATTAATTATACCAAATAGGGAGTTAATAGTACATGAATAGTATTTAATATCCACTTTTTAACCATTGCGTAGTAGGATTTAGTGAGCGTTCGGTGGAATAGTATAATATAATCCAATGGTAAAAAAAAAACGAATAGTAATTACAATTCATATATTATTACTAGTATTCTAATTGAGTTGTCAAATCGGTACGAAATTTGTAGAAAAATTTGGACTTTTTAAAGTTTGAAATTCGAAATATCTTTTCGAATTGACAGTTTCTTTGACACAGCATATTCCAAAACCAGTACAGAAATTAATGAAATTGAACACCAGCTTAATGTGGATGTCACATTCATCACTTTCCAAAAGATTTGTCAACAAAAGAAACATGGTTTTGGAGGATTTAATTATTTTTTTGACTTTTTATTAGGAATGGAAACAAACACCACTAAATTGACTTTGCCATATATTTCTAGATCCAACCCAAAATAATCTCTAGTTGGTGTGGAGCACTCTAAGCATCACTATTAAAGATGCGTGCAGTTGAAGACACGGTAGGTATATCTGCATTTAACTCGTGTAGCCATATGAACACGAAAAGTGATGCAATTAATTAGAAAATTTTATTTGGTTGGTTGCTTGTAATATTATATAGGGATAATTGCCTATATACTCCTCATGCGTCTGAAAATATCCGATTTACTCCTACTTTTTTTTTTCTTTCTAAAATACCCCTCATACGTTCCACCGTTATTGCAAAATACCCCCGCAGTTATCTCCTGTTAAGTTAATCTGAGTTAAACGTAAGTTAAATATCTACCGCAGTTAAAAAATATTAAAATACCAATTTTGCCCTTAACCTAAGGGCAAATAAGAAAGGTTGGTGACGGTAGAGGGGTATATTGGAAAAAACCAAAAGTCGAAATACTTTTGTGCCCTTGACTTTAAGGGCAAATAAGAAACACAGTGATGGTAGAATGGTATATTTGAAAAGGGCAAAATTTTAATTTTACAGAGATAACAGAGTTACTTAACAGATTTTAACTCTAAGGGTATATTAGAAATAGGTTAGAACGTCGGAGGGGTATTTTCAATATTAGCCTTCTAAGAGGGGTAAATCGGAAAATCGGAAACTTTTCAGGGGTATATAAGCAATTGCCCATATTATATACAATACATAATTTGAGAGTTGCAAAATAGTTTGAGAATGAGCCACATTGGCCACTAAGGTATGGGCCAATAGTGACTTGTCATGTGTTCTAAAAAATTTTGGATGCATCCATTGCAACGTAAGCCATATGTTCTAAAGAATTTTGAACGCACATATTGCAACGTAAAACGGATTCTAAAATATTGGTCAAACATAAGTTTTTGTAGAATAATATATTATTTAAATATTTTATATCTATATCTATCTATTTTTTTATTAATGTATATAAGACTACTATATAAATTCTTTGTATTTTTTTAGTTATAATTTTTTCAATTTTAAATCTTTAATTATAATATATTTTAATTGATTGAAATACTAACTGTCTGCTGCGAAACGCGGATCCTATACTAGTTGAGAATTATGTTACTGATTTCATTACATTATATATATATATATATATATATATATATATATATATATATATATATATATATATATATATATATATATATATATATATATATATATATATATGAGTAGGGCTACTATACTATTATGAGTATAGACTACTACTCATAAGTTGTTTTCGATGTTAGGATTTTAGAATCGACGATCCACACCGTTAAACATGATCTAGAGTATGTGAAACTTCTAGAAAATAAATTTCGTAATTTTTCGAGATCATTATAAAGTCCATCAGTGGTATAAAATGAACGGTCAAAATCGATCGACATCTTAAAAATGGATGATCGGATCTTTTAATTTAAGATCGGAGTTATTGATCTTTATTTAGGTAGTGAATAGAATTTTCTATCAAAAATTCAACCTATTCGATTCTTTTACACCGTTAAACTAGTAAGCATCCCATACGTAGTTAAAAATTGTCAATTTGTGACCTCTTGATCGTAAGGTAAATGATATCGAAAAATTATAAAATTTTATTTCTAGAAGTTTTAAATGCTCTAGATAACGTTTAACGGTGTGGATCGCCGATTCGAGCTCTATCATCGAAAACAACTTATGAGTACGAGGCGATCGTACATAATAGTATAGAGGACTCTATATATATACGAGTCCGATTATACTATTATGAGTACGATCGCCCTCGTACTCATAAGTTGTTTTCGATGATAGAGCTTCCGAATCGACGATCCACACCGTTAAACGTTATCTAGAGCATTTAAAACTTCTAGAAATAAAATTTTATAATTTTTCGATATCATTTACCTTACGATCAAGAGGTCACAAATTTGACAATTTTTAATCTACGGTATGGGATGCTTACTAGTTTAACGGTGTAAAAGAATCGAATAGAATTTTTGATAGAAAATTCTATTCACTACATAGATAAAGATCAATAACTCCGATATTGAATTGAAGGATCCGATCATCCTTTTTAGGACGTCGTTCGATTTTGACCGTTCATTTTATGCCCGCTCGATGGACTTTATAATGATTTCGAAAAATTACGAAATTTATTTTCTAGAAGTTTCAAATAATCTAGATCATGTTTAACGGTGTAGATCGCCGATTCGAAAACCCCAACATTGAAAACAACTTACGTAATAGTATAGTAGCATATATTAGCCCTATATATATATATATATATATATATATATATATATATATATATATAGTTCGTCGCTATACTATCAATAGCACGAAGACTGTGCTACCAAGTTTTTCACCTTTAAATCCACCCCTTTGATGATTTTCACCCGTTAGATCATACTATTCAACCAACCACCCACTTAACCTTGGGGCCCACATCATCTTAACCGCACATCTCTCAATCCAACGGCCAAAAAACTTGGTAGCACCAATGACTTGATGCTATTAATAGCATAGTAAACTAGTTCTCTTTCTCTCTCTCTCTCTCTCTCTCTCTCTCTCTATATATATATATATATATATATATATATATATATATATATATATATATATATATATATATATAGGACTACCCCCTTAAAAATAAGAAGTTACTCGTTTTATTTAAGAAGCAAGCAGAGCAGGCAAAGTTACACTCTTCAAGTACTGCATCTCCAATTACATCAGATTTGGACGTAGTTCGCGATGTAGCAATTTGAGTCTTTTTCTTACATGTCAAACTTCAGCATGTAGCTGCATGTAATTACAGCAAAGCAAGCAAAAATGTTTAAGTTTGCAATTTAGTATATATAGACAATTCGAAAGAGAAATATATGTAAATCTTAAAATACAAAATTAAGCACCATATTTCAATATGTAATCAGAAGAATATACATCAAATTGCATAACTGATGCCAATCAGTTAATAAAAGTATGTTCCACTGTCATCAGTTGAAACTTGTATATAGAGTCCCTGGAATCCACTCAATTTCCTTCACTTGTGTGAATAATTAAAGTCCATTCATAACCAAGAGATTATATGTAGCTCTCTTGTGGCAGAGGAATGAATGAATGGTGGTTGTTTTGGTGGCCTATAACCTGGATACGGTGCGGTACTTGTCGGACTCGGTGATAATGTGGTTGCGAGTGATATCTTTGAGCGATGTGCATCCGCTTAACGCCATGGTGAGCTCGAACTCGTCGCGAAGCATCTGGAGGACCTTTCTCACACCGGCCTCGCCTTCAGCAGCCAAAGAGAACAACACAGGCCTCCCAATCTATAAATTTTACAGCGAAATCGATCCTTATAATGCGCGGTATATGGTCAGCAATCCTAGTTAACACAGTAGATTACAAATTTTGTCCGCAGAACTTGTGATCCCGGTTTCAGCTACATTCTCAGAGTTTCAGTCTTAACAATTTATCCTGAAGTTTGCTTTACGTCGCAAGGAAGCCTTTCTTTCAGTCTACTGTCTAAAAAGAATGCCAACTTCAGCATTATTGTCACTGTTGAAAGCTAAAAAACATTCATGAGGCATCCTTCTTCAATTTTCAGAAAAAGAGCTTCAGGGCGGCTAGATTGCTAAAACTGAAAATCTGATCGATAATGGTCGTAATGTTCTTGCATAGATTTTATGGGGATTTTTGAATAAACTACTGAATTTAAGGCATTCTAATATCTACTTACGAATACGCCAGAAGCTCCCAAAGCTAGAGCCTTGAATACGTCGGTCCCACGACGAACGCCTCCATCGAGAAAAACAGGAATTCGTCCCTGAGTAGCTTTCACGACCTGTATATCTCACCGCACATTAGTAACAAATCGCAAGTCCTACATTTGAATTCACTTATTTTTATATTGGAGAGCAAACCGCGGTGAATCTCAGAAAAAAATTCAGTTTTTCCAAACAAAAACATCAATGTCATTTTACTTTCAAAACCAGGCCGTAATCAAAACGAAATCATCATACAACACATGGTGAGAGAAGCTTGCCTCTTCTAGAGCACTGATGGTAGCAGGAACGTAGTCGAGCTGACGAGCTCCATGGTTTGACACAATAATGCCAGCGGCACCAGATTGTATAGCCAGCCTAGCTGCAAATTCATGGATTAAGATGAAGTCACGGAGGAAACTGATTCAGCAAAGAAGGAAAGCCCAAAATGAGATTCTTACTGTCCTCCGCCGTGAGAACCCCTTTGACTAAAATCGGCATGGAAGTGATCGTCTGCAACCACTTCACGTCCTGCCGAATCCAAAACAATCATTCTATGTGAACAGCATAACCGAGAATCCCTTCGTAAATGAGTAAGAGTGTTGTAATATAAAAGCTTGCTTTTATATTTGTTGTGGCAATAGTTTACGAAAAATACATGAAAGCTATTCAGCACAACACTATCGCGCGTCGTGAGTGAATGAGTTTAACATACCTTCCAGCTCAACGTGCGATCGATTTGGCCAGCTACATAGGACGCCAAACCAGAGTCATTACTCTGTACACAAAATAGATATAAAAAAAACGTAAGAAGGGACGAGAAAGGATCAAATTGTATTTACAATAAATACTTACTTTATCCATCTTTCCGAGGTTCAAACCCTCAAAATTCTTCAGGGTCAAAAATGGTGGTAAAACAAATCTGTGTGACACAATGCATTTAGAGGTTCAAATCTCTGGAAAAAAAAATTACTAAAGAAAATACAATGCAGTAACATCTCAACTAAAAGTGGTGGTCGAATTAGCATGTAACCAAGAACAGGATAACTGAACTCGAAGAATTCTTTTGATTCAAATCATGGATAATATACTGAAAAGAACCATGTCTTTTTCACCGAACGAAATTACTTCTAAAAAAGAAGTAAAAGAGAAGAATCATATTGAGGGGATTCGGAAATCATTAACCTAACGAAAGGCATCAAGCATTAAGCAGCCATTCATCTACGCACTTACATACGAAAGCAGATACCTTCTGATAGACACTCTGAGAGAAATGGGGTCATTGCATGCGAGAGTACATATATACCTGTTCTTAATGTCGGCTTCTCTGCGACCAAGTCTAGGAGTATCCACAGTAAGAGCTATTGCTTTGAACCCCGCCCTTTCGGCTCTTCTAACCAGCTGCGCGACTACATTCCGGTCTTTGTAGACCTAACAAGATGTCAATTAAACAACGAGTGACGATTATATAAATTCACATGGAAAGCGGTTTCATAGATATACCAAAAGAAGTACTTAAATGAATGCAAAAATACACTTACATATAGTTGGAAGAAGCGAATTCCTGGCCCGGTGGAGGCAACCTCTTCAACACTGGAAGTAGCCCATGATGAGAGTGTCTAGAAAGGAAACCGGAACCGATAGTAAGTACTTCAAAAGCTAAAACTGCAAAAAGATACTAGGAAAAGAATCTTAAGAGATTCAGATGTGGAACACCCTTCAATTAGCAAATTCCAGCAAGTAATGGACTATTGCAGTGCTAACGCAGAATCATCCTAAAGCGACCGAATTTTGAAAATCATAATATGCAACATCATAGGGAGTAGAGAAAAGCGCGCTTCAGCAAGCCAATTTAGAAGTATCAAAATGGATATCTGTACACTTCTACAAAACTGTGCTTGTGAGAGCTAAAATTCCATTGGGTCCTCAATGCTATTCTAGCAAAAGAGATCTACAAAAAGCAGTGAAGAATAAAGTACTTTTTTTTTTTTTTTTACCACTCAGCGAAACATGAGATAAGATAATGGTGACGAACCATAATAGTGTTAGCTGCTGATGCTGCTCTTGCAGTTGCATACTCCCCTGAGGCAAAAATAAAAGGCTTGATCAGGTTAATACGGTCGAACACTTCTCGTTGGAAGTATAAGGGGGGTAAAAGAAATTCTGAAATCTACCTAACCTTTAGCAATCAACATAAAGTAAGATCAAAGTTCTACAATTTGATTCGTGATTACAGGATAGGAGTCGGATATTCTGATAAACCAAGTTGAATTGGGCTACAAATACATGTTGGAACATTTAACATACCATCGGGGTGGGCCATTTTCTGCATGGCAGTAGGAGCAATCATAATCGGCATCGAAATCTTGAATCCCAAAACAGTCGTGGTCATGTCAATTTTGGAAACATCTATGAGAATGCGCGGGCGAAACCTGGTCAAAACTCAATGAATTAATAAGTATAATGTTTTTCTCCAGGACCGACCACATAGCGCTTGATATTTTCTTGGTCTCAGTGGCTTCACAAGAACTTGAAAGAACTAATCGAGTAACCAAAGCCACAATAGAAAATTTGAATTTGCGCTTTACCTTTCCACCAAAAAACAAAAAGAAAAGAAAAAGAACCACATGTTTTATTTGAATTAGCTACGTCATAAACAGCAACTAAAATTTGCACCAAGCTATACACAGGCAAAAAGCTAAATCCCCAGGAGTGAACAATTTCACCACTAGGAAGTAAAGAGAAAATTGTTTGTGGTCAACTAGAAACATGCAAAGAATGCGAAGCCGAAACTGTAAAGGACATGGCTAAAGAATGCGAAAAGCTAAAAGTATATTTCATGCAAAGAGAAATAAATTGTTAGGAGATGTATAACAAAGGACAAGATATCTAGCAATTCTTATGCTTTTTGTAGAAGTTAGAAACGAGATTCTCTTAAGGAACACTCCAAAGAACGAGAGCAAGATTTGTATTTGTGTCTGGTAAATTACAAGTGCAGCTCTTATAGGCATAACGACGAACATTTCGCATTCATATTTACAAGAATCTAATACTCAGTTGCCAAAGAAGATTCATGTAGCTTCTACTGGTAAAGTAAGCAACTTTTAAGCAGAGGAATCAGTTTGTTCAACTTATCCATCAAACGAAAAGGCGAAGAACCCAAAAGAGAAAGCACAAGGTCCAAGGGAAGCAGAAGCAGCACCGAATACAGTCAAAGGTGCGAACAAAGCACTTTTTCTCTAAAAGCTTAACTTACTAGAGAACAGCGTTTGACTACTTTATATCTAACACTTTTTCTCCAAAGTGGCAGATTTCGATCACACGTCAAACGTGTGAACTTTTTACCTGACACTACGAGCCCGATAATGTCTAAATAAAAACCCTTAAAAGATTCTTTTTCTTTATTTGAAAAGGATATCCTAAAAATGTTTAAAAGCGGAATCTTGTACTCTGATACCATATGAAATGATCTGATCTCCTACATACGAACGGATTTTGACGACAACGGGAGAAAATCACACAAAATTAGGATCCTCAAGAGATTCTTCTGTTTTTTTAAGAGAAACACAGGACATCTTGCTCTGATACTACGACAAACATACCGCTCTAGCTCCCGTTAAAAACTAAAGCTATCAGATAACGGCGTGTCAGTAAGTAGTAGTATATATATATAAGAAAAGGTGTTGAATAAGAAGATGAGGAGGTTACAGAATCCTTGAAAAAGCCTCCCTGTTCTCCTTGAGAGTCCACTGGTCCTCAGCACCAGAGGCATAGTAGTCAAAGACCATCTTGGGCAACTTCTCCTTGGCTATGGCCTCATACTCCATAACATTGGTGACCTCCATGTTGGTTGATGAAGCTATATATATATGTATTATCCCAGAGTCCCAAATGCTCTACAGGAAATTCTGAAAAGCTAGATGATTGATAAAATAGAATAAAGATATTTTCAGGGTGACACAACAACATGAAAAATACCCAGCTGCATGCATGCATGCATGCTGCACATTAAATGACCAAAACCCAGATGGGAATATATTGTTAAAGTAAAAAAAAAATTTGTGCGGAAATAATCTTAACACTTTCTGTCACGTGCATGACAGACAGTACAAAATTTTAATCTATGTGTCAGTCTGTCTACCGTTTTTGTTAAAAGATCGATCGGATAGAAATGACTCGGAAATAATTTTAATAGATAATCAATAACCAAATTGGATAAAGAGAAAGAAGAGGATCATAATTAAGAGAAAAAATTTAAAAAAAAATAATAATTATGAGAATGGTACCTTGATTTCTGGGAGAAGGAGAAGAAGAGAGTGGGGGTGGATAAAGTGATTTATGCGCTTGGGAATGTGAGATGGTGGTGGTTTGTTAGAGAGAGGAGAGAGAGAGAGAGGGTCGTACATGAAGACAAGGTAAAATTGCAAGGAGATCCCACAACTAATGCAGTTTCTGAAATGCGCCCCCTTAAAACCTTCGAGCACTGTTATTGATTTGTTTTGTTTTGCGTTATTTAAAGTCTATTGAAATAAAAAAAAAAAATTATTAAGATTAATTGCTCAACTAATTATTAATAAAGTAAATATTTTTTAGCAAATAAAATAAATTAACTTGAAATTTGAAAAAAAAAAGAAAAGAAGAAAGCTTCAAGTTAACTCACTAAAATAACTCAAATCAATGCAAAGAAAGGTTTAGATATTTTTTTTAAAAAAAAAGAGAATATGTATGGAGATGCTTCGCAATTTTAAATTATTAGCATCAAATTAATCAGTACATTCAATCTATTGGTTTAAGTATGAGATTTTTGGACCTAGTTCAAAACCTTCTATAGGTGAGGGGCTCTGCATACATTTTCACACAAAAGACAAAGAAGGGTAACATGGATGTGGAATTTTTTATATATTTTTTTTGGGGGGGTTTTCTTTTGGATGAGCTTTTGGAGGCTGAGGTGGAAAAATGGCGTTTTCTCCAACAACTGCGCTTGCTCATCCACAAACGTCATCTAAATCCACTCCACATCCCAAAAATTCCAAAAAAAAAAAAAAAAAACCCAACACCATTACACCACCACAAGAAAAAGTCTCCAATCATCAACACATGAGAGGATAAAGATTAAAGATAAGATGAATGATTACACAATAAAATTTAAAAAGGAGAAAAGTACTACCATACATCACCGAGGAAATATACAGCCCCAGTATTATTTTATATTTAAATTTAGCCCCTATAAATGGGAAAAAAAAATATCATGTGCACAAATATCAACTAAAAAAACACTATGAGCGTATGTTATTATGTTTTCAACTAAAAATGACATCTCGTGACACTTCTTATTGAGATTTTTAAGTTATTAATCAAAGCAATAGCCCTTACCCAAGCAATCTAGTGTGTAGAGATTTATGAAACATACATCAAATATTTGAGATTATCATTGAGATTATCAAAGATACAACATGTAGGCATTTTCTTACTCCCTTCTGTAACTGGCTCCCATCTCATAATAATACCAGTTAATGCATGTATATGAGATCCGAGCACAACTTCTCTCTTCTGATCAAGAGAAGAAAGGAGGACGAACTATTCCTGCATTTAGCTCTCTCTCTTAGCATCGCCACCCCAAACATTGTCCCACGAACCGCCGTTACCGCCATTGTCTTTCGGTCCCTCGATAAAGCGACCGCCTTGTCCCACGAAAGCCGGGACTTCACCGGGCCCCGGAACATGAGCCTTCCCTGGCTTTGTCTTCACCCCTAGTATGCGTAAAACAAATCTTGCGAGCTCACCGTATAGTAAACCAGAACGATCGAAAAGCTGCATGAGTAAGAACGTCTAGCAGTTAGCGATGCATGTTCAGCCCGGCTTGCGAAAAGCTTTACAGGCCTCCGAAAACCGAGAATTCAGGTAACAAAAGAAAAAAAAAAAAAGCTTTTGATCTGGTAGAAAGAATAAATAAGCTTGGCCCAGCAAAAACTGAGGCGAAAATTTAAAGCTGCTGGTTTTGCTGCAGCAAGAAGCAGCTGAGGAGATTTAAACCAAAAAAAAAAAAAAAAAAACAATAGTTGCTTGAACAGTTCCACTCGAACGGCACTTTCAAAAGCTCCAATTAGCCGAGCATAACCCCAAATGTTTCAAGTTAGGAGAAAAAATAATGATGTAATGAAAAAGTAGGAAAACAAGGAAGCTGGAAAGAGTACCTGTAGAAGAGCAGACATAAACATGTGAAATGCTTGGGTGTTCTGGTCTATAAGCATAGCAATTCGGCCAAAGAAATTAACAACGCCGTGCATCTGTAACCAACACCATAGATAAATTAAAATGGCATGAAAAATATGGAAAAATAAACTCAAAAAAAATAAATAAAGAATCTTAAAAATGTAAACAGGAATCTTTGAGATTAACTTCACAACAGCAACTGATGACTTCTAGATACTTATAGCTGACTGTGATATGGTCAGACACGGCACTCTAAAGATGCACAGTCGATCTAAAAAAATGCAGCATCAGAAAAGGTGAAAACAGCTCGACATCATCCATAAGAATAAGAGAATACCTAGCAATCATACATTCACACCTTGAAGGACAATGAAATGCAATCGCATGCCAGGAAAATAAATAAATATAAAAAAAAAACAGCAATATTGTTGGGAATAATAGGAGATCCCATCAACTATTGCACTTTCTATAGATGGCCACCCGAGCTTTCAAAAGTTCAAGGGGAAAAAAGAATCCCGCGAACAATCAATCATTTTCAATCAATCATCGACCATTGTTGCCATCAGTTGTGACAGCCATCAGTCAAATATAAATAATTTATTCAAATGCAACTAAACTCATCTAGTCGTTCAAAGGAAGAAGGGTAAAACATAACTCTAAAACGTCACATGACAGCCACCTGCTAACCTCAAAAGAAAATCGACGAAAAAAGGGGATAGGTTGTAGGCCGAAGCCCATAGTAATTTTCCAACTTGTGAAACTATGGATTGTCGTCCGTTATAGCATGATACTTCAAAGGGCTACAGTGCATTTCTCTTACAATGTATTAGGCCTAACCATTAATACTAACTTAGAAGTCATTAATGGAATCAGCAGCAGAAAACTCAATGATCCAAAAAGTAAAATCAGAAGAAAAACAACAGAGTAGAGTGATACAGGAGAATATCATCTTACCACACGTAGGAAGGACATCCAAAAGCCTGGGGGCGATGGAGGGCCGGGATTATTGGGATCCTGATTATTGTAAGGACCACCCATGCCCATCCCATAACCACCCATGGGACCTCCAAACCCACTGTTGTGCATGCCCCCGCTATACATTCCAGTATTCCCGTATAAACCCCCGTACCCTGAATACATGCTACTCCCGTAGGGCCCACTGCCATATGATCCTCCTCCGTATCCGCCAGAACCATACATGCCAGATCCATAACCCCCATAACCTGCAAGTGGTGCTAGAATGTAAATAGGATTTAAATATTAAAGATGATTTTACATAAATATCTTGCAAAATCATCAAATAAAATAAATATATACACAGGTCAAATATGTTTCTTTCAAAACCAATCTTATACTAAATTGAGGAATCATCTGATTCATAGGATGGAGTTGTCTTTGCATCAGCAAATGATTTCTTCAAAGAAAAGATGCTAAGAACAACAATATATTTGTAAAAAACTAAGCTACTGAAGGGCATGTATGAAATGACAGGTTTTGCACGAATATACATGTAATAGATAACTTTGCAGGGTTACATACTTAAACATCTCAATTTGAGAAGTCTTAAATGCAGAAGACACTCTTGAAAGTATCATAAATTTGCAACTTCGCCCTTTGCAGCTTTGCCCCTACGAAAAGTAAAACATACGTTTGACTTGACCCACAGCATTTACCATATAGACTGTTGAAAGTTTACTCCCTTGTTATATTTTCCATCCAAGAATTGCAGGAAAAATTGAGATATGAACGAACATATCCATAAGACCTATTTCAGTGCTATAACCCTATTTTAAGTGGTAACAGTCTAAAAATTGTGGGGATTACATGTAGTTTTTTTAGCTCTTTGTAGGGAACAAAGTGCAAATCGCAATATTTTCGAGGTTTGATATTTTGCATTTAAGCCATTTAAAAAATTACCTCCATATGTATTTCCATAGTTTTGCTGCCAAGGCCTTTGTGGCACAGGTCTCCCGACAGTGTTGTTTACATTGGAGACACTTCTCTCTGTTGTTGGAACAATTTCTCCGGGTTTTGCGATTCCAGAGGCTTCAACAACATCACTAGTGCTGCCAGAAGATGGGGGTTTGAATGGCGTATTACCTGCAGGGCATAACATTCACTATGCTTGGAACGCCTAAAATGGATAGAAGCACGAGGGGTATAAAATGATTAAATCGCAATGAAGCCCGAGAATAGGGAATGATTTATAGTCCGAGGGAAACAACACATGAATGTGCAAACAAACTATAACACTCGGATAGTTCCTAACACACGGCAAGCTAATTTCGGTCCAAATCTGCCATTTTTATAAACAAGAGAGACTACTGAATTATTATTTGGAAGACCAAACCTGACCAGTAAATCATCTCTGGTCGCAAAATTACAACATGCATGGGACTGTGGGAGGATATTGATATGATCGGTTTCAAGGAACTCAAACAGCGATTTAATCACAGCAGGTTGACTCAAATCAGCAACCAAAAGCACATTCTACCACGCCGATTATACCAGCATACAAAATGAAATGCTCACAACACGACTAAGAAAAGCGCACAAATTTTTCCGAACACCCGATTCGCTCACACTTGTTGAAATCATTTCAAATCATCAAAAATCGGTTGAAAGCCCAGTAACTACTAATGTTTCCAAACAATCGACTTGCACGAATTTCTGCGTTCAATTTGAGCAAACTAAACTCAAATTTCGGTGTTCTTTCCACCGTCTAAAAGATCAAATCAAACTCAAATCTCTACAAATGTTGTTCCCCAATCGAAAAGCAAGACACAGAAGATTCCAAAACCGCGGCTCAAAAGCGTTGATCCAAATCAAGCTAACCCTAATAGTTACTCTGCACCGATTTTGCAGCGGCTCTGTCCATGTCCCGCAACAGAGAACTCGCTCCCTAATCGAAACCCTAATCGATCGATTCTTACTCTAACAAATCGTTCAGAGGGCCCAAAACCCACGTAATTCAAAGGAGGTTTCTAGGGTTCGGATTAAGAGGAAGGAGATCACGAACCTGGTGGCGGCGAATTCGTCGCCATATCCTCTCTCTCTCTCTCTCTCTCTCTCTCTCTCTATTTTGGGGTCTCCCTCTCGCTCCAGAGGAAGCCGCGGAGACGACGAAGGTCACGACTCACGAAGCCAAAGCGGAGTTTATTTAATGGGCCGAACACAAACTCCGAACCGGCCCAAAAAGTGAGAACACGATTAATGTGGCAAAATAAAGAAAAATAAATAAAATAAAAATATATAGAAACTTATCTCAACCATTTTGAATAATAATAATATATTATATTTATTATTTTAAAATGTTTATTTTACGGTCTATTTTTTCATTTTATTTAGTTTGAGTCGATCAATATATGCTACTCTGATTTTGCAACTATAAATTTATTAAAATAAGTAATTAGCTTTTAATTACTGACTAATTCGAATCAAATAAATAATTAAAATTTTATTAAGTTTTATGGTCAAATTAAAATAATTTATAATTCAGATAAATTTTATATATTTTTTTTTATTGTTATGCTAAATTTTCATACTACTCAATGAAAATTAAAAAAAAAAAATCCAGCATTTAATTTTTTATTATTTTTTATTTTTTTATCTTGTAATTTATTTATTCACGGACCACTGAGTATAAAGTCAATTTTTAATGTATAAAAAATTACATAATAAAAATAAATATTTATGGTCGACTATAAATATAATAATTAATTATGATCGATGTAAAAATATAATAATTAATTAACTTGCAAGCATCATAAATGTTGTGTTCTATTATATAATTAATGTAATTGTTTTGGAGTTCTAATTAAATGTTGTAATAAAGATTTAATTTGTTAACCAAATCAGACATTGCTTAAATATATTTTTTTTTGTTAAATGTGTAAAACTTACCTCAACTATCACCCTTTGGATCCAATTACCTAATTAATCTTTCAAAAAAAATTTATTTTACTACTTGAACTTTAATTTGATTTATTTAATTTGAGCTAATTAGTGACTTTTTATTTTTAAATTTGAATGCGTTGTTGACTTTTACGAATTTAGTTAGTATATTTTATAGAATTCTTATAGCGCGCTAATCGTTAAAATAAATAATTATCTTAAATTTAATATTTAAAGAGTCATCAAATCTTAATCAACCATATTGAAAGGTTGGTTATATACTATATAAAATCATAATTTTAATAGTCAAATCAAAATATAGCCCAGGTAAATTTTATATATCTATATTTTTTATTTTCTTTTACTATAGCTAGTATCATTTTTTTTGTCTTATTTTGAGAATACATGGATTTTTACATATCGATTTTTTAAAAATTTATATTTTGTTTGGATTTTGTCTTATACGGATTTCTATTGACATGGGAAAGTAACTAATAAAAAAAAAAACTAGATTATACTAAACAAGCCCTAATTTGTTATTTAAAATGTAATTTTACTCTACCTTAATTAAACATTATATATCACGTGAATCTTATTAAACCATGCAAAAGTACACACGTGGAGGATTTTTCCACATAAAAAACATTCGTATTATTTCCTACTTGTACCTAGCCGTTTCTTGAGCAAGTGGCAAAGGGCTTGATGATTAGTATCCAAGATCCGAGTTCGAATCTTAGTTAATTTATATTTCTAGCTAAGTCTATTTCTTAACGAAATAAACGAAGCAGGTAGCGTGCTACTTATCTCTCAAAAAAAAAAAAAAAAATCTCAAAAAAAATTTCCTACTAGTTCATGTGCACCTTGTATGAAATAAAAGGCACTTCATTGAGACAGGAACTAGAAGCAAAATGCTCAAAATAATACATACAACATATATAATTGCTCCATATATATACAGTAAATTTAACAGTTCCATATACATTACATATATATATATATAATCACTAAAACACCCTCAAATTAAATAATACAAAAATACAAAAACCCAAAGTTAGAGAACTTAACATCCCACACCCTAACAAGCAAAACTCTCTCCCCTTACTGCTACTAGAAAATGGCTTGGACTCCAAAACAGCAGGGCTCACTCCACCCTCTTCATCAACCCATGACCTGTTACTAGTACTACTAGGCTTATTATTATTATTAGAAGAAGAGTCCAATGCACAAGGTGGAGCTTCAAAATAGAAAGAAATGTTCTTCTTATACTTGTTCAAATCTATGCATAGATCCTTGTTATCCCTAACATCCAATCTTTTCCCAAGCTTGTTCACAAACTCACTAGAGAAGCTTATCTCCCCAGTAAGCTGGTTTTGGCTCAAGTTAAGTTGACCCAACTGTGGAAGTGCACCTAAACTTGTGGGAATTGACCCATTGAGTTTGTTTCTATCCAGAGATAGAGCAGTGAGGTCACACAAAGAGCTCAAGTTTGTGGGTATTGGCCCTAAGAGACCACACCCTGATAGACCCAACACAATCAACTTGTTTAAATCCCCAATAAACAAAGGCATGGTTGTGTTTATAGGGTTGTTCACCATTAGTAGATACTCCAACTCCTTTAAATTTGACAAAGTCTCTGGGATTGGCCCTGTGAGCATGTTATGGCTCAAATCCAACAAAACCAACCTCTCCAACTTGCCCAAATCAATGGGCATTGCCCCAGAGAGCTTGTTGAAGCTGAGATCAACTTTTTGAAGGGATTGGAGTTGACCCAAAGACCAAGGGATTTGACCTTCCAACTCATTCCAGCTGAGGTCAAAGATGGTCAAGCTTGTCAACCCACCAAGCTCTAGAGGGATTTGACCTGTTAGGTGGTTGTAACTCAGCTCCAATTGCTCCAACCTCTTCAGTGCACCAAGCTCCTTTGGAATGGCCCCATGGAGGTTGTTTTGTGAGAGGCTAAGTACTCTCAAGTTTCTCACCATGGCTAAGCTTGGTGGGATGCTTCCACTCAAACCTGGGTTAGACTTGATGACCAACTGCTCCAAAATTGAAGTGTTGGTGAAGATAAAGGGAGGGAGGGAAACCTCAGTGGGGGAGAGGAAGCAACTGAACAAAGAGAAGGTTTTGAGATAAGGGAGTTTGAGGAGTGAGGTAGTGGAGAGCTTAGCAAAGGGCTTGCATGGAGGGGAGGCAACATCAGGGCCAATGTGGAGCTTGGTCACATGGAGGAAATTACCATTTTGCACTTCTTCTTCTTCTCCTTGCTTTGGTTGGGTTAGTGGGGTTTGGCTCATCTCACACTGGATCCCAGGCCATGGAGTATCTGTGCAAGGGTGTGGGTGGAGCTCAGCCCATGTGGGGTCTTCTAAGAGGTCCCCCATAACTTCAAAAAGACCCATTAGCTCCTCACTCTCCATTGTAGCTCCTCCACCATCTCCTCCTCCTCCTCCTCCTCCTCCTCCTCCTTTTTCTTCTTCTTTCATGGATGGGGACCCATGAACCAAAAGGAGGAGAAGGGAGAAGAGGAAGAAGATAACTATGAGCTTTGAAGTAGGAGCCATGGAGAGAGAGAGAGAGAGAGAGAGAGAGAGAGAGAGAGAATGGAGGGATGAGTGAAGAGAGGAAGTGATGGGTCATCTTATACAACAACCAATGAAGCTTTTCTAGGCTTTTGTTTTACATATTAAATCTTTGCACTAGTTATGTTACAGACACCTAAGAATGTACCCCATAAAATTTTTATTTTTTATAATTCATTCTTCAATAAGTGATTGTTTGTAAATAAAACTAGTTTACTCAACTAATTATTACACGCAAATATTGGAATTCAAAAGATCGATCCAATAAAAAAAAGACTCTGAAATAGTTACCATCACTACATAATATATTGTTGGAGGCTATTCTCTATCTCCCACTTTAGGTTTTGAGTTGGAGCCACTACAAAAAATTTTGCACTTAAGGACACTTTAAATAATAATTAGCGACGTTTTAAAGTGTTGGCAAAATTAATTCTGACGCTTGTAAAAGCGTCGAGCAAAGAATCGTGAAATAAATATTTCGAGATAAATATACCGACATTTTAATATAGCATCGAAAAATATTTATAAATATTTGATAAAAATATGTTTATTGGCGACGTTTAATTATAGTGTCGGCAAATGCAAAATATTAAAGACGCTAGAATAAAACGTCGTATAAAAAGCGTCGTCTAAAGCATATTTTGTTGTAGTAAGCTACTAAGAATTTAGGACTAATTCTAATAAAATATTAAAACAGGTAATTAAAAATATGCAGAATTTATATAAACTATAGATCATTTAAAGTTGGCTATTTAGTTTTTTAAAATTTTGATTTTACCATCCAACGTTTTATTTTATTTGATGTAAGTGAATCAATAATTTTTTGGCTTTAAAATTTTAACATATACGGCATTTTTTTATATAAATTTAGTTTGTATACTTCATAATAAAGTAAATAATTAGCTTGAATTTTAATATCAAAAAAATATTGTTGACCGGATCTAATCAAATTAATTAATTAAGAGATTTAAAGTAAAAAATTCAAATTTTAAAAGATTAGATAGTCAATTCAAACTAGTTGATAGTTGGCATAAGTTTTGTATATTTTTATTTGATTAAATTGTTTAACTATATCTAATATATAGGAAACAAGTAATTAATTAAGCTATATATATGTTAGGTATGGATATATATAATTGCTCCTTTGTTTACTGGAGTGTTGGTGGGCATGCACTGGAAAGCTGATGAGGCAGTACTGTTTTGAAGAAGTGTCGTGTTTCTCTCATGAGGAGGCATTGACATGAAATGTCCTGAGTTGATGCAGTACATATATATATATATATATATATATATATATATATATATATATATATAGTCCATTTACTATAATTTTATGAGTATAGAGGCTTTGTACTCATAACTTTTTAGTCATTTGATCCACCCTTTAATCATTTTTACCCGTTAGATTATACTATTCAACCAACCACCTACTCAACCCTAGGGGCCCACTATCAAACTAACCGTAATCACTCTCATCCTAGCCTCACATTTTTTCATCTCAACGGCCAAAAAGTTATGAGTACGATGGCTCCAATACTCATAATAAGATATAGAATGCATATATATATATATATATATATATATATATATATATATATATATAGAGTAGGGCTACTATACTATGAGTAGTAAAGCCCTACTACTCATAAGTTGTTTTCGATGATAGAGCTTCCGAATCGACGATCCACTCCGTTAAATATGATCTAGAGTATGTAAAACTTCTAGAAAATAAATTTCGTAATTTTTCAAAATCATAATAAAATCCATCAAATGGGCATAAAATGAACCGCCGAAATCGAACGATGTCCTAAAAATAGATGATCGGATCCTTCAATTTAAGATCGGAGTTATTGATCTTTATCTAGGTAGTGAATAGAATTTTCTATCAAAAATTCAACCTATTTCAATTCTTTTACACCGTTAAACTACCAAGTATCCCATATCGGCCGTTAAAAATTGTCAATTTTGTGAGCTTTTGATCGTAAGGTAAATGATTTCGAAAAATTACGAAATTTATTTTCTAGAAGTTTTAAATACTCTAGATCATATTTAACGGAGTGGATCGTCGATTCGGAAGCTCTATCATCGAAAACAACTTATGAGTAGTAGGTCTCCAATACTCATAATAGCACAGTAGCCCTACTCATATATATATATATATATATATATATATATATAGAGAGAGAGAGAGAGAGAGAGAGAGAGAGAGAGAGAGAGAGAGTGTGACTAGGGTACTTATGGAAGACGGAGGCCTCCGTGCTTCCACTTTGTTTTCGATATTCGAACTTTCGAAACGACGATCGGCTCCGTTAGAGTTGATCTAAAGTATTTGAAGTACCTAGAAAATAAATTTTGTGATTTTTCGATATCATTTGCCTAGTGATCGAAGGGGCTCAAAATCAATAATTTTAACGGCCGTGGTGAGCCAGTTGCAAGTTTAACAGTGTAGAAATATCCAAATCACGTAAAATTTTAATAGAAAATTCTTTATACCATATAAGAAAAGATCAATAACTTTGATCTAAAATTTTAATGTCATATCATCATATTTTGTAAGATTTTTATTTTCAGCCGTTGATTTTGAACCACTTCGATCACTAGGCAAATGATATCGAAAAGTCGCAAAATTTATTTTCTAGATACTTCAAATACTCTAGATCAACTCTAACGGAGCCGATTTCGTCGATTCGAAAGTCCGAACATCGAAAACAAAATAGAAGCGGAGGCCTCGTGATTATGGAAGCATCCTAGCAGCACTATATATATATATATATATATATATATATATATATATATATATATATCTTCTTGGGCACGGCGGCACTGTTTAAAAGCAATCACCATCTCCCCACTCTCCCAATCTTGCATGGCTTCTATATTTATGCTTACCCCATTTAAACAATATATATTTCAAGGTTCCTAATTATATTGGACTATATATATAGAGAGAAACATATATATATATATATATATATAGAGTCCGGTATATATATAGAGAGAGAGAGAGTCCGGCTACTATTATTTTATGAGTATAGAGGCTCTTGTACTCATAACTTTTTCGTCATTTGATCCACTCTTTAATCATTTTTACCCGTTAGATTATATTATTCAACCAACCACCTACTCAACCCTAGGAGGCCCACTATCAATCTAACCGTAATCACTCTCATCCTAGCCTCACATGTTTTCATCTCAACGGCCAAAAAGTTAGTACGATGGCTCCAATACTCATAATAAAGATAGTAGCCTATATATATATATATATATATATATATAGAGTTGAGCTACGATGTTATCGGTAATAAACGGTTTCGTAGTCATCAATTTATTTTCAGTAATGGAGCCTCCAAATTAATCAACGATCGGTATCGTTGAATATGATCTATATCACTTCAAATATATTTAGAAACCAATTTTAAATATTTTCGACATTATTGACCTAATGATCAAAGAATTTCAAAATTTATAATTTTAATGATAGATATAAGGCATTTTCTTGTTTATATAACGGTGTAAAGCCATCCAAATTAATTGAATTTTAGTTAAAAAAAATTTAAATTATTTAGAACAAGATCAATCTATACTCTCGATCTTGATGACAAAATTCCTATTATCATTTTTTAAAGAAATATTCATTTTCAGTCGTTCATTTTTACGTTTACTTGATGGACAAGAGAATAATATCGAAAAAATATTAAATTTGATTTTTAGATACTTCAAGTGGTATATATCATGTTCAACGGTGCTGAACGTCGATTTAAAGACTCCATCATAAAAAATAAATGAGTGACAACGGAGTCCGTTTGCTACTGATAATATTTCAGCTCAACTAGATCTATATATTTATTATTATTATTATTATTATTATTAAATTTCATGATTTGAGAATCAGAATAAGCCAAGTCCAAAGCTGCAACTGGAAACGTACCAACCCTCTTTATGGATCTCGACCGAATCTTTTCACTTTTGAGGTGGTCAAAGTGGCGTTCAAAAGCTGTGTGCAGGGGACTGGGCACGTAATAGGGAAGGACAGAGCAGAGCACAATGTAATAGATTGACAATGCTAGCTATGGGTGCCTCAAAATGCATGTAACTAAATTTACAATATAGCTAGGACATATAGATTATTATTAATTATTATTATTAATTCTAAATGTTTCTAATTACTAATTAAACCCATATTTTGGATGAATAATTGAGTTCAATTTTCGCCCGCGTCCGTCATTTTACATATATTTGATATTTATATTTATTATACTCAAGGTTTTAAGTCTTTCAAGACGAGTATCCATTATGCCAACAAGATGAAGCGATCAGATCACCGATAACAGCTTCAAAACTCTCTATTATTTAAATTAGTAAGTAATATTTTCAATAAAATTCAAAAGATGTGATAAAAAGACATAATAAATAGTTAGAATATTTTATTGCTAAAGAAAATAAATATTTCATGCTATTATGTGTCGACAAACAATAGTTTTTTTGACAAGCACACATCGGCACGACGACCGTCGTGCGCATCGATAAATTTCCGACATTTCCTGAGACTTAAATTCTTGATTATTCTGTTGTCTCTTCTGTCAACGCGGTCTTAGCACATACCACGCATGCATATGAACGCGGATATTAATTAAGATCATTATAAAAAAAATAATATTTAAGAATGAGTTTTTTCATATTTAATGATGCATAAAAACATTTCAAAATAGTACACTATCATATTTGAAAGTGCCAATAAATAAAGTATTCACACACACACGCGCACACATTAAGGATGAGTTTTTTCATATTTAATGATGTATAAAAACATTTCAAAATAGTACACTATCATATGTGAAAGTGCCAATAAATAAAGTATTCTCACACACGCGCGCGCACACATTAAGGATGAGTTTTTTCATATTTAATGATGCATAAAAACATTTCAAAATAGTACACTATCATATTTGAAAGTGCCAATAAATAAAGTATTCGCGCGCGCGCGCGCACACACACACACACATATATATATATATATATATATATATATATATATATACATCTGAGAGTAGGTCTTGCGTCTTATTAGAGCACGAGTCCACCGTGCTCCTAAGTTTCGATGATGGAGCTTTCGAATCGATGATCGCTCCGTTAGACTTGATCTAGCGTATTTGAAGTTTCTAGAAAATAATTTTTGGAATTTTTCGATATCATTTACCTAAGAATTGAAATGATTCAAAATTAATAATTTTTAACGGTGAAAATAAAAATTCTATAAAAAGTGGTTATATAGCACTAAAATTTTCGATCGTAAATATTGATCTTGTTGTAGATAGTATAAAAAATTTTGTATCAAAATTTCATCCGATTTGAATGCTTCTACACCGTTAAACTTTAAAACGGCAGATATCAACCATTAAAGATTATTGATTTTGAATCCTTTTGATCACTAGGTAAATGATATCAAAAAATTATAAAAATTATTTTCTAGAAACTTCAAATCATGGTCAAATCCAGCGGTAGGGTGTAAATTGAGATAAATATTATGAAAGCAACTTGAAACACAGGAGAACTCCGTCACTCTATCTTACAAGACCTACTGTTTATATATATATATATATATATATATATATATATATATATATATATATATAAGAGAGAGAGAGAGAGAGAGACGGCTACAATACTATTAATAGTATGAAGACTTTATGCTATCAAATTTTTTGTTTGGATTTATTCCTTTGATCATTTTCACTCGTTATATTATTACCATTCAACTAACTACTCAAGCCGAGGAACCACTATCATCTTAATCGTACATTGCTTCATCTAAGACCGAAAAACTTAATAACACTAACGACTTGGTGCTATTAATAATATTCTAGCTTTGTTATATATATATCGAAAAAACATGAAATTTAACGGTGTAAAGTGCTAGCCATCCAAAGCAATTGGATTTTGATTAGAAAATTCTTAAAACTATTTAGAACAAGATCTATATTCTCGATCTTGATTACAAAATTTCTATCATTACTTTTTAGATAATATTTATTTTCAGCCTTACATTTTCATGCACACTTGATGAACAAGAAAACAATATCGAAAATGCATAAAATTTAATTTCTAGATATTTTAAGTGGTGATCATTTTCAACTCTCTCTCTCTCTCTCTCTCTCTCTCTATATATATATATATATATATATATATATATATATATATATATATATATATATATATATATATATATATATAGAGTCATTTATGCTATCAATAGAAGCTTTCGGCTACCAAGTTTTCCACCGTTAGATCCACCCCTTTGATGATTTTCACCCGTTAAAATCATACTATTCAACCAACCACCCACTTAACCCTGGTGCCCACATCATCTTAACCACACATCTCTCAATCCAACTATTAAAAACTTGGTAAAGATCAATGACTTTGGTGCTATTAATAGCATAGTAGCCTATATTTTATATATATATATATATATATATATATATATATATATATATATATATATATATATATATATATATATATATATATATATATATAGTTGAGCTAGAATACTCTTAAGAAATCGAGCCCATTTTACTCTCGAGTTGTTTTCACGATAGAGCTTCCAAATCGATGATCACTCCGTTGAACATGATCTATACCACTTAAAGTACTGTTTAGAAATCAAATTTCAAATATTTTCGACATCATTTGCCTAATGATCAAAGGGTTTCAAAATTTATAATTTTAATGGTGGATAAGAGAAGTTTTCTCGTTTAACGGGAAAAAGATATCCAAATCAATTTAATTTTTTTTAAAAAATTTTTTAAACCATTTTAAACCAGATCTATACTCTTGATCTTGATTACAAGACTCCTATCATCATTTTTTAAAGAATATTCATTTTCAACCATTCATTTTCTGTTCACTAGATGGATACAAGAACAATATCAAAAGTGCATGAAATTTGATTTCTAGGTAGTTTAAATGGTTTAGATCATATTTAACTGAGCCGATCGTCAATTTGAAAGCTCTATCATCGAAAACAACTCGAGAGTAAAATGGGCTCAGACTCTTAAGAGTATTCTAGCTCAACTCTATATATATATATATATATATATATATATATATACATATATATATATATATATATATATATATATATGTATATATATATATATATATACATATATATATATGTATATATATATATATATATAGTACATACATGCATACATACATACATACATACATTCATACATATATATATATATATATGTATATATATATATATATATATATGTATATATATATATATATATGTGTATATATATATATATTTATATGTATATATATATATATGTATATGTATATATATGTATATGTATATATATGTATATGTATATATATATATATATGTATATATATATATATGTACATATATATATATATATATACATATATATATATATATATATACATATATATATATATGTATGAATGTATGTATGTATGTACTGACGTTTATATCAAGTATTGACAAAATAAATTTTGATTCTAAGACTTTAAAATGTGGAAATATTAAAAATAATAATAAAATATATATCATTTAATAAATTAATTTGTTTGATACAACAGACAGTTTATATGATAAAATAAGAGAAAAAAAATATCACCAAAATAAAATAAAATTTTATTTACCAATTCAAATTTAAAATACGTGTATTTATATATAGGATAAATATAAGCTGATAATATGAATAGTGTGGTTCTAGTTACTTTGAATGCTGAGGACAAAGAAACGTAACTACAACAAATTGAACCAAATTATAACACACGTTATGTATACCGACGACCTCTTTATCTTCGGAAAAGCTTTCGAGAATGAGGCCCGCCGAATTCATGAAATCCTCAATACTTTCTGTGCCTTATATGGGGAGACTATAAATCACCAAAAATCATCGATAATATTCAGCCACAACACTACATCTGCAACACGAGAGAGTATCCAACGAATTTTCAACATCACGCACCAAGGACAAGGAAGATACTTAGGCAATCCGCTATTTTTGGAACGGTCCCTAGCTAACACCTTCAGGTTCACCATTGATAAATTACAAAGCAGATTAGCTGGATGGAAAGCTAGAAGTCTATCGCATGCGGGGCGTCTCACTCTTATACAATCGATGCTCCTGGCGGTACCTAGATACTCTATTTGTTTCATTCTACTTCCTGCAAAATTTATTCACCAGATGGATAAAATTATCCGAGATTTCTGGTGGGGCTTCAAGCCAGGAGGTCGCCACTATTACCCAAAGGCGTGGACAAAACTAACTACAAATAGGAAACTCGGGGGGATTGGTATACCATCGATGTCAACGCTTAATCGAGCCCTAGTATGCAAATTGGTGTGGTCGCTCCTCACTAGGCCAACATCCTTATGGGCACAGGTTTTGGCGAACAAGTATAACCGGGCTAACACTCTCAGTTTCTGGTCGGCTCAAAACAGATCGGTAGTTTCACCTATTTGGCGCTCTATGTTACAAATCCGTAATTTCATGCATGGCGAATGCTGTGGTCCAAAACTCTGAACAACTACGATGGAAATTCTCTGAATCTGGCCGCTTCACACTGCGATCCGCTATCAATCACTTAAACAATGGTCTGAATCATAGCCAATTGCATCAGCATACAATCTGGGAAAAAGTTTGAGACATAAAGAATGTGATGCCCCGAGCTAAAGTATTTTTCTGGAGACTGGTAGCAGACACGTTACCAGTTGGAGCCGCACTAGCCTCGAGACTACCTAACTTTAATGGACTCTGCCCACTTTGTCTACAAGAGCGTGAGACGTTGGTACATTTATTTTTTAATTGTGAGCAAACACGTCTGGTTCGCATCCAATTTAGGCCTTCTAATTGATAATGCGAATAGGCTTCTGTCATTTTGAATTTTCTTTATCCTAACTAATAAAGCTATGGCGACTCATAGGGCTTTCTGTGTTCATCTATTATGGAGCCTATGGAAAGGCAGGAATGAGATAATTTTTGAAGGAAAAAATTTCAATATCACTGTCATCATTTCACGGGCTCGCAGCTGGACGACCTTATATTCCAAAGAGAACATGATGAGGATTAGTATTCAGGACCCAACTTTGCTCCAAGAACCTGCGACCTTCTCCTTACAAGTATGGGTGGATGGGAGTTGGAAAGGTGGCACTACAGGTGGTGTAGGATGCCTAATCGCCAATCAGCATAGAATCATTATGTGCATATCCGATGTACTGAAGGACGTCCATGACGCTTGCTCTGCGGAAAGTGGAGCAATTTTTTGAGCGATCTTCTGCTGCAAAGGTTTTCGGGAGAAACTTTTCATATCTACTCAAATTCAGCACCCATCATCAAAGCCTTGCACTTTATGAGCTATCATTCAGATTCGCTAACAGATGAAGCTCAAATAAGAATCACGGATCTTCGAACATTTCTAGAAAATTCCAAGCAATTTAGCTATGGATGGTCTTCAAGATATTCTAAAAATACTGTAGTTGCCGATCGATCGGTCAAATAGGGGCTCTCTAGCAACAAATTGTCGTTTTGATCTTCCATGGATAATTTTTCTCAAGATGTACCTCCCGATTAATAAATAAATTCGCCTAAGGCGTGTTTTCCCCTCAAAAAAAAAAAAAAATAGTAACATGAAACTTAATTATAATTTATAAATTAGGACTTAATTAAGCTGGGATAAATCGACTTACGCCCGTTCACACGTGCCGAGGTTTCATCCTGAACATTCCATTCTATTCTATTCCATTCCATTCTATTCTCCTGATCTAGTCCCTTCTACTCTGTTCGATTAATTTAGATATATTATAATATTATTGTTATCATTATTATTAATTTAATAAGTAATCCACCACTCGTCTCATATATCGAGCCTGGAAACCGATCCGACGGCCAGGGATGCGCCAATCGTCACCATCGGACGGCGCCGAATCGTCGATCCACAGTCGATCAGATCTTGCCGTCCATCGTAAAATGAACGGTGGATAATGCGACCTTAAGCTTAGTGCCATGTGATGCAAAGTAAAATATGATCCACGTGGTCCTGGAAATCTCCGGAATAAGGTAATTACACTACAATTTTCTTTTTTTAACCAATATTATTTTACTTTATAAATATAGAATTAAATATAGAATGAAGTTACTATTTTTTTAAAAGTACGGAACCTTCCGTGTTTTCTGATCGTTTTCTATATTGCGATTTTCAAATCGTCGATCAACTCACCTTTAAAACAAAGAGAGAGAGAGAGCTGTAGAGAGAGAGAGAAACACGGGAGAGAGAGAGAGTCGACAAATGGCGTGCGAGAAGGGGGAGGGTGACGTGGTGCTCCTGGACTTCTGGGCGAGCCCGTTCGGGCAACGTGTCAGGATCGCGTTGGCGGAGAAGGGGGTGGCGTACGAGTACCGTGAGGAGGACCTGACGAACAAGAGCCGGATGCTGTTGGAGATGAACCCGGTGCACAAGAAGATCCCGGTGCTGGTCCACGGGGGCAAGCCCGTGTGCGAGTCCCTCATCATCGTGCAGTACATCGACGAGGTTTGGGCGCACCCCAACCCGCTGCTTCCGACCGAGCCATACTCTCGGGCTCGAGCCAGGTTCTGGGCCGACTTTATCGACAAGAAGGTCAATTTTGCATCTATGCCCTCTTATTCTCCGTTAATTATAGACGTCCATTCCGATTTGAGTTAAAAAAAAAAAATTATTATTAAATTTTAAGATTCGTAATTTGTTGACTAAAAGTGTTTAAATAAGCAAAATCTTAAGTTTTGAGCGCATGGGATTTAAAAAAAAAAATTTGAGTGAGGTCATTTCACAATACCTTGTAGTTGAGGAGTGTTCACATATTTATCTAATTTGAGATTTGTTTACCAAATTTTTGCTTTTAAATTTTAAAGTTTAGATGTGAGGAGTTTTGTGGGGTTTAACTCACTATTTTGGTAATTTATTGACTATGAAATAGTGTTTTTAATATGTATATTCAAAATAAAGCACCCGATAAGTGTACAACTATTTAAAAATTATTGAGCGAACAAGTTATCTAAACAATATCTTTTTTGAAAAATAGTAAAATCATACGGAAGTTATATAAACTATAAAATATTTTGAATTGTCTAGTGAAACTTTCAAATTTTAGATTTTACTATCTAATTTTTATTTGTTTGATTTGAGAGTGACTGATATTTTAACTTTAAAATTTAAGCTAATTGCTTAATTACTTTAATACATTTATAGTTATAAAAATTATATAAAATATATTAATTAAAATCGTAAAATGCGTTCAAATTTTAAAGTGAAAGTACTAATCGCTAACTCAAATCAATCAAACAAAAAAAATAGATTTTAAAATTTAAACTTTACATAATTGGTAACCAACTCAAAATGATCAATATTTTAGATAAATTTTGTAGGCTTTTCTTTTTGAAAATTAACAAAATTTAGACAACTATTTATAAATTAAGTGCACAAGAATTAATGTGAGAGGATATGAGTTTTTTTTTTTTGGTTTCGAGGAGTTTGACAATTTTTATTGCTTGGACCGTGTGCACCAGATTTATGATTGTGGGACCCGACTGTGGAAGCTGAAGGGAGAAGCCCAACAAGAAGCAAAGAAGGAGATGATCTGCGTGCTGAAGCTTCTAGAAGGCGAGCTCGGCGACAAGAAGTACTTCGGCGGGGACGCCTTCGGGTTTGTCGACGTAGCTCTCGTGCCGTTCACGTCGTGGTTTTATACGTACGAGACGAGCGTCGGCTTTAGCGTCGAGGAGGAGTGCCCTAAGCTGGCGGCCTGGGGCAAGCGGTGCACGGAGGAGCGAGAGAGCGTGCGTACGACACTCTACGATCCCCAGAAGATCTACGAATTCGTCGGCCTCCTTAAGAAGAAGTTTGGCGTCGAGTAAGAACAACAGAGAAGAAAGAAGAAGAAGAAGCAGCAGCAGAAGCGTCGTAAAATTAAACCGCATGTTTTGTAGTTTTGTCTTGCGTTAGGGTTTCGGGTTTGTGGTCGATCAGGTTGTTGTTTGTGTCCGATTGTAATACAATTACGTATCAATAAATAGAGTGTTTGTGTGTTTCGATAATTGACCTAGGCTGAAAAATACTATCAATATATAGAACCAAGCTATTTGTGTTATTAGATTTTTGGTCATTGGATAAAAAAAAATGTATAATGAGGATGATGTGAGCCTTTTAGAGTTTGAGCAAGTTATTAATTTAAATATATAGCTAGGTTTATGAGTATTTCATATCTAAGAGTTTTTGGGAGGGCCCATATCACTTTTTCCCACTATAATTCTCTTTTTCTTTTTGAGGAAATACTATAACTCTTTTTGTTTTTTCGTTTTCAAGTAAAAAATAGATCTATGTTATATATATATAATATTCTTACAAACTGTACTAGAAGTAGAAGTTGAATATAACCACCACTGAAGAAGTTAATTAAGCAACTTACTTTTGTCCCGAATTATGAGACATTATTGAAGTGCTTTACGCTCCAACGATGATATATCACAAGCTATATAGTGGCTTCACTCTTGTGGTGCGCACGAACTCACGAACCCTATTTTCTTCCGATCGAGGACAAAGTCGAATCGATTGTGTCCTTTGAACATCACCAAAGTGTAGAGATGTTGGAGAAATGAGCATGACAACACTGTTTTCGCGTGCGTACGCAAAGAAAAGTTAAAGTAGTGGTGCATAAATGAACTAACATTCACTCCTCACTACCAAAACCACTCAGGGCTTGACCAGAAGTAGGCCCACAACATTGCATGCAAGCTGTTGGGAGGGAGTTCGAATTCAACTTGAAATGCATTTGAGGACCCCCCACATATATACATGTTTTTGAGAGATAAAGAGAGAGAGAGAGAGAGAGAGAGAGAGTACTGTGGCATTGATGCTTAAGCATTTTGGCGATGTAGATTTGAAAAGAGAATTCGACGGAGTCGAATTCTGGTGCGATCGACGCCATGAAGGATATCGATCGGGTAACTTTATGTCGCGAAATTCGTGATGCGGTTGGGGTAGGGATAGCACGTGATCGAGACTTCAAAATTTTTCTTTTACTATTTAGCTTTGTGTTAAGCTAGCTTACAACCATGCTCTGAGGTTACGAGGGCGATTGGTTCGACTATGAGAATTGTAGATGAAAAGTTAATCATCATTATTATATATAAACACTCATAAAAATTGTTCATGAGAAGCATCATTGAAGAATGGAAGAAGTGGATCAATCAAATAATCATATAAAAAGTGAATAGATAGAGATGGGTGTAAATTAAAGATCCTGATATTAAGTTCAATCCCCATCAATCATGCAAGAAAACAACCTCTACTTATATGGCCTTCACTTTTTGAACAATAGAAACATATGCATATGCAAATTCCATATATAGTTTTTTATATGAATTCTTGGAAAAGAAAAGGAAAGCTCATAATTATCATACTAGGGGTGTAATTTCTCAAATTTTATGTGTAATTATCATTTACCATATTGCAGAATTTCTTGCAAAGTAATTCCTAAGATGTTTCTTTTTTCTTTTTCCTTTTTTGGAACATTGCATAATTTTTTATATCGTTTATACACAGAGTAAACTCAAATCTTCACACAATTTGTCAATTTGTAACGACCTAATTAACCTGATGCAATTATAACTCAGCGGATCCAAACCACTTAAGCTAGTTATTATTATTAGGGTTTATAGTCTTATATTTTCAATCACAATTTTGATATAGGACTATTGGGTGTCACAGACTCATCCTGTTTATACCCTGACGTCTTCGTCAACCTAATCACATAGATGGTCCAAGATCACTAGACGATGTGAGACTCATTTCACACTTCTGGTTTAAGATGTTAGTTCAATCACACACGGAGCTCAAAATCACCGGGCGATATAATATCTATCTCACACTTCTGGCCGGTGAATCGACTCTGATACCAAATGTATCAATCCGATCTGCTAGCAATAATAACTCGTTCGGTCCAAACCAATGATCCCAAAATACGTAAGCCCAATTATAATTTCTAAGAGTCCGTCGTCTTTTATATTTTCTATCACAATTTCGTTTCCATCCGATATAAAGACTATTAAGACTATTAGGGTGTTACACAATTAATATTCAGAAGGTTAGCAGCTAATTCAAATCAACGATAAGAATTAGATTATCAAAGATGAGATATTTTTTGGATAATACTTTTTAATGCAAAAAAAAAATCTTCTATGTGTGTGGTACTGTGCTTTAGTCAATATTGGACCAAGTTATATGGCCCTACATTATTCCACTTCATGATTTGGCAAAGCCAAATTTTGCGAGGGCTTGCTCTCACATGGGGCCACCTTGATTGGATCTAGAAATAAAATTAGATAATGCTACTGGCATAATACTTTATCAGATAGCACTGTATCGAAATATCAATCTGCTGTAAGAAATACGCAACCAATCGAACATAATTTGACCCAACATGACTTTCCGCCACAAGGCATGATTGATGCTGGCCCATTTAAACCAACAATCTCTCCTTCAACACCTGGACATATTTGCAGCATGCGAGAATCGAACCTGTTACCTTCGGCTCTGATACCACTTGTCGGATCGTTGGCGCTAATCATTAATCCCAAAAGCTAAAGCTGTTAAAAATACACAATGAATTTATTTAAAGCGTACAGATACAGCGCCCACGGATCTTGATTGTGATTCGGCCCACCCAGCCTCACGTCACTTCGAACATGACTCAGCCCATCATAGTACTCTTCCGCCACGAAGCAGGATACTGATCTATTTAAGCCAACACGATCAAGCGCTATATATATGTATTTCTTCGTCAATAATATGATTTATATACCGACCGTCCTTAGAGCAAGTGGCAAGGGACTTGATAGTTGGTACTCGAGATCCAAATTCGAATCCTAGTTGAATCACATTTCTAGCTAAGTTTATTTCTAAATAAAATAAACGAAGCGGATAGCGTGCTACTTATCTCTCAATAATAATAATAATAATAATAATATGATTTATATCACTGTCCAATAATGAATAAATAATAAGCACATAAATTTACAAGTCAGGTAAATGGTACTGAGTTTCGAGTTACAACAGGCTATTTATATATATATATATATATAGGCCATGGCTACTATACTCATATGAGTATAGAGCCCTTTGTACTCATAACTTTTCGACCGTTCAGATGAAAAAATGTGCGGTTAGGTTGATAGTGGGCCCCCTAGGGTTAAGTAGGTGGTTGGTTGAATAGTATAATCTAACGGGTGAAACTGATTAAAGAATAAATCAAACGGCTAAAAACTTATGAGTACAAAAGATTCTATACTCATAATAGTATAGTAGCCGGACCCTATACATATATATATATATATATATATATATATATATATATATATATATATATATATATATATATATATATATATATATATATATAGTTGAGTTAGAATACTCAAAAGACTACCCCTTGTTGCTTTTGAGTTTATAGCCCTTGGATCTAATTTTTGATTACTAATAACCTTTGGATTAAACACTATTTCACCTACCACCACCTACCACCATTTATATATATATATATATATATATATATATATATATATATATATATATATATATATATATTGTTAGAACAAAAATTCCTATTATGCTCAATCCAGCTTTAAAATTCGCGCCAAGTGTGATCCAGCAACTTTCACTTTATGCATATATATTTTCCTTTACTGGGGGAGATCTTTGCTGAATTTTTTGTTTGGGCAAGATGCACGAATGAGGAGAGGAGGTCAATGGAGTTGTGATGGCCTTTCTGAGTGGCCATCACATTTGAGACAATTCAAGTTTTATGCCCTCCCATCTATCACATGCTTCTCTCCATTTCTATGAATCTATGTAGTCTTTGGTCCCCCTCACTTTTTTGTGATGTGCCTTTGCATGTACAATGCACATATTCATCTTGTCCAATATTCCATATGCAACTTGCCAACACTATTCTTTAGATTATTTAAATTCTATCACGCTCAATCTTAAACAAAACAGAAACTTAAACTTTAGACTGAGCAGTCAAGCATAAAAATACCTATCAACTGAACCATAGATTGACAATGCAAAGATCTTTCTTACAATGCAAAGATCTTTCTTACCTAGCAACTTAACTTATCGCAGTGATTGTAACGGGTGACGCATATTTTGGAGAGAAAGATACATACTATCGGATTTATTTATTTATTTATTATATAAATTAACCATACCGAAATATGAAGTCATCAAGTTTTGATGAACTTAAAATCTCAGTTACCAACTAAGTAATGGCAAATCAACTAACTTTGTATATATATATAGTATCGGCTGTGGTTAGGACGGTAATCTTTCTAAGTTCGTATATCTATCGAGACTCAATAGCACTTGAAACCGTTCTTATGCTAATTATCGACTATCAAATTTTTTACTATTTGTGATAACGACTATCAGTAAAAATAATTTAATATAGAATAATGGGCTAAACATTTCTATATAAGTTAGTTCAATGGACACTTTTGGGGCCCACATGTCATTCTCACAACCTGTGATACATGTCACCATTTTATTATTATTATTATTATTATTATTATTATTATTATTATTATTCAAATGAAAACAGAGCCAAACATTCCACATGAAAATCATTAGATTCTTCCTCAAGTTTGAACCCCTCTCTCTCTCTCTCTCTCTCTCTCTCTCTCTCTAGTGTTACTACTGTTTCTCTCTCATGCCCACATGCAAGTAGGAGATAGAAAGAAAGAAAGAAAGAAAGAGAGAAGACCACTCTTATGGATCCATTACTCCTCCATACACCGTTGACTATACTCTCTCTCTCTCTCTCTCTCCCCCTCTCTCTCTCTCTCTCTCTCTCTTTCTCTACAGTGGTAATGGTGGTGGTGGTGGTGGGCTGTGCATGGTGTCCTCTGACACCCCACATCTCGTGTGAACCTCTTTAACCCCCCACAGGTGCACTCACCACCCATATATTCCATCTCTTCTAATCTCTAGTTCTCTACTCCTCCCCCTTCATTATTGCTCTTCATGGCTATTTCTGTATCGTTGTTTCTTATCTGATCGATCTTTATTGTACGATAATATATGAAAAGAAGAAATTTTTGTATACCATTTGTATACCAGAAGTATTTCGTATGTATATTAATCCCAACTCAATTCTTTTCTACTGAAACATTTCTACTAAAACAAAGGATAATCTAATAAGTACGAATTCATTAAATATATTCGAACATGTATTTCGTAACACCTAATTTATCTTATCTTTTTTAGGCCCAAAATAAATCTTGGTGATACCCTTTTTCTTTGGTTGTGGATATAATAAAATATATATTATTTTTCACTTGCTCGATCTCTCTTTTTTTTTTTCTTTTTTTTTAACATACGTACGTCGCATAAATATTTGCATTTTACCTAATTGTCTCTCACGTGATTTTTATTTTTACAATTTATTCGGTTTCAATCATATCATACACGCGAGTAATTAATAGTCCTAATACCATACCAGCTCTTGTATTAGGTTGGTACCAAATAATCAACCTTTTTCCGGTAATAGGCCTTGTCAAACAATTCTTTGAAGACCAAATTTTTAATTATTAATTTAAAAAAATTAAATTATAAAAAAAATCTGTAAATATTTATTTTTTTATAATTTTTTTAACTCTATATTTTCTTTCCTTAAAATTTTAAAAAATATTTTTAGACAGTACAATGTCAACGAAGACGATAAAAAGATCAAATTAAGACAAAATAATTTTTTAATATATTTTTATTATTTTGAAATATATAATTTTCTGTATAAACTATAAGAAATGAACGAAATAATGATAAAATATTAAATAAGCTTGGGAGGCTAAATACAATAAATTAAAATATTAAGGCAGCGTTTGGATAGGGGATAGAGATAGAGATAACTCCTTATCCCTCTTTATACTCAAACACTAATTTTTTATCCGAGAATAGTAGTTCTCAGTTATCTATAATAATCGGGTATAACTATCCCCACCAACACCTCCATTTTTTTATATAAAATTATTCATTATTTTTTCTTATTCCATATTATCTATTCAAACATTATTTTTCTTATCTCCGGAGCAATTCAATTTTGATCCAAACGCTATTTTTCTTATCCTCGTATTTGTATTTATTTCTGTAATAGCTAGTTTTTACTTATATCCGAACCAAACGGTACCTAATAACAGAATAAAATATAAATTTTTGAAAATTAGAGAAAAAAAGAAAGTATTTACTGAAAAGATTTATATAATTTAGCCAATTAAAACAAAACAAATCCTCCTCTTCTTCTTCAAATTCTTCTTGGGAGACCAAATTTTCCTTGGGAGCTTCTAAAACAGAGAGATATAAAAGGTTCTTTCCTCATCTTAATTTATTCCCCTCTCTCTCACTGTCTCTTTCTGCATGTTCTTTGCACCCTCATTTATATACTACACCTCTTCTCCCTCTTCCTCATCATCTTCATCTTCATCATCATCAACCCATGCATGAACCAAAACCCATGTTGAGATGTTGCATTTTGTCCCCTGTTAAGCCCCTCACAATGAGACAACCCAAATGGCATCTGCTGCTGCTGCTTCATCTTCTTCTTCAGTTCCCAGAGGGCAACTCCCAGATTCATGTTCTAATGGAGCTTAAAAGGAGCCTCCTTGACCCCGAAAACCACCTCCGGAGCTGGAACTCCTCCGACCCAACCCCCTGCAACTGGAGCGGCATCACCTGCAGCCCCGGCGCCTCCGAGGTCGTCATCTCCATCAACCTCCACCGCCTCAATCTCCGCGGCACCCTCGCCGCGCCGCCCTTTTGCCACCACCTCCCCCGCCTCACCATCTTCAACCTCTCCAACAATGTCGTCTCCGGCCCCATCCCTCCCGATCTCGCCAACTGCGTCGCCTTAGAGGTCCTTGATCTCAGCACCAATAGCTTCCATGGCGAGATCCCGATCGGGCTCTTCGGGTTGTCCTCGCTCAGGAAGCTCTTTCTCAGTGAGAACTACCTGTTCGGCGAATTGCCGCAGAGTATTGGTAACGCGACTGCTCTAGAAGAGCTCGTCATTTACAGCAACAACCTCACCGGCACGATTCCGCCGTCGATTCGGACGCTGCGGAGCCTCAGAATCATCCGCGCCGGGCTCAACGAGCTCTCGGGCCCGATACCGGTGGAGATCAGCGAATGCCGGAGCTTGGAGGTTCTCGGGCTCGCCCAGAACCGGCTCCAGGGCCCCCTCCCGAAGGAGCTCGCGAGGTTGCGGAGCTTGACCACTTTGATTCTGTGGCAAAACCGGTTGTCCGGGGAAATTCCCGCGGAGATCGGCGATTGTACTAGTTTGGAGATGATTGCTTTGAATGACAATGGATTCGTCGGCGGGGTTCCGAAGGAACTCGGGAGGCTGTCGGTGCTGAAGCGGCTTTACATTTATCGGAACCAGCTCGACGGAACGATACCGAAGGAGCTGGGCGATTGCCGGAGCGCGATCGAGATTGATTTCTCGGAGAATCGGTTGGCGGGAATCATTCCCGGCGAGCTCGGTCGGATTCAAACCCTGCGGTTGCTTCACCTGTTCGAGAACCGTTTGCAAGGTCGAATTCCTCCCGAGCTCGGCCGGTTGAGTCTTCTGCGGAGAATCGATTTGTCCATCAATAACTTAACCGGCACGATCCCTTTAGAATTCGAGAACCTCACCTCCTTAGAGTACCTTCAACTGTTCAACAACAATCTCTACGGAGCCATTCCTCCGATGCTAGGCGCCAATAGCAATCTCTCCGTTCTCGATCTGTCCGACAATCGGCTCAGCGGTAGCATACCTTCTCGTCTCTGCGAGTACCAAAAGCTCATCTTTTTGAGCCTCGGAACGAACGAATTGGTCGGGAATATCCCTCACGGAGTGAAAACTTGTAAGTCCCTTGTACAGCTACGGTTGGGCGGCAATTTACTAACGGGGAGCCTGCCGATTGAATTATCCGCGCTCCAGAATCTCTCTGCTTTAGAAATGGATCAAAACCGCTTTTCCGGGCCGATTCCTCCAGAAATAGGCAAGTTCAAGAGCATAGAAAGGCTCCTGTTGTCGAACAATTACTTTCTGGGCCAACTTCCCCCTGAAATTGGGGAATTAACTGAGCTTGTGAGCTTCAATATATCGTCTAACCAGCTTTCGGGACCTATTCCTCGTGAACTGGCTAATTGCAAGAAGCTTCAGAGGCTTGATCTTAGTAGAAACCGGTTTTCCGGGTTTGTTCCTGAAGAGATCGGCAATCTAGTGAACCTTGAACTGCTTAAGCTGTCGGGTAATAACCTGAACGGGTCTATCCCGAGCAGTCTAAGAAGCCTTTTTCGGCTTACCGAACTTCAAATGGGAGGGAATAGATTTTCCGGTCATATTCCGGTCGAGCTCGGCCAGCTTACGGCCCTTCAGATTGCGCTCAACCTTAGCTACAATTCTTTGGATGGTGAAATCCCGACTCAACTCGGGAATTTACGCCTGTTGGAATTCTTGTATTTGAATGATAACCAACTCGAAGGAGAAGTCCCGGCTTCATTCAGCGAGCTCTCGAGCCTTTTGGTGTGCAATCTTTCTTACAACAACCTCGTGGGCTCGCTACCTAACATGCCATTATTCCAAAAATTGGATAATAGCAATTTTCTTGGAAATATCGGCTTATGCGGGATGAGAACAAAACCTTGCGAGCCAATTTCGGTGCCGTCGTCTAATCCACAAGCCATTTGGGCTAAGAAGGATGTCTCGAGGGAGAAGATAGTTAGTATTGCTTCTTTTGTTGTCGGCATAGTTTCCTTATTCTTAACTGCCGCAGTTTGCTGGTCTTTAAAGCGCCGAACACCTAATCTCCCATCCAATGAAGATCGTAAACAAAATGTTCCGGGTCCTTATTATTTACTCAAGGAGCGGATAACTTACCAAGAGCTTCTCGAGGCCACGGGTAATTTCTCCGAAAGCGCTGTTATAGGAAGAGGAGCTTGCGGGACGGTATACAAGGCTGTTATGTATGATGGAAGTTTAATTGCCGTCAAGAAGATCAAGGCTCAAGGAGAGGGTTCGAACATTGACGGTAGCTTCCGAGCCGAGATATCGACTCTTGGAAATGTTAGGCACCGAAATATCGTTAAGCTGTATGGTTTCTGCTCCCACCAGGATTCGAATCTTATCCTTTACGAGTATATGGCGAATGGTAGTCTCGGGAAGCTTCTTCACGGGGATAAGGAGGTTTGCATTCTCGATTGGGACGTGCGTTATCGAATTGCTCTTGGAGCAGCTGAAGGGTTGAGATATCTTCACTGCGATTGCAAGCCGCAGATTGTACACCGTGATATCAAGTCGAATAATATACTGCTAGATGAGGCAATGGAGGCTCATGTCGGGGACTTTGGCTTGGCGAAACTGATTGATATCTCGCACTCGAAGACCATGTCCGCCGTTGCCGGCTCATACGGGTATATTGCCCCAGGTAAGATTCTTCCACTTGAATAAGTGATAGATGATTTCATGTTATGTAGCAGAATTAGGTGGTGGATATTGATACTCTAATGCTGCTAGCAGCTTATATATAGCTCTCTAAAACGTTAACCCGGCATCTTATTATGTTTCAGAGTACGCTTTCACCATGAAGGTTACTGAGAAGTGCGACATATATAGCTTTGGCGTCGTTCTCCTGGAGCTCGTCACTGGGCAACCACCCATTCAGCCTCTCGAGAAAGGAGGGGATCTCGTCAACTGGGTGCGGAGATTACTGCAGAACGCGGCTCCGCAATCCGAGATCTTTGACAGCCGACTCGACTTGAGCTCGAAAGGCACGATCGAGGAGATGTCGCTGGTTCTAAAAATCGCACTTTTCTGCACCAGCGAATCTCCGCTCGACAGGCCGATCATGAGGGAAGTTATAAGTATGTTGGTCGATGCTCGGGTTTCCTCTTCTTCTGATATTCCCTCCTCCCCGACATCAGAGACAGCTTTAGACCAAGAGACCACCTCTTTCAAAGGTTAGAAAAGAACCTTATGATACGCATCTCTAGCACTGTTGATTTGTTGCAAGGCATTGAAGTTGCTTTTCATGTTCATGTATGGCCTCTCCATTCTTCCAGCTTATTGTTTGCTGAATTTACGGCGCATCAGTTCATCGATTTGTCTATCTTTTCTTACCGCAGTTTCTTTTCGAACGACGTCCTCTTACTGTTCCATCTGTAGAATCCGTTTAACATATACATATCTGTAGTCATTTCGTCGGCTGTTGAAGTAACAGTTGATCTGCTTTTCAAACTAGTGTTATCGATTGCGTCTTACCATGGTGTTTCCAATTTGCCGCACTGAAATTTCTTCGATTATAATTTGTACAGCAGGTAAAATAGCTCAAATATCATCACCCAGTTTGCAAGATTAGTCCACCTTGTTTGTCATTTGTTATATTAGTCCAATCTTTGTCTTTTTCAACACAGTGGGCCGAAAATATCTTCTCGAGCTGAAACCTTATGCTGAAGATTACTTTAGAACATAAAGTCATCAAACTGTCGCTCGCGAGAAGTTGCAAAACGAAAAAAAAGAAAGAAAGAAGAGGAAAACAAAAATGCAGCATCTTAAGAAAGGTGGACTAATTTCGCAAAACACCCAAAACCATGTAATCTTACTAATGGAATCATCACATTATGTTGCAGGAAAAATACAGAGGTGAACTGATGCTGCAGAAAACAAAGTTCCCTTCTACTTATCTATGAACATGCCCTAGTGCATGACTTTCATGTTCAATCTGAAAGATTGCATAGAACAGCAATTGCATAATTAAAATTGCAAGGAATAAGCAAGCATTCGGAACACCGCCGCCGCCGATTCAGCTGCAGCAGCTGCAGTAGTTCATTATCGGAATGTAAAGGTATTCGCGGTTAAATAATGCTGTAATTTTTCTGGAGTGCTTAGAAGCCTTGTTGTTTTGCTGGATCTGTAAACAGTGAACACACTGATGTTCTCTTTTGTATACAAAATTTACCATGTCTTCTTTGTGATGATGTGAATCAAATGTCTTTGATTTTGTGAGCCTTCTATTTTGAAATTTGAAGTAATGATCATGAAGGAGAAAAATAAATAAATTTTTTAAAAAAATAAATAAAAAAGACATGCTGTTTTTAATGAAATGATTTTCTTGGTATTAATGATAAATAAATTAACGGTAATAGTATTTAGATTTTAAAAAATATGATTATAAAAATTAACTATAAAAAATAATAAGTTTTTAAACAAAAAATAAAGAGCGGTATCGGTGTAAGTAAGTACCTGGACTTTGTCCACAGAGTCATCTGTGGACCGATATTTTTGACCGTTAGAGGAGTGGACGTCGATATTCGCTCACGGTTTACAGATGACGTGGTGAAGATGGTTCAGCGAGATAACTACTCGTCTCGTTGTTGTCCTATCTCGTCATCGTCGTCACTATCCCCAGAGAGAGAGAGAGAGAGAGAGAGAGAGACTACTACCCATTCCGCTTTAAAAATCGTGTTGCAGCTCTTCGTGATTTGCTCCCCCTCTCCTTTCTTCTTCCTCTTCTCCTTTTAGGGTTAGGGTTAGGGTCAGGGTTTCGACCGCTCACGCTTTCCTCCCATCCCCACCTCCTCCATGGCCGCGCTCTAGTGCTGCTCCCTCCCCCCCACTCGACCCCGATGTCCTCCTCCTCCTGCGGCGGCGGCGGTGGCGGAGCTGAGCCGAGCGATCGCGCGGCGGCGGAGGGGGTCGACCACTTCGATCGCCTCCCCGACGCGATCATCCTCGTCGTCCTCAACCGGATCGGCGACGTCAAGGCCCTCGGCCGCTGCTCGCTCGTCTCCCGCCGCTTCCGCTTCCTCGTCCCCTTCGTCGACCGCGTCGTCGTCCGCGTCGACTGCGTCGTCTCCGACGACCCCTCCTCCGCATCCCGCGGCGGCGGCGCCGCCGCCGCCGCAGCCGGCGACAGGTCCCGCGGCGTCTTCTCCCATCTCTCCCGCTTCTTCTTCGCTGGCCTCGTCAAGCCCTTCCAAGCCCTGGGCCAGATTTTCTCCCCCGCCTCCGGGCACCGGAGATCCTCCTCCTCTTCCTCCGCCGCCGCCGCCGCCGCGGCCGAGTCCGAGGTCTCCCCCCGGTCCCCCACGGAGGTGTTGAAGAGCTTCAAGGTGATCCGCCACCTCGGGATCGAGCTCCCCGCGGGGGAGCTCACCGTCGACGACGGCCTCCTCATCAAGTGGAAGGCCGGGTTCGGCTCCACCCTCGACAGCTGCGTCATCCTCTGCGCCTCCTCCGTCTCCCCCAACTCCTCAAACCCTAACCCTAGCCCCAATTCCCACGACCCCTCCCTCCCCGACGACGACAGCAGCGCCAGCATCCCGGATTCCTTCTACTCCAGCGGAAAACTGAAGCTCCGCGTCGTCTGGACCATCAGCGCTCTCATCGCTGCATCGGCGCGGCATTACCTCCTCCACCCGATCATTGCCGAGCACGCGACGCTGCAGAGCCTGAACCTGACGGATTCCGACGGGCAGGGGGAGCTGACGATGGATGCCCGGCAGCTGCAGGAGCTCCGGGTGACGCCGGCATGCGCGCCCGGGAACTCGCAGCGCACCCTCGTGCCGGCCCTCAGCATGCTGCTGTGGTACGCACCTCTGCTGGAGCTGCCGGCCGGGCTCGTGCTCAGAGGGGCGACATTGGTGGCTGTCCGGCCGAACGAGGAGAAGGGCAATGCTGGTTTGGGCTCTGCCGACGTGCACGGCTGGGTGTCAAATGCATTCGAGGAGCCGTATGGGATCGCCGCGAGGATGCTGGTGAACAGGCGGACTTACTGTCTCGAAATGAACTCCTTCTGATTCTCCAAAAGACGCGCCTGGATCGATCTCTACCGCTGTATGTTCCGCATTTTACTCAGATTAATGAGTACTCCCAACTTAACAGATAACAAATTGACATAATGATAACTATTTATTGCCAATTTTGGGTTAGGAATGCCATTATAACTGGAATGTAGTGACATAGGATGCGAAGCATTTGATTAATATAGGATCTAGCGGCATAGGTGTTGGCTTAAAGAGGCCAGCATCCCGACCTATGGCGGGAAGTCAGGTTGGGCCGAGTCTCGTTCGAAATGCCGTGAGGCTGGGTGGGCCAAGTCATGTTCAAAGTGTCGTGAGGCTAGTAGGGCCGAGTCACAATCGAGATTCGTGGGTGCTGTATCTATACGCTTTAAATGAATTGATTGCGTATTTCTAGCAGCTCATGCTTGTGGGATTAAGGGTTAGCGTCAACGATTCGACACTAGATGGAGCTAGATGGTGATTTGAAAAAGGTATCCGGCAATAAACCTCGTTAAGCGCAAGGCGAGACGGCGCAGAAAGTGCCGCAACATGTCAATATCGAACTATGGTGGCCTGGCCTCGTGTGATTTACGGAGCAAGGAAGCCATCCCGAATGTACCACCAGTTCTCATTTACGGAGATCGCTGATTCCGTAAATGCTTTTACATTGCAGGCACCTTTTTGTACATCGATTCTGGGGTTTCAGAGCATGTAATCTAGTAAACCTGCTAGAGGGTTTTCCAAATTTCATTATTTCCTTGCTTTGTTGTATAATCTATTGAACATTATGTAGATTGTTAATTTGTATGAAACTTAATAGGTGCACTGGAAATGCTTTTTTTTATATAATTTTTTTTACCAGCGCTAGAACCTCAATTCGATTGTTTGTGTATGTTTCTTTGCACGTAAATTGAATCACCCAGCCCAGGAAAGGCTGGGGGAGTGATCAGACAATGTTAATAAATCTGAGATTAAATAGTTTTCAAGTCGCAAAATCATATAGCTTATCTGTCAGAAATAATGAAATACTAACACAAATCTGAAATTAGCTCTATAATACAAAACAGTGTGGTAAACTCTCTTTTCACAATGACAATAATTGGTTAATTAATTAATTAAAATGATGATAAGTTTTGCTAATATAAGTGTAGCATTATTCCCTGAAAAATCCAACTTAAGCACGTAAAAGATCCAGGAGAGTGTCACCACAGTTTTATAATTTATGTACACCCAAAAAATTAAAAGACATGTAACTTTTACCTCCTAAAAATTATCACAAGCAAAGGTTCAGCAAGATACAAATGCCATCTCTACAGTTATACAAACACACCTTCTGCATTTCGATCTGCTTCTCAGTCGAAACACATCGAGGATACAGCAGTTAATACTCATGAATGATAAATACAATTCATGAGGAGAAAAAAGGATAAATTTCGCATTAAAGATTGCAATGATAACTCCAGTGAAAATTGAAGTACAGGGAGGTAATCTGCTAATGCTGGGAGGACCTGCATTCGCCTTCACTTTTGAGTTCCACTCCCTGCACTAATCGAGTGCGTGTTTAGTACAGCAGCAGGAGGAAATGACTTGAAAGATTACAGTAGAGAGAGGTGATCAGCTAAAGGTGAGATGTAACAAAACCCAAATCCCCCTCTCATCCATGGCAATTGGCAATTGAAAACAGCACACTACATTCAATTCAAAGAGGAAATGGTTATCGAAGAAACAGCAGAAAAATGAGCTCCAGACGAGATTAACAGAAAGGATAAAGTTCATGTTCTCAGAATGAGTAATGCTATACTTAAAAAATTATATATATATATATATATATATATATATATATATATATATATATATATATATATATATATATATATATATATATATATATATATATATATATATATACGGTAGTAAAAACGGCTCGTTTACTACCGATAGTATTCTAGTTCAACTCTATATATATATAGAGTTGAACTAGAATACTATCGGTAGTAAACGAGCCGTTTACTACCGATTTGTTTTCGATGATAGAGCTTCCAAATTGACGATCGGCTCCGTTAAATATGATCTAAACCATTTAAACTACTTAGAAATCATATTTCACACACTTTCGATATTGTTCTTTTATCCAACAAGTGAACAGAAAAATGAATGGTTGAAAATGAATACTCTTTAAAAAATGATGATAGGAGTCTTGTAATCAAGATCAAGAGTATAGATCTTGTTTTAAATAGTTCAAAGAATTTTTAACAAAAATTCAAATGATTTGGATATCTTTACGCCGTTAAACGAGAAAACGCCTCTTATCGACCATTAAAATTACAAATTTTGAAATCCTTTGATCATTAGGCAAATGATGTCGAAAAGATTTGAAATTTGATTTCTAAACACTTCAAATGATATAGATCATGTTCAACGGAGTGATCGTCAATTTGGAAGCTCTATCATCGAAAATAAATCGGTAGTAAAATGGCTCGTTTACTACCGATAGTATTCTAGTTCAACTCTATATATATATATATATATATATATATATATATATATATATATATATATATATATATATATATATACTTTTACTTGGAAACTCGCTCGCATATGTGGCTGCATTGCATTGAGAGGTATTTGAAAGCAGAATGAGGAAGAAATTCAGTCATTCAACTCCAACAACTTGTGCGCATTTTTAAAAGTTGCTTATAATAGCATAGCATTGCTCTTCACAATTTGGCCGACCTACTGAGATGAACAAAAACTTACGGATGGAATAGCATGCCCAAGGAACCGAAGTATCTAAAAAAAAACATCAAACAATATGAAGACATTTGGCTAATTATATATACATGGCAAAATCCAGATAAATGCAAAAGTATCACATAGGGTTAAGACTAGAATCTAGATTAGAATCTTTAGAGTGAACTAGAACCAGGGTGGGTTTGAGCCTAGTTTAGGTTCAGGGTTGATTTGCATTCCTCTTAACAGTTACTAAACTCGAGGTCGCATATATATGGGGAGCTATTAACCAACCTCCTAGCTCAATTACAACAATTTTGAACAGATCCGTCTAACAATTTTTTAGCCTGAGTTGAGTTTGGGCCCCAATCTTCCAACAGTAAACGGCGATAAAACGATCGAGGTGAAAGAATTCTATCAAATTACACAATATGTTTTCATCCAAATCTAACTTGATTGGTGCTTTGACATGCCTGCAGATCCTCTCCACTTTACTCAACTCATCTTAGTAAGCAAGATAATTCAAGTACAAAAGATCATTTGAGTTCATAAGATATACAGTGAGTTCAGTCGGTTTATTTATTGTGCATATTATTGTTTATGTATTCTAGAAAACTGAAGCAATAAGGACTGTGCCCTCCAAAATACATACTTTGCGTCCCAATATCAAAGCAAGATATGCATCAACGAGTCATTAAACTTTCCATTTGTTGCCAAGGATTGTAATCTAGAAAACTGAAGCAATAAGGACTGTGCCCTCCAAAATACATACTTTGCGTCCCAATATCAAAGCAAGATATGCATCAACGAGTCATTAAACTTTCCATTTGTTGCCAAGGATTGTAATCTCAGCTAATCTTCTATTCAGCAGTTAACTACAGAAAAAGCACTCAATAAAATGGATGTAGTTGGTTAATTTCCAACAGTCTATGCCTTTTTATTATTATTTACTCAATTCATCACAAACAAAGTCTTCCTATAGAAGCTCTAACAAAATATAGCAGTTGCTGAGAAGTATTACAATTGAAGCATCTGTAAGGTGCACAGAATCTACAACTTTTTGCAACATTTCCTCTAATGTGGTGAAAATCTTGTAAGAAAATGTTTGCCTAACTCATTAATAACTAGACTAGATGTTTGCTAATGTTGAGCTGACTAGCAATCTATTCATGATACGAGAAATCAAAAAATGGGGAAAAGACCTGTTCGCTACTAGTAGAATCGAGTATTTATACATTTTGAAACAGAAAAAAAAAAAAAAAAAAACACAGAAACAAAGCATGCTTTAGATATGACAGTTGAGAATATGCATAATGAATGTATGAACTCTATAAATAAAGAGGGTTTGAACACATATCTCTCTATTTCTTTCTCTATTCTTCCTCCTTTCTAACATATCTTCGCAAAACTTATATTTACTCTTCTCCAATAATCTTCTTACCTTATTGCAGCTATTCCAGTTCTCCAGTCTACAGATAGATCATTTCTGTTTATAGCCTGCTCTTTCACAAAATTTTAGCAGGTCCTGAAACAATTCACACTTAAGATAATGCTAGCAAAATAGAGATAGGGCTACAGTAATCACCACCTAATGGCTAGTAATAATTTTAGTGAACAGTAGTAATAACTAAATAGCAACTTTTTTTTTTGGCCCCTACTCTATATAATAATTTAATAATAAAGTGAACAAGCTGGTAGTAGTAATAGAGTCCAAGATGCAATCAAAGACAAAAGGGAACCTCAGGACAAACAAGCACACAACTTATTGAAACATCTCATTAAAAGAGAAAGAGAGAGAGAGAGAGAGAGAGAGAGAGAGAGACAAGTGCTTAAAGTTAAACAAATTGGTAATGAAGGAGACTACATAACTAAACTAACGCAAGTACTCAAGCACTGTACATACGAAGGTGGCAAAGCTGAGCGAAAATGAGAGAGAAAAGGTTAATGATGATTACCAGCAAGGATTCAGTTCTTCCCTTTGCCCTTCAAGTCGGAATGGCGGAACCCGTCCCAGAGGTGCTGGCGGTTGTCGAACCCGGCCGAGAACTGGCCCTCGGCCGAGCCGGCCTGCGCGGCGGCGGCGGCGGGGCCGAAGAAGAAGGACAGGCTGGAGCCGTCGACCGGAGACGAGAACCTCTGCAGGTTCTGGTGGTGGTGGTGAGGAAGCTGATGGGACGGTGGTGCTGAATTGGACTGAAGGGTCCCCCTGCTGAAACCCGCGAGGCCTGACGTGATCGAGAAGCCGAGGCTCTCCCCAGCTGCCGCCGCCGCCGCCGCCACGGCCTGATCCTGCAAGAAGGAGAATTGCTGCATCTCCTGGTGGTCCGACACCGCCGAGGCGGCCGCAACAGCGAAGGGCAAGTTCACGTAGTGGGGGGGGGATTGAATTTGGTGGGTCTTTACGGATTCTTGGGCGAAGAAATCGGGCTTCGTGGCAGCCGGCAAGTGCCAGGAAAAGTTTGTTGGTGCGGCGGCGCCGTTGTTGCCGCTGGTGAGGAGCTCAGTGAAGGAGGTCTCGTTGTGCTGGTGATCGGGATCGTCGTCTTCCTTATCTTTGGCGGTGCGCTTGCGAGCTCGCTCCCGCGCCTTGACCCGGCTCTCGGAGCGCGACAGCGAGAGCACGGAGCCTTTGCTGGTATCGGAAGTGCTGCTGCAGCCGGATTTCGAGAACTGCGGGTGCGGCGGCGGGGGGGGATCATCGGAGTCCGGCGCCGGTGAGGGGAGGGGGAGGGAATTGTGGAGAATTGGGCGGCGGGGCGGGGGGATCGGGGAAAGAGCCGTCGAGGGAAGGGAGCTCGTCGATGGCGGCGGAGGCGGCCTTGATGAGCCACTCGATGGCCTTGCTGGGCTGGTCGAAGCCGAGGCGATCTTGGAGGTCGTAGAATTGGATGGCGGTGGGGACCGAGAGCCGGACGCGGCGGTCGCGGAGGCCCTTCGCGGTGTACACCTTGCTGTGCCGGTCCTTACCGCCGGTGGAACGGGAGACGCGGTAGATCCGCGACGACGGGTGCGCCCACGCCGCCGCCGCCGCAGCAGCAGCAGCAGCAGCAGCAGCGCCGCCGCCGACGCATCCGCCGCGCCGGCGAACTCCGTGGTCGCCATCCTCTTCCTTGCCGCCGCCATTGGAGATCCGAGAGCGCTTGGTGGCGTTGGTGGGGGTGCCCTCCGCCTCCATGCGCCCAATCTCATACCTCGCCGGAGCCAGATTTAGCTTCTGCTTCTGCTTGTGCTTGTGCTTATCTCCTTTATAGTAGTGATCTCTCTCTATCTCTCCTCTCTCACTCTCTCTCTCTCCACACTTAGCTGTAGCTTTCTTTATCTTGGCTGCTTTTTACAGCTAGGGTTTCTGGGAGTCGGCGGAGATGTCCTTTTGCATTGATGACGATACACACAGGTCTCAGTACTGTTCACAGAGAGAGAAAGAGGGGCCAAAGGAGGCGCCTTTGGACGCTCGAGATAGCTTTTCTGGCCGGAAATGTCAGATCCCAGCCGCAGCTTTTTCCTACAGCGATATCATCATCATACGCTGCTGCACCCGGTAAAGATGAGCCGTTCCCTTCCCTCCCCAGTCCCCCCCCCCTCTCTTTTCTCTCTCTACACCAACACTGTCACCCGTAGACCACCTGCCGCAGAAGCAGAAGCTGCAGCTGCAGCTGCAAAGCCTAACACATATAGGGAGCTTAATTAAGTGCACGGATCAGTAAGAGCGTTCTATTAGAATCAAAGCTATACGAAACAAAGCTGTGGACGTAGGTAGCTGTACTAGTCTCAAAGCAGCTTTTTTTCCAAACAGCTGAAACGTAGAAGCACCTCCGAGAAAGTGAAAACCCTACATCCCCCCGAGCTCTCCCCATCACCCAAAAAAAAAAAAAAAGAAAGAAAGAAAAAAAAATCTCAACTTTGTTAATTAAGAAATCAACATCTCACCTCAATCGCAGCCCCCTCCGACCCAAAGCCTCCTCCTCCTCTCCCGATCTAAAAAAAACCTAGATCTACAGCTCCCTTCCAATAACCAAGAGATCATCCACCTACATTACCACTCTCGATCGGTTCCCTCGCCTCGAGCCCTCCCAACTCACCTCCAATCCCCTCACGCGCGAATCCGCCATTACCGCCGGGTCCCCACCTCGCGCGACCGATCGGAGCGAGAAGAAGCTAGGGTTTCGGGAGGGGTTTGCAGGGGCTTACGGGGAGCGGGAAAGGGGAGGAGGAGGAGGAGGAGGGAGCGTGGCGCGGGATTCGATGCCCTAGACGTTCGTTCCCATTCGAGCAATCGCCGAGCTTATCGGGAACGACCGAACCCTACGCCGTACCCCTCGGCGCCCAATCCCCGTCCTCTTTTATACGGCGGAATCCCCCGCCGCACTTTCCCCCTACTATTCCACCTATTTTCATAATTGCCACTGTGAACAGCCAAATTTAACTCCCACGTGGACTCTTCCTATTGGGTGGAGACGCTGTTTGTGTTCGACCGTAGTGAACGGGAGCAACCGCGGTTAACTTAATTGCGGTGCTTAGATTTTTTGATTTTTTGATTTTTTTTTTTGGCTTTAAGCTTTCATTTATTTATTTATATTTATATTTATATTTATTGTGTGAACTCAACTTGTTGTGCATGTGGGGCCCGGGTACCTTAAATTTTAGTAGGGTTTCTCTACAACCCCGGGTATGAGATATTCGTACATCCTTCACTCACGCACTTTTTTTTTTTTTGGAATTAATTACATACAACTAACTCTTTATTTTTATAAAATTTTTAATATTTTCAAATATATATAGCTACTGTTATAATTCGATAGAAAAAATATAATTATCCATAAATAAAATATTTAATTTTGATTAGTGAATAAAATAAATTAATTTTTTTATTTTTCTTATATTATTTGGGATGGTAGAAAAAAAAAAGGGACTGTTTGAAAATTTTTTGAAATAATTTCTTCGTGATTCTAATCGACCACCGTTTGGATTTTTCGAGAAATATATTTATAATGACAAAAATATTATTTTACTTATCCTCTATTAAAAATTAAATAAGATTTTAACAAGAATAAACTAAATAAACAAACGTGAATATTACTGAACTTTTCCATAAATAAATACGAAAAGTTAAACTTTGTAAATTATTTGATATATTTACATAAAGTTGTATAAAATTAAACCTTCTTTTTATTTTTATTTACAGTAAATTGTAAATTAAAATTATATATATTTTCAGTAGTCTTATCAAAAAAAATATATATATCTCAGTAATAATTTTCAGTCACATTTTCATAGGCTTATATGTCTAATTCAAAACTTATATATACAAAGTCAAAAAGATTAAAAATTGTCTCTTTGGATACAAAAAAAAATCTTTTTATTCAAAAATATATAACTAATCTTAACATGAAAGAATTATTTAAAATCTTTAAATTAATTAATAAAATATTCAAACAGTTTCATCCCAACTTCTTTTGACTCCCTAATACTAAACAAGCCCTTAATTAATACCCACAAATTGTATCAAGTTTAAAAAAAAAAACTAAAAAATTCTTTTTTTCGTGACCAATCAAAATTAGCTACGTCTACGGTTGTACCAAATTATACAGCACGAGTTGTATAGGATGCGTGCCAAATCCAAAGGTTGCTATTAAAGATGTACGGAGCCTGTGGACGGTGGGATGGGTGGAGTGGATAAGAATTAGTCGTGTTTTTACAAAACAATCCTCCATCTTAATGTAAACATCATTAAGGTACATTTTACAAAACAATGCACTTTATTAGTAATATTATTATGTACATTACTATAACTTTCTCAGACTAATCTCATTTAATTAACTCGTAAATGCTTTATATATCTTAAAATATTATCAATAATTTAGTATTGTATATATTTAGCTTTTTTTTTTTTGTTCAGATGAATTGACTCTATCAAAATTAAGATTCTACTGTTTTTTTCTATAGTTCAAAGTAATGTGAATGAGGCAATGGAGATATCAGAAAATATTTTTATATAGAATATTAGAAATCTACGGGCGTTTTGTTGCATGTGGTTGTAACTGTACGACAGTTATAACTACATGCAAATGCAAATTCAATGTTTGCTTCGATTGATATATTTAACTCAGCTCCAACTACAGCAGTTTGAGAGCGTAACTTTAAATAAAAAAAAAATCTTACCACTTTAAATATTTTTTTATATTAGAGGTAATCTCCCAATCATATATGTATATATATATATATATATATATATATATAGAGAGAGAGAGAGAGAGAGAGAGAGAGAGAGAGAGTTGAGCTAGAATACTTTCAAAAGCACCAAATGATGGGTGCTTTTGAGTTTGTAGTCTTTGGAATGTTTTTTACTACATCCAACCTGCAAACATAATGCATTTAAAGTAGTTATAACTGCTACATTTTCAACTGTATATACATCTCCAGCTATATTGCATTTGTAATTACATCTAACTAAACGGCCCTAACAGGAGGCAAATGTGCGTAATTAATTAATGTGCTGCTGTGACTGTTTCATAATCTAATCAAAATCATTCACTAATTCATTTGGGTTTGGCTACAATATGTATTGGACCAATCTACAATTAAGATGTAACAGAGCTTTCTAAGTTAATTGGCACTTTTATTAATCTCATACTGTTCATAATGTCATGCCAGGAGTGTTTGTGGGGGTAAGGGCACTATCTGCACCAGCTTTTTGGTACCATCTTGTTCTGCTTCTGCTTCCGCTTCTGCTTTCGCTTTCGGCTATAAATTATGTTTAACGCATGTCGATGATTTTGTTGTTACAGAAAGCTGATTTGTTTTGAGCTCCAATTAAAACATGAATGTCAGGGTAGTCATCTTTACATGAATTCAGATATAGTAGTACTCTTGTTTGCATGTTTGCGTCCGTACGGACTTTGCGAACAATTGTAATCAATTAACCCTTTATTTATAATTCCACCAATAATTAAATAGATTTCATTTGAGTATTGCGCTATACAAATATTGTGTTTTTGGTGTATGATGTACGTCCACTCATTCTAAGATGGAATGACTTGCATCTGCACTTATCTCATGAATGTATATAGGTACATATAAGTCCAGCTACTATACTTTTAAGAGAACGGAATCTTTCGCCCTCCTAAGTCGTTTTATATGATAGGGATCACGAATCGATGACCGAAATAGTTAAAATTAATTTAGAGTATTTATAACGTACATTTAAAAACTAAGTTTTATATATTTTAAAATCCGTTATCTAAGTTTATTGAAAAGTCAAAAAATAAATAGTTAAAAATGAATAATTTTGTGAAAATAGAAGTTAGTCTTTTCCAATCCATAATGGGAACGTTATCTAAATAGCATAAAAAATTTTCTATCAAAAATTTAAGCTATTTAAATTATTTTACACCATTAAACAAGTAAACGACTTATATAGACCATTAAAAAATTATCGATTTTGTAATCCTTTGATCGCTACAAAATAATTTTTAAAAATTATAAAATTTAATTTCTAGACATTTTAAATACTCCAGATTAACTCTAACAGTTTTGATAATCGATTCAAAATTCCTATCATCTAAAATGACTTTGGAGGACGAAGGCTTTCGTCCTCTTAAAAAAGAGCACGAAGGCATTCGTCCACTTAAAAATAGTATTTGGACTATATATATATATATATATATATATATATATATATATATAGAGAGAGAGAGAGAGAGAGAGAGAGAGAGAGAGAGAGAGAGAGAGTCCCTACTATCCTATTAATAGGATAGGAGCACTTGTCTATCGCTTTTAGCGCTTTTTCTTTCTTTTCATCATTTCTAACCATTGGATTAAATATTATAACCCGTGGGGACCACTCAACCCTATGGGACCATTCAACTCTAACCGACTAATATCATCATAACCCTACAATTTCTCATCCAAGGTTAAAAACTGATAGACAGTCTCCTATCCTATTAATAGGATAGTAGCCCTATTATATATATATATATATATATATATATATATATATATATATATATATATATATATATATATAGAGAGAGAGAGAGAGTAGGGATGTTAGCGGGTCGGGTTTTTAAAAACCCGAACCCGAACCCGAACCCAAAAATCAAATTAAAATCCGTACCGAACCCGAACCCGAATCCGACGGGTTTTCAAAATTCATACCCATATCCATACCCGATCCAAAACCCGAAACCCGAACCCGACGGGTTTTAAAAATTCATACCGTTAGATGAAGATCAAAGAGATAAAAATTATTAAATATTTTATATATTATAGAAATAAATAAAAATAAATTATGTATATATATAATTTATTCATGTTTGGGTTCGGGTTCGAGTCCGGTTCGGGTTCGGGTCGTAAATACAAAATCCATATCCGTATCCATATCCGTCCGGTTTTATTTTCTATACCCATAACCGAATGCATACCCGTTTAACTCGTAAACCCGCCCATTCGGGTTCGGTTCGGGTTCGGATAATTTTTCGGGTATCCATACCCATTGACATCCCTAAGAGAGAGAAAGAGAGTGAGTTCAATTATCATTCTTATGGTTCAGTGCTTTCTAATGACTCTAGTACCTGCAGTTTAAACTGTATTATTTTAGTATCACGTGGTTTTCTATTTTTCTTTTTGTTATCCTCCCAATTAACTTTTTCGTTAAATCAATGAGAAAGTTAAACAATAATATATAGGAAAAACTGGTTTTTCTTAGTTTAATCTTTATGATTTAAAGTGTATAACTTTAGTACCAATATGATTTAAAGTGTATAACTAAGAAAAACCAGTTGTACGCAAATGCTAGCCTTCGAGCTATATATATATATTACATAATTATGCGTTAAAAAACAGTTAAAAATAAATAAATTAATAAATATTACGCGCAATCCATTTGTCGTAATCTTGTTACCTCGAAACACTCCAGGTGAGTACCTTCTTAATCACTGTTATTAAATTCTATAACCAAACAAACCCTATTATATATATATATATATATCAACCTAATTAACTATAATTATAATTAATTATCATCTTGAATATAAAACTAAAAAAGGGTTCTTAGCATGCAATCTCGTACCAGCTCAGCAATAAACAATAATTTATTACTCCCAGATATCTTCTTTCAGCAAGATTCAGCTTTGCTCCCCGATACAAATCCGCCGTCCTTGGCTGTCTCTTTGAGCCCGGCCGCAGACGAGAGCAGCAGCAGGGCTGTCTTCCTTCGAGATCGGTGACTGGCCCGACGCGTGGCCGGGCAGACGGCCGCTTGCCGGAGAAAAAGAGGCCAGAGTGTTCGAAGCGAGTGAAAAAAGAAAAAAAAGAAGAGAGAAACTGACCGTCCCCAGAGCAAGTGGCAGAAATTTGGTGGTTGATATCCGAGGTCTCAAGTTCGAATCCTATTGATTCACATTTTAATAAGTTTATTTCTAAAATGAAATAAACGAAGATATAACGTACTACCTATCTCTCTCTCAAAAAAAAAAAAAAACTTTTAATACCAACATGTGGTTTCGTAATTTTTTACTTAGTATTCTGTGATTTAAAATATATCAATTTAGTATACTGTGATTTTTTTTTTTTTTTTTTTTGTCAGCTCCTCCGTAAATATTTTATTAAATTATATATACAAAACTTCATATATCATGTTATACAGGTTTATCTAATATTCGCTTTAATAATTTTTAATTTTAAATTTAATTTGTCGCCGATTTAACGAAAAGAAATTAGTGGAAGGAAGATAAAAAGAGAAAAATAAAATCACGAGATAAAAAGTCGATAGATTTTAAACCACGTGGTACAAAAATGAGAAAATACGAAACTACAGTGATGATATTTGAATTTTTTTTCTTATTATAATTTTGATAATTATTCGGTAAAACACCAAGCACCGTCCCCATAGTTCCGTACCTTCTCATTTTAGTATCCTCAGATTTAAAATATATCACTTTCATAATCAGTGGTTTTATTTTTTCTCTTTTCGTTGTTCTTTTTATTATTTTTTTTCGTTAAATCAGCAACAAAGTTAAAACCATATGATACTAAAATGAATATTCGATAAATCATAGGTGGGGTATCTAAAGTTTTTTTTATATGATTTAATAAAAAGTTAACGAAGACGCTGACAAAAAAAAAACTATATGGTATTAAACTGATATACAGTTTAAATAATATGATGCTAAAATAAAAAATTACGAAACCAAATAAATAATATTTAAAAGTTACCTTAATTATTAATGTGAGTGTTAGCTCGAAATGTGCAAAGGGTGACAAAAGAGAGGGTATATTTTTAAATGTTGGGTTAGCTCGTGGGTGGATGAATTAAAAAAAAGAGTGGATTGATTCTTTTTAATTAAGCCATTTGTTGATCGCTTGTGAGTTCGCCACTTGTCGAATTGCGGTTGGAGATTTGAGGACACGTTTCGGAACATGAGTGGGCAATTTCAGGCCCCAAGGAAATTGCTTGCATGGGTAAAAATAAATGGATATATTTCTCAAATTTTATTGGAATTTTTTATTAAAAATAGTAATAGTAAATTTCAAATACCACTCATGGATTTCTTTATTTTAATATTCTGTAATTTAAAATATATCAATTCAATATCATATAGTTTCACTTTTTTTTTTCTCGTCAACTCTACCGGTAATATTTCGTTAAATTATTATATACAAAATTCTTCAGATACCCCACTTAATTTTATGGAATATTTGTTTTAGTATCTTTTAATTTTTAACTTTGTTACTAATTTAACAAAAAAAATTAATGAAGAAAATAATAAAAAATAGAAAAATAAAACTACAGAATACTAAATTGATACATTTTAAACCACATGATACTAAAATAAAAGAGTACGAAACCAGAGGTGGTATTTGAATATAAAATATGATATATCCTCCTAAATATGAAAATCAAACTCTATACATCCGACCACATAATAAAATTTTTATACCAAATAAAATATTTATAATAATTTACTATAAATATACATATGCTCTAGGTGCAGGCAATAATTTACGCTCTAATAAAGGAAACTTTTTAAGAGGGACCAAAAATGAAACGTACTGAAGTTTGAGGGCCTGTGGTGCAATTTACCGTTTTTCTTCTTTTTCCCAAAAAAGTTTATTCTTGAAGTAGGCCCAGGCCTGTTTATTTTTTGGGCCGATTTGAGTCCAATAACGGCCTATTTATCATTTCAGAAATGTCAATGTGGGCCCGGCCCACGTACGTACCTTCGAACTTTAGTGCGGGATCTGGTTGGGTTCGGTTCCGATCAAAACCCTAACCCTCCAAAACCTCTCTCTCTCTCTCTCTCTCTCTCTCTCTCGCTCCACCCAACCCTCGTCTCCTCCTCCTCCTCCTCCGCCGCCCCTTTCCCACGCTCAGAGCTCACCTCTACTTCTCCAAGGTGCCCTCTCTATCTCTGTAGATTGTTCTATAACCGTACACGATGGAGTGCTCACCATGTGTTCGTTGATTTGACTCTGTATACTCTGTAGCTGCACGACTATAGATTCGAGCAATCAGTGAGCGATTCTCAGTTAGAAGTCATAATTATCGGCTTGTTTTGTTGCATTTGAGAGATCTGCTGTGTTTCCTCATAATTTTTTTATTACTTGGCTGTGTGCAGATTGTAGATCGCTCCTGCTATAAAAAATTCAAATTTTTTATGCAAAAAGGATCTTGAGTTCCAGTTTATTCGAAGTATTGTTAATTCTTTTTCGTTATGTGTAAAAATTGGACAAAAAGACGCATTATTTAACTAGTCAACAACCATGGTGGAGAATTATCCTGTATTATCTTGCTCCACTTGTTATTTAGACCTTAAAAAAAAAGAGAAGGAAAAAAAAGCATTGTATTTTCCATGGTAGAATCACATGTTCGTGTGTGATTTGTTTAATTCTTCTGAACAGGGGGAATTCGAAAAAACTACAACTGCGGATAAAACATTTGTTAGGGAAAATGGCTTCGTGTGTTATATCGAAATTATCTTCAGGTGCGTGCTGATAATCTGTGCTTGCTCTCATTTTAGTTAAGTTGCTAGATTATTGTGTGGCGATTTGTTTGTATTTTGTTATCTCTTGAGCATCAAAATTAGTTGCAGCACTTAATACATATGCTCACAAAGTGTCAGCATAGAGGAGAAAAATCTGGATAACCAAAAAAAAAACAATGCTACTTTAACTTACCAGTAGTAAAAAAAAAAGGATTATTACAGGTAGTATTGACAGTATGCTAAGGAGGCATCTTTGTCTCAACAATGAGAAATACAAATAAAAATTCTCCAGCTGATACTCTGTTTTTCATTTTAATTTTTTCAATCTAAGCTGATTAAGGAAACTAATTTACACCTTTTATGCAGTGTTTTCTTCCTTCTTGCCATTAACTACTAGTGTACAGGTCTTTATGCTGTTAAATTGGTATTATACTCTACTTCTCGTCATTTGCAAGGTGCATAAGAAGGTGAACTTTATCATTTAGAGAACCAGAACCCTGCTTTTGGAGCCTGTGTTTCTCAAGTTGTCAAGTTATTTGAATCATAAGGGGTTACTTTGAAAAATCTCACAGCATATTCGGTTGTACAACGGTAAAGTCTAACGACAAATAGGCTGGTCCCATGAGAAGCTTGGGTGCAAGCAGCAACCTTCTTCACATGACAGTTGTTAGTGTTAGATAGGACCCTAGCAAGTCTAACGACTAAGGTAGTAATTGATGAAGATGGATTTCATTGGATAGTCGTAGTTTTTTCTCTGTCGTCTTTTGTTCCGATCTTAGTCACTTCATGTCTTATCAGAAAGAATGCTAAATATTGCTAAAATGCTCTTTTTGATTGATATATAAAACATCATTGACATGTTTTGTCTTCATAGCAGGCCGTTTGCTGTTGGGGAGTCTCGGCAACAATCTATTGGGAGTAGCGAAAAGTTCTCAAGAGACAATAGCAGGGCAAAACTATGGCAATATATTGTCTCAGGTACTGTTTTTCCTTGTTTCATTTTACAAATTCCTTTCCCATTATTCTCTTGGTTGACTTTATAATGAATTAATGGCATCTGGACCAGTGCCTTTTACCTTATTACTAATCAAGAGGACTGGATGAAACTTTGATGGATTGATAACTTTTGTTGGACAATATGGATAAACCACCATTTATCAGCCAATTTACTGGAAAGATCATTCTAGGTTTTCTGTTACTTGGAATACTTTTCACCACATAACAAACGGTAGGAGAAAACAAGGAAATCATCCTCGAATATCCGCAAACTTTTCAAGAATTTAAAACAGCAAGAGGCGAGGTTTAGCTGTAAGAAGAGAACTCATTTACCGAATGGTTCATGAGCCGAAACAGACTGAAGCTAAAAAGCATTGAACGAAATTTAATCAAGAAAACCGTTATCTGTGCATGTTGTTATCTACATTCAGATAGAATAAGAATTTTCTTATTGTTACATTTCAGCAACAAAGAACATTCATTCAGATGAGGACCAACCTCAAAGTGGTGGACAACTCTGGCGCTAAGAGAGTCATGTGCATACAAGCATTGAAGGGTAGAAAGGGGGCAAGATTGGGGGACACCATAATTGCGTCTGTAAAAGAAGCACAACCTCGCGGTAAAGTGAAGAAAGGAGAGGTGGTGTACGGCGTGGTCGTGCGTGCTGCGATGCAGCGAGGTCGCTGCGACGGCAGCGAAATCAAGTTCGACGACAACGCAGTCGTTCTTGTTAACAAGCAAGGGGAGCCGATAGGTACTCGCGTCTTCGGGCCGGTCCCGCACGAGCTCAGGAAAAAGAAGCATGTCAAGATCTTAGCTTTGGCCGAACACATTGCTTGAGATAAACCCAGTTTTAACAGCTATTGCAGTGCTTGTAACTGGATAATTTGTTGACCAGTGGAGAGAACTAAATCATTGTTCCTATATATTGTTCCTCACAGAGAATCTAAGAACTTCTTTTGCCGTTTGTTGTTTCACTGATCTCAATAATAAGGTGTTGTTACGTGGAATTGCACATTATTCGATTGCTTTTGCTTATTTTTTGACAACAATGATTGTGCATATCATTGGTGCCACGTGTCGGTCTCGATTCCCGATAAAATCCTATCCACCAATGAGATCTCCCATATCTGCCACATCAGCAGCCCCAACAGATAAGCCATGATCCTACCCCAATTTGCATGCAATGCAATGCAAAGTGCAAACACTCCACCACCCATAACCCCCTCCCCCCAACCACCACCATGTCCGCACTCAGCTCTCTATGCGCCGCCGCCGCCATACCGAAACCGTCGGCCGTGGCCCTCCGCGGGGCCGAATTACTACCCCTCCCCTTCCCCGACATCCCGACGCCGCTGAAAGAAAAGATCATCAGCCTGGAAGTGATGGGCGTGGACTCCGGCCGCGCCCTCTCCCTCAACCCGGCGCTCCGCACCGCCTCCCCCGCCTCCGTCCACGCCGTCGTCTCCTACCTCCAATCCAAGGGCCTCCTCTTCAAGGACCTCGCCCGCGTCCTCGGCATGTGCCCCTCGGTCCTCACGGCCGACGTCCGCGCCCACCTCTCCCCCGTCTTCGCCTTCCTCTCCCGCGACCTCCGCATCCCCGACCCCGACATCCGCCGCGTCGTCAACAAATGCCCGCGGCTCCTCACCGCCAGCGTGCGCGACCGCCTCCGGCCCAACCTCCTCTTCCTGCACCGCCTCGGCTTCACGGACCAAACCGCACTCGCCTACCGCGATCCCATACTCCTCGTCGCCAGCGTCGAGAACACGCTGATGCCGAAGCTCGACTACTTGGCCTCTCTCGGGCTCTCGCGCGACGAGGCGGCGGCGATGGTGCGTCGGTGCCCGGGCCTGTTCACGTTCAGCATAGAGAAGAACTTGAAGCCCAAGCACGACTACTTTGCGCAGGCCATGCGGGGTAGTTTGTGGGAGCTTAAGGAGTTCCCGCAGTACTTTGCGTTTAGTTTGGAGAAGAGGATCAAGCCCAGGCATGTAAAGGTGGTGGAGAAGGGGGTGAAGATGCCCCTCGCGCTTTTGCTCAAGACCACGGATGCCCAGTTTGAGGAGTTGCTAAGCAAAGGATCCCGTTAATTAATTACTCTTTTAATGTAATATATCTATATCTATATATATGTAATAGTATAAGACCTGTGCATTAATTTAATTTATGTTAGCAGTGAGTATCGCAAATTAACAACTACTACAAAGTTAGAGCTTCGCTCAAAAAATTTAAGTGCATCGTATCTGTCGTGTTGTATTGTGTCAATAAAATATCGGCATGATAAAACCTTTCTACCGATGACACATGTCAAAACTCTCCATTATTTAAATTAGTAAATAATTTTTTCAATAAAGTTTAAAAGATTTGATAAAATAATATAATAAACAGTTAGAATATTTTATTGCTAAAAATAATAAATATTTTATGATATTATGTGTTGGCACAAAAAAGTTTTTTATGACCGGCATGTATCGATACGGTTCGGCATGCATCGTGTCGTACTATGCTGTCAAGTTTCTGATACGATCTCGTGCTACAGTATTTAAATTCTTGCTACACTTTTATAAGTATACAAATTTTTATATTTGTAAATTATTTTTGATGATAAAACTTTCGAATTGCTGATTCATTATGTTAAATATGATTTAGAACATTTAAAACTTTTAGAAAATAAATTTATAATTTTCTAAAAATATGATAAAATCTATTAAGTGGTCATTAAAAAATCCAACTGATTCCGATTCTTTTATACTGTTAAACTGGCAAAGTATCTCGTACCGTTTGTTAAAAATTATCAATTTTGATATTGTTGACGGTAAGATAAATGATGTTGAAAAATTATGGAAATTGATTTCTAGAAGATTGAAATACTCTACATTATATTTAACGGTATGAATTGTTGAATTGGAAACTCCATCATTGAAAACAACAACTTAGGCTTCGTTCGGAATTGCGGGAAACTACATTAGGAAAATATTCTGTTTGTTTACCTACGTAATATTGCGTTCCGCATATCGCGATGAGTCAGTTACGATATATTTTCTACCGGTCCCACCGGAGAACACAGAAGCATATCCTTATATGTTTTTTTCACAACTCTATTTTATCTAATAGGGTTAGATAGGCCTCAGTACCAAACTAAGCCTTATAAGTACGAAAATGGTTGTACTTATAAGAGTACAGTAGCGAAACTCATATAAATACATGTAACACCATCTTGTATTTTCTGCGGTTCCATCTAATAAGAGATCAGAGGTTCGAATTTTTGTTCGTGTGCTTCAAAAGTAACAGGATACCGTTTCATTACATTCCCTATTTAGTACACGACCCGGCCCGACCCGGCCCAAAACTGGTCCAGCACCTCCTCTTCATGCACCAAAAATTGCTTAAATTAGCACCCTCTATTCCTCAAAATGTACACTAGCTATTCTTAGCATGACCGAAAAAGGATCTGGACCTAAAATTCTCACCACCAAAAACATAAATAACTAAAAAAAAAAACCATTTTAATTCAATAGAGGGTGTAAAGAGAGATAGAGAGAGGGAGAGGGGATCTCTCTTATTCCTCTTTGATTTCTCTTTGCAATTGCAGAGGAATCCAAAATTTCCCTGTTTATTTCACATTCTTTTTATGATCATCATTCAAAATATTCCTCACAATTTCCTCTCTTTTGCGTCAAAATTTGGATTTAGTTTAATATAGGAGATCATTGGGATAATATGAATAGAGTTCGTGCAAATTCGTCCCCCGAATTGACCACCTCCAGTAGGACGGAGCAACATAATGAATCTCCTTTCGAAGGTAAATTATAATTTTGTCTTTTATTGTTATAAGTTTTTGTTTAATTCAATCAATATTTAATGGTTGAATTTTTTATTTTTATTGTTATTGATTAGTTTAAAAGTTTGATATAATGCTGAACAATCAGAATATACAAATTTATCATCGTCTAGCGTATTAAGTATTTTCGATACCTTTTAATTTTGGCTAAATTACAAAAACCTCCCCTATAATAACCCGATTTTTCACTTTCCCCCCCTGACATTTAAAAACCTACACTTTGCCCCCCTATAAAATAAAAAATGTGCACTTCACCCCCTACCATTAGGGTTTCCTTAGGGTTCCGTTAGAAAATATTTTTTTTTTTGCCGAAAATACCCCTCCGCCATTTCTCTCGCCGCACTCCATCCCTTCCAAACCGTTGCCGCCGCCGCCTCGCCGCCGCCTTGCCGTCCTCCACTGCCTCGCCCTCCCCCACATCCCCTTTGCTCTCCTCCGCCGCCTACCCCACATCCCCTTTGCCTTACCTACTTCTCCATCAACGCCCACCTCGATTTCTTCCCTGTTGTCGCCGAAATCGAGGCGGCGAGGTGGAGGAGGAGAAGGAGCGGTAGAAAAGCAAATGGAGTGAAATCGCATCCGATTGAGGTGGGGATCGAGGCCGGTTGAAGGTGCGGCCGAAGAAGAAGAGGAAGAAGACGAAAATATCGAAGGGCAAATTAGTCATTTTACATACCGTAACCTCCATGTGAACATTTTTCATTTTACAGGGGGGCAAAGTGTAGGTTTTTAAATGTTAAGGGGGAAAAGTGAAAAAACGGGTTATTACAGGAAGGTTTTACGTAATTTAGCTTTAAACTAGATCTTTTTAGCTTTTTGTTGTAGTACTAGTACTATTATTTTAATTCCTATAGGTGTTGCGGCGAATGTGAAACTTCTGTACAAACTAGTCCAAGACCACTCCAACCCTTCCAAAGGTGCCGTTGCCGCCGACGATAGCCGGCGGCAGTACCGTGTCACCGGAATCCTCACCCTGCTCGACGACATCAAATCCCGCGTCCACCAATCCAACCTCGCCGCACCCCACCACCACCACCACCGCCCCGCCGCCACCGCTGAGCTCCGCCGGTGCAACACCGACCTACGCCGCAACAGCGGCGGTGGCGGCGACAAGAAGCCGCAGCCGATGCCTTCGATCCCGCCGACGCCGCCGCAGGACCCGGTGGAGGAGGCGCAGCGGCTCCGGCGCGAGCTCGCGGCGACGATGGCGGCGAGGAAGAGCCTCGAGAGGATGTTCACGAGCCTCGGGAAGGAGAAGGAGATGATCGCTGCGGAGCTCGCGAGGAAGGTGCAAGAGCTCGACGACGCGGAGGAGGCGGTGGACGACCTCCGGTCGCAGAATGAGAGGTTAGTTGATAAGGTGAAGGTGTGCGTGGCAGAGCATAAGGCCGCGGCGAAGAGCGTCGGCGGTGATGCTCAGGTATGGTTAGTACATTTACAGTTTACTACTTTTAGGAGGACAGTAACTCTTGTGCTTCTAAGTTTAAAAATTTAAACTTCGAATGATATTTTTAGAGGCACGAGACTCTGATGGAACGGAACACAGCGCTATCGGAGCAACTGCTAAGAACTCTAGATAGCTACCGTGCGATGAAGGGGAAACTGAAGGAGGCTCAGGAGGAGAACACAAGAATGGTATATAGAGCTGCGGAGATGGGCGGGGGTGTAAAGGCGGGAGTCGAGGGGATTCGCCGCTTGCGAGAAAAGATCGACTACAACGGGGAGAGCGAGGAGATAGTCGGGATCACAGAAGAGCTCGACAAATTGGAGAGTTTGCTTCTCGGGCTACGGAAGAAGATCGCGATCGATATCGGCTACGAAAAGAGAGCCGACGGGGTGAAGGGTTGTGGTTTAGTTGCAGAAAATGAGTAAAGCTAGAGAAAGAGGAGCCGAGTGTTATTTTCTCTGCGTACTTAAAATTTTCTTTTCTTTTTTTTTTTTTCCTTTTTGGTGAGAGGGAATTAGTTCCCAATTTTCTCACTTTGGAACTAATAACTAAAATAAGGTATCTTTTGTAAGAGAGAGAGATCAAAAGAAATTATTATCAATCATGACAGATTCTTTGGGTCTAAAAATGGTTCGAATCCAATTCAAAAGTTTAAATTAACATGTGAAATTATATTTACACATTGTCAAAAAACTAGGAGGGGAAACGAGTGAAGTTTAAGCAAGCTTATCTAAGCTCAAGCTCGGCTCGAAATTAATTTCAAGCCTAAATTTAGACTCAAGCCCGGCTTAGAATTAATTCGAGCCGAAATTGAGCGAGCCTAATGTCAAGTCAACCGAACTCGAGTTCTAAACGAGCCCACTTGAAAATTTTACATCATGCAATTTGTAGCTTAATTTTTATAAACTTTATCTAAAATTTGTAACAAAAATATGTCTAATAATTCAACATATAAAATAACCGCATGAAATACAATATTATAATATTTAAAAAATACCAGTTAATTATGAAAATACAATATTTAAAAAAGACAGGAATGTGACTCAAAAGTTTAAACTGATATGTGAAAATATCCTTCCACATTACAAATTCTTTTGTTGGGCCTGAGAATTTTTTCGCTGGGCCGTAGACATTTGTTACATGGGCCTTAAAAAGTCACTTGTTAGGAAATTTCAGCTCAGCCTTTATTTATATGAATCCATAAATATGACATATTTATTTAATAAGATTCATACAACCTACAAATTTAAACCTATTAAGGTTTAGTTTGGTATTAAAGTGGATTTAACGTTATTAGATAAAATAGAGTGAGAAAAAATATATAGTAATATGCTTCTGCTTTCTCCGATGGGACCGCAGAAAGTATATTGTAACCGACTAACCGCAATATACGGAACGCAATATTACGTACGGAAACAAATAGATTATTTTCCCGTCGTTTCTTACAGTACATAACGCAGTCTCCCCGTAATGCCCCGCAATTCCAAGGGAAGACTATATATATATATATATATATATATATATATATATATATATATATATATAAGTCACTATACTTTTATGAGTATAGAGCCTCTTTCGTAAGTTTTTTTGCCATTAGATCTATTCTTTAATTAATTTCACCCGTTAGATTATACTATTCAACCAACCACCCACTCAATCCTAGAGGGCCCACTATCAATCTAACCGTAATCATTCTCATCCTAATCACTCATTTTTTATCCGAACATTTGAAAACTTATGAGTAGTAGGTCTTCAATACTCATAATAGTATAGTAGCGTGGCCTCTATATATATATATATATATATATATATATATATATATATATATATATATATATATATATATATATATATACTGTTTCCCACTTCGCCGAAAAATAAATGCCTCAATGGGTGTCCCCAGCCCATATTTTGGACAAAAATTTTATGAACACAGTCTCCAAACAAATTAGTCTGGAAATTATGCGGATCGGTGCCACGTGGCCGATCCGACGGTCACAAATCTCAGTTGTTTTTTTTCTATCTGTCTTTAAAAATATATGATTTTTTTTTGTCTTTCCATTCTTGACCGTCGGATCGGTGCTACGGCCATCTAGCACCGATCCAAATTTTGCCCATAAAATTTTTGTGCCCATATTTTGGCTCACCACGCATTGCGCTCTCGCGGTGCCAACAAATAAAGCTAACACGTGAACCCCTCGTCATCTACATTGCACCCTACGTATTATTTGTTTTTTAAAAAAAACTTTTACAATTTGTTTTTTTCAAAAAAAAAAAAATCTAATTTTTGTTTAAAAAATTTAAATTTGAATTTAGACCTTCGTACCAAAACCCACCATATAAATGGGCCCTCCAACTTAGCCCGAGTCACCACATTCAGAAAACTAACCAAATTGCACGTAATAAAGATCACGCAGATCATGAAGAGTACGTCCGCAATAATCCTTCTGGCGGTGCTGTGGAACGTTTACATGGCAACGGAGGGCGTCCGAGCCATGTCGTGCGGGGACGTGACCCTGAACTTGGGCACGTGCATGTACTATTTGGCGGGAATCGAACCCCGCCCGCCGTTCTCGTGCTGCGACGGCGTCCGCCACCTCAAGTCCCTAGCTGTGAGCACCGCCGACCGCCGCCTGGCGTGCCACTGCATGAGGGTCGCCGTCGACCGCTACAAGGGCCTCCGGAACGAGCTCTTCAAAACCCTCCCCGACGTGTGCTCCGCCTCGCTCTCCTTCTCAGTCGACCTCGAAAAATGTGATGAGTGAGTTACTTTCAACTTTGGCGTCTGTTTGGCTTTACTTCTTCTTTTTACTTTTTATTGCTAGGATCGTAGTTGCTTTTTGAAAAGTTATAATATTAAATCCAATATTAAATATAATAATATTTAAACACGTAACGTTCTCTATTAATTTAAACTTTCAAAGAATATATCGGTTGTTTCATATAATATATTTACATGATATCATAATAAAAGATTCTGAGTTCGAGTCATATCAGAATTCTGACATTATTATTATTTTTTTATTTAATTCAAGTCCACATCATGAATTTAGCAGAAACTCTCGAGCCCAATCATATGGAAGAGCTAGCGTTAAATATAAAATATTTAAATACGGTTCTCTATCATGTTAAACTTTTTTAGTACAATGATTATTTCGTACAATTTACGGCTAACAAATTATATGTTTTTCTAAGGAAGTAAATATTATTGATGTGCATAGAATTGATTATTTATTACTTTTTTGTTTCATGCTTTCGTGCAGGATACCATAACTTGAAGAAGGGGTTTAATTACACATATGAAGGAAGAATATCTATGTATTAGATTTTCTCTTTATGTTTAATAAAAATGAAATACTATGTAAGTGAGTGAAAATGTTTTTGAGAATAAAGTGAGTGAAAATGTTGAGGGGTTTTTTATATGGAAATATAGTAGGAAATAATAACTTGGCCGGCATTACTTTATGACTTAAGATATATTAAAAAAAATAGGGCAATTGCTTATATATTTCTGAAAAGTTTCCGACTTTCTGATTTATTCTCTTAGAAGGCTAATATTAAAAATATTATTTTTAAGTTTCAACATATTTCTAATATACCCATCAAGTTAAAATCTGTTAATAAACTCTGTTATCTGTATAAAATTAATTACTAATTTGTCTTTCCAAATATATCCTTCCACCATCACCGACTTTTCTTATTTGCTCTTAAGGGATTGCTTTCGTACGTAATATTGTATTCCGCATATCGCGATGAGTCATTTACGATAGATATAATTTCTACGGTCCCACCGTTGAACGCAAAAAGCATATCCCTATATACTTTTTCCACAACTCTATTTTATCTAATAGCGTTAGATAGGTCTCAATACTAAACTAAGCCTAAACTAAGCCTAACTCAAGTATTTTGACTTTTGGTCTTTTCAAGTCATCAATATTTTTTATTTGCCCTTAAGTTAAGGACAAAATTAGCATTTTAATTTTTTTTAAATTATGGTAAATATTTAACTCACGTTTAATCCAAGTTAACTTAACAAAAGTAGTGGTAAATCGGATATTTTTTCAAACGTATGAGAAGTATATAGGCAATTATTCCTTAAAAATTTAGACCTTCAAATTTTCAGATTTTTGAATTTTTAGTTATCTTGAGGAGTATTCCAACTACAAAATAACCAAATTTTATAATTTTTAGATATTTTTGTGGTGATTGAAATACTTCAAAATTGGCAACTTTGAAATACATGAATGGAGTGTCGAATAATTCAAAGAAGGTGGGGTTTCGTTAAAACACTCTCAATTCTAAATTTTATTTTCACACGATATTATTTGATTTTGATCATTCATTTTATGACTACTCAGCATATATACTGTATGATAATTTTAAAAAAAGTTGTGAGATTCAGTTTTTAGGTAATTGAACAATTCTAGTATATAATAATTCATCTTAATATAAGATTCAAGAACAGTATATAATTTATGTTAATATAAATTTCAATCACCGAGTGTTTCCAACGAAGGTGGTACGTGACGCTCCACTTCTCATGAGTTTATCTATCTTATGACTACTTCAGTTCTAATACATTTAATTTTCTTAACCTCTTAGATCAGCCGTTCAAAATATTATAACCAAATTAAAAAATTTAGCTCTATTATATTTTTATATATAAGATGATTTGGAGAGTCACATCTTAAAGCATGCAATTATATTCTAGGCATTGGTTGTCATAAAATTCACTTATTTTTTATGATTAAAAAAAAAAGTCAAATATCATTAATGTTAAAAGCAATCTTTAATTTACACTACCTATATATATGAATTATATGTTGAATTGTACACCTTTTTTTTTTCTCAATATTAAAGTATTATTACCAAAAGTAACATAATTGTACATTGAAAAAAAAGGAATGATAATTAATCGCATACAACTCATATAGGGTTGGGACTTGGGAGTACCCACGTGTATAAAAAGTCACCATCTATAAAGAAATATCTAGTAATTAATATATAGTATTTTTTTAAAAAAAAATTATGTAAATATAAAATATCTTTGATGCTTTAGTACAAAGGACATTATAATCCACACAAAAAAAAGAAAAGGAAAAAAAATAGTAAAAGAGCGTTTACATATTTTTTAGAGTTAATTTTATACAGATTCCTACAAATATAGTAAATTACGAATATATTCATATAAAATTTAATTTTTATATATTATTCATACAAAAATATTAATATTTTAAATATGTCCCTATAATTAAAATTCGTTAGAAAAAATTAATTAAATATAGATAAAATATTTAATCCTAGTTAGTTAATAAAATGAATTGACCTTTTATTTATTTTTAATTAATAGTTAAAATTTTTAAAGCGATATTTGTAATGACAAAAAAATTATTTTATTTATAAAATAAATAATATTTTAACGATAATAAATCAGAAAGAGATATTTATAAATATTAAAATTTTTATAGAAATAATATATGAAAATTAAATTTAATAAAAATATATTTATAATTTACCATATTTGCAAAAGTAACCCTTATGAAATTAATTCTTTTTTTTAATACGTTCTTATCCGTTTAGTCCTTTCCCTTTCAAGCTAAGCACCAGCTTCCTTGAAATTAATTCCCTCTTTTGGATGTGGAATTTCGCTGGACCAAGTGCACCACGTCATCCAAAACACAACCATTTAAAAAAATATATAAATATAAATACACAGCATGGAAACAATCTTATTAAAAAAAAAATTAATGTATTACTTCAAAGGAAAACTTTAAAAACCCTCCATGATTTCATACTTTTTCACTTTAATACACTGTGGTTTAAAGTATCAAGTTAGTACCCTTATGATTTTGCACTTTTTCACATTAATATTCTGTGGTTTAAAGTGTATTAAATTAGTACTATGTGGTTTTATTTTTCTCTTTTTATTTTCTATTTCAGAGTATTTTTATCGTTAAATCAATGACAAAGTTAAAACTAAAAAGTATTAAAATAAATATTCGATAAATCTAGATAGGATATCTGAAAGTTTTTGTATATAATTTAACAAAATATTAAACCACATGATACAAAAGTGAGAAATTGCGAAATACGTCATCACGGTCTTTAAAGTAAGAAGGTGCGAAATCACAAGAGGGCTTGAATTTTTCCCTTATTGCAATTAACCATACCACAATTCACAATCTAATATTAAGTTGATAAAATTTTTGCTCACAAGTCACAAAAAAATGTTTTACCTAAAATGAAAATAATTGTAGGGTTAAACAAATATCAAGTGTTATTTATTACATCTCTTATTTTAATTTTTGAAAATTATGATTTTTTTTTGGGTGGACCACGGTCTACGCAATAAGCTTTTCTCGGCGCCTCTACCGACACTACGCATGCTACGTGGCGCTTCTCCCCGCCCGCTACGTGTCGTAACCGTAGCTCTTTAGTTTTTTTTTTTTTTTTTTTTTTTTTTTTTTTTTTGGGTTTCTTTTTGTTTTTTAGTAGCAAAATGTCAAACAGTCCCTGTAGTTGAAAGTGTAACTCAAAAACATTAAAAATAAAATAAAATAAATATTAATTTTTTATTATGTATTTATATAGATTGAATTGAAGTTTTTCAAATTCTATTTATGGATCATTATTTTAATCTTTTCATTATTTTTTATGCTGTCGAAGTCATTAAAATTATCTTGAAAAAATTAAATTTCAATTGAATATTAAACCATGATGAATAAATTAACAATAAAAGTAGTAAACTTGGTAACAAAAAAATTTTAAACTCAAAAACGTTCCCACAACTAAGAAAAAATATTTTGTGGGACCATTCTAAAGCGATGCAATCTCATCCACAAATCACACAATAAAAAAAAAAAATTTCATATCCAAAACCATCTCAACCAAATTCTTTATTCTAGAAATAAAAAATGCATGCTAAATATGAAAAGTTGTTAATTACTTGTTCTGAATGTGTAATCATGTTTGATAATTAATACTTAATATTAAAATCCTAACAAATAAAAAAGAATTAATTGTATACAGCTATCCATAAAAATTAGAAATTATAAATATATCCATACAAAATTTATTTTCTTATATTATTTCTATAAAAATTCTAATATTTTCAAATATATTACTACCGTTAGGATCTGTTAGAAAAATTTTGTTAATCATAAATAAAATACTTAACCATAATTACTCAAATTGATATTTTTATCTCTCTTATATTATATTTTCTTTTTCCAATTAAAACTTTAGCAATGAGAATTCTTTTTCTTTTTTCTCTTTCTCACGCTTCTTCGTGCTAGTTTCGAACTTGTAATGTCGCCGTTCATCCACGATGCGTATTACATCGCCCATGTCAATCACATGGTGCTTCTCCATTCAATTTATTCTATGACTTTTTTTTTTTTTTTTTTGCTCAAAAAAAAATTTAAGAAAAAAAAAGTGAGAGAAATAATTGCAATAATAATAGATTGAGTTGGACTTTAAAGAGGAAGATTTGAGGAAGAAGATGATTATTGGAAATTTTTTGGAAGAATATTTCTACATGATTATAACAGTTGGGATTTTTAGAGAGATATATTTATGATAGCAAAATTGACATTTTACTTATCTACTGTTAAAAAATAAATAATTTTTTAACACCAACAAATCAGAGGAACAAACATAAATATCACTGAACACTTTTAGGGGTAAGAGTTAAAAGTTGAATTTTGTAGAGATATTTTATAAATGTTTACAGGAAGCTGTATGCAATAAATCTAATAAAAATTTATGTGCTTTTGTACACCTGGTGCAGGGAATAATATACTGTAGTATATGTTTTTTTTTAGGAAGGTGAGTGTTTAAAAAGGAGGAATTGAACAGCGTAGAAACCGTTGTGAGCTCGGCGCGGGGATCAATAACGATAGAAACGGCTCTGTCGGTAGCGAATAAAGACACGCCACGTGTCGGCGAGGGGATTGTGACGTTACGGATCGCGGTGGGCCCAGTGACAGCTTCGAATCACTGTACCTGATGAGGAGGCGGTGAAATGACGCTTTTGCCCCCCACCCTCCCCCCCACTCCTGGGCCCCTGATGTCGATGAGTCTAATGACGAAAATGCCCCTGAAAAACGTGGGCCGGATACGTGGTGATCCGCGTCTACGCCGCGTATCGTTCGACGAAAAAAAAATCTTTTTTTTTTTTTTTTTGTTTTTTTTGGAACAAAAGTGCATTACACATATTCTTTTCTATCTATATATTTATTATGGGTAATTTGCATGGTTGCCCCTCTCAATTTTTGGCAAAATTTTATTTTGTCCATCGAACTCCTAAAATGAACATATAGCACTCTAAACTATAATTTTTATTCATATTATTTTTTCTTTCGTCAATTTTTTGTTAAACTTTTTTAACCGAAAACTGACGAAAGGATAAAACGAATGAAATATTAGAGTTTAGGATATTAGATGTCTATTTTAGGAGTTTGGGAGTTAAGTGAAACTCGCCAAAAATTCAAGAGGTAGCGGTGCAATTTACCTTAATATGTTATTTAAGGATTGACTACTTACCCTTTAGTTAGTGATCATGATTTTTAATTTATATATATTTTTTATCCTAAAATAAATAATAGCATAATTTATTTTATATTTTTTTATTTTATAATAAAAATAAAAGAAAATAAATTAAAGTGACTTAAAGATAAGAAAAGAACAACACTAACTACCTACGATGCTCGAACACTCTACTGTCTTATCGTATTTGCTAATATGGTTGATTTATAATAGGGGTCCTCACTTGGATATAGAAATTTTAATTCTTTGTTAATTTTCTGTATTACTCGTTTGTCCTTTTTATCTTTAAAAATATTTTATAGAAAATACACTTATTTTCTATGAAACTATGTAATGTAATTTTATTATAGCCTAAAATAAAATTTTTGTACTTTATTTAATTAAAAATTTTTAATATAAAAATATAAAATAATATTTTTAAATTCTTTAGAACAATAAAGGTAAAAAAGGAACAAACAGTGTACTATAGAAAATTAACTGAGAATTAAAATCTCTTTATCCGAGCGAGGACACCTATTGTAAATCAACCATATTAGCGAGTACACCAAGAAATTAAGTAGAGTGTTTGAGTATCGTAGATAGTTAGTATCACACTTTTCTTATCTTTAAGCCACCCTAATTTATTTTTCGTTTTTATTTTATTACAATAAAATGTAGGATCAATTATGATATAATTTATTTTAGGATAAAAAATATATATATAAATTCAAATCAAGTATGATCACTAATTTGAGAATTAATAGTCAATTCATAAATAATATATTATAATAAAATAATTATATATAGTCAAGAGTCCTACAAGCACTGCTACTTCCTGAACTTTTGGCGAGTTTCATTGAACCCCCAAACTCAAAAATAGACATTTAACATCGTATACTTTAATATTTTATTTATTTTATTCATTCCGTCAGTTTTCGGTTAACAGAGTTTGACGTAAAATTGACGGAAGAGATAACATGAATGAAATATTAGAGTTTAGAGTGTTAGATGTCCATTTTAGAAGTTTTGAGAGGTAAAGTAAAATTTTGCCAAAGTTCATAGAGTAACAACGCAATTTACCATATTTATTATTATTGAGTCTCTACTTTGGTGGAAATTACTTTTTGATCCAAAAGTCTAATTTTGGCATGATAAAATTTCTCCAAAATCGTGCTAGTCTTTACAAATATTATTATTACATGCATAAATTATTAATTATTATCTAATTTTTTGAGTTACTGATTGATCGTCTAAAATTCGGAATATATAAATTTCACATATAATTTGAATATATTAATGCTTTTCATTGTATTCTAGTTTATAGTTTATTTATTTTTTAATTAATAATAATATATGTAGAGTAAATCACATGATAACGAAATTAAAGTATATTTTCTCGATTCAAATATCAAATTAGTAGATCAAATATTAAGAAAATTAAAATTTACCAAATTGAGTCCTCAGTTTATCTATATTTAAAAAAATTATTCGAACGTTAAATTACCACTATAAGCTCTCCAAAAATTCCCTTTTTTTATTGAGTTGTTATTATAAATATATTACTTATGTACTAGCTAGAAAAATTAATTTAAATATACATATATTTTAAACTGCCATATATATATATATATATATTTATGGACTTATTAACCTTTTTTAGCCCACCAATTGCATTTTTTTTCTAAGTTTCTAGTTTCTCAGAAAATTGTGAATTTTATTTCAATTTTTATAAAAACACTCTTTCCACAACTTTATATTTTGGATCAAAAATCTAAAAATAAAAGTACGAATTTTTAATAAAATCTGAAAATATAAATAGACGAAAATTATTTTTAGGTAAACTGCATGATTGGTCCTCAAACTATGAGGCGAATAATAGTTTGAACATTCAGAAACATTATAATCAGATTTTTATACCCCAGTTTTACTAATTAACTATATATTGATAAATCATTGGTGTAAAAGTATTATGATAATATTATGATTAATAATGCATCAATAATTAAAAAAAAAAGCTTCAAATACCACCCCTTTCTCACTTTAGTATCAAATATAGATGAGATATTTGAAGCTTTTTTGTTTATAATTTAATGAAATGTTAACGAGAAGCTAATCAAAACAGAAAATTTGCCCATAATTACGTGATATCAAATTACTGACTTGATACATTTTAAATTACGTGATATTAAAATAAAAAAGTGTGAAATCATATAAACAGCATTTGAAGTTTGCCCATAATTAAAACATTAATAATTCGTAAAAATTTATTTAGTCAAATTAAGGCTTAGTTTGGTATTGAGGACTATCTAAGGCTTAGTTTGGTATTGAGGCCTATCTAACGTTATTAGATAAAATGGAGTTTGGTATTGAGGCCTATCTAACGTTATTAGATAAAATGGAATTGTAGAAAAAGCAAATAGGGATATACTTCTGCTTTCTCTGGTGGGAACGCAGAAAATATATCGTAACCGACTCATCGCGATATGCGGAACGCAATATTACGTACGGTCCCAACGTACTTTCTCACCGTACGTAACGCAGTTTCTCCGCAATACCAAACGAAGCCTAATGCTATTAAATAAAATAGAGTTGTGGAAAAAACGTATAGGGATATGCTTCTGTATTTTTTGGTGGGACCGCAAAAAATATAGCGTAACCGACTTATCGCAATATGCGGAATGCAATATTACGTACAGAAATAAACAAGGTAATTTTTTAATCTACTTTTTCACTGCACGTAACGCAATCTTTCAGTAATCCCAAAAGAATCCTAAATTAAAATACTTAATTATAATAATTTTAAAATTTTGAACTAAAATATTGATGAGGCCAAAAAAAGTGGTCCTAAACGTATGTAAAAAGAAGTCACCAAGAAGGGAGCATTTGGGCGAGGGGCAATCCGGTAATTTCACCCCCACACACTCCTTCCGAAGCGAAAGCATCGTGTTCTCACAACCGGACCACCCCACACAGATAAAGCGGTAGCGACATTACTGCGAACACCTCTCGTGCTCTATCCCTTTTTATAGTCACATGAAACCGATCCTAAGCATCGCCTCCTCTTCCTCCTCCTCCTCCTCCTCTGCTCAAACGGCTACAATTTTCGAATTGGATCGAACGAGGTGGTGGTAGTGGTAGTGGTGGTGGTAGTAGGAGAAGAGGAGGAGGAGGACGATGGATTTGAGCTCGTTTTTGACGTCGCTTGCCACCTCCTTCGTCATCTTCGTGGTGCTGATGCTCCTGTTCGTGTGGCTCTCGCGGAAACCGGAGAACGCTGTGGTGTACTACCCGAACCCTATTTTGAGGGGATCGGATCCGTGGGATGGGGCGCGGAGGAGGACGAGGAGCCCCGTCGGGTGGATCGCCGAGGCGTTCTCCGCCTCCGAAGCCGACGTCGTCGCCGCGGGGGGCGTCGACGCCGTCGTCTACTTGATCTTCCTCGCCACAGGTGTCTTTCGCTTTCCCCCCGTTTTATTTTTGTTTATTTCTGATCGATTTGAATCATTTTAGGTCGTCAAATTGCGGATCTTGTTGAATCGATTAGCTATTCTTTTGTTGTAAAAAAAGAAGAAGAAGAAGTGTGAATTGTGTAATGAAATTTCAAATTTAGGTGATTAGTGTAGCTCCAACCAGAATAAATGGAATTTGAGAGGGTATTAAATATAAAAGTATCAATTTCGAAATGTTTTGTAGTTTTGAAGGGCGTTCCATAACCTCATTTAATTGGGTATATCTGATTTATGAAGAATTTTTCAAAATTGATTGTGAAATTTTAATTTTTCTGATAATTTCTGGGATACTTTGATGTGTGAAGTGTTTGTGGATTTTTTTCAATTATTTTATAAAATACTCCTGTTTGATTACTTGCAATTATTGATACTAGTGAAGGCCCGCGCTTCGCGGCGAAAAATTTACGTAATTGTTAAATTTTTTAAACAAAATTTTTAAATTTTTTAATGTTAAAAACAAAATTAAAATAATAAACTACAAAAAAAAAAAAAGAAAAAAAAATAAAAAAAAATTTAAATAAAAAGTGATAAAAAAAAATTAAAATTTGAAACACTATTTATTATATGTATTATTAATAAACTAATTAATTATATTATATATAATATTATTAATAAATTTAATTAATTAATTAATTTTATAGAGTTTAAAAAGTTAAAAATTTAAACTTTGAAGTTTTAAATTTAAAATAAATATTATATATTAACATTTAAACTTAAAATTTAAATAAAAAAATATAAAATTTGGGAAGTAGAAAGCAAGAAGAGAGAGAGAGAGAGAGGGGGGGGAGGGAGGGAGGGGGAGAGAGAGTGAGAGAGAGAGCCGGGTGGGGGAGAGGGGCCCACCGAAGCCGAGAGAGAGAGTGAGAGAGAGAGAGAGAGAGACACGGTGGAGAGAGAGAGAAAGCTTAAAAAAATTGTGGGACCTGCGATGTGACCTGCGAAATGCGGGGAGAGCGCCGTACATAGAGATTATTTGTTTGTTAGTTCTTTTTCTTGCCAAATGAGTCGCCATCATGTAAGCTGTTTTACAGGTAAAATGAATAAATTTGTCCCTGTATGATACTGCATCTTGGTCCCTGTACTCTTAAATTAGTCCCTGAACTAATACTTCTCATTTAATATAACCATTTGTTGCATTACCATATAAATCAGGCTTTAGTACTTCAAATTTGTTTAGTACGTAGGGATTAAATTGCAAAATATGATGAAGCTTAGTGACCTGTATAAGAAAGTGGGTGCCAACTTGTCTTTATCAGAAGAAAAAAAATCATACTAGTCCAAGTTGAGCACAAAGTGGACCATTAGTCAGAGATGATTTTTTTCTCTCGCTTCTTAATTGGGTACATAGAAGGTTTCTGTTAGTCTTTTTTTTATTAGGCTAAATTACACTTTTTCTCCTCAAACTATGAGGCTCAACATTTGGTAATTAAACTTTAATTTATTACAATTTTTAGTTTGAACTTTCTAAATTGTTACAATCAAGTCTCATAATCCAATTTAGTTGATTGGATATTGATACGTTGCTAATATGAAAGTAATATGATAGTGTTGTAATTGATGACAAGACGATGATTTGGATTGCACATCATGTCCATATTAGCAATAAGTGAATATTTAGTCAAGTAAATAAGATCACAGGACTTAATTGCAATAATTGAGAATGTTTAAGACATAATTTGAGGACTAAAAGTGTAATTTAGCCTTTTTTTTGTTTGGTCTTTTTTCTCTTTAAGTAAGATTTGGGTTATATTTAATTTGCTTGGATGGTCCTTTTATTGTTTCTTAGAAAATTTTTGGTATGTTTGTTGAATTGTTATTAATGTTCACCAATTTCTGTTTTGTGGTACTGAAGTTAGCATTAATTCTTAGCCGTTTTGGTTTACAGATTATCTTTTCTTTAAAAGCAACTATATTGATAAATAGTAGTATATTGATAAATAATTAAATATGAATCAAGAACATATAAACACCAATCTAATTATAGTTAATTTGGAGATAGGTTCCTGAACTTATTATTATTATTTTTTCTGCTGCCTTTTCTTTTCTCCATTTGAACCCCTTGGTTAAAGTTTTATCTGATTTAGAAGTATCTTGTGTACTTTGTTTAGAACTTCACAGTCTCCAAAAATGTCTCGAGGGAATCCATTAAGCTTAACTTGACAGGAATTACTTTAAATGAAACAACATGTTTGCTAAGGGGGTTGTAATGAAGTTTACGACATTTATCAAATTGACTTGTTGTTCATGGACATGATATTATTTTGTTATTACCTGTTGCAAAACAATGTTTAGTTTCCGACATTTTTCCTATCTTTATCTCCATTCACTATTTTAGAAACATTGATAAAATTTTCCAGTTCCGCTTCATTTTTGTTACAGAATTTTCTGACGCCGCAGTCTGATTTTTTTTTTCTTTTTGTGTGTGTGTGTGTGTGGTAACTTCAGTTATGGGGATATTGGTCTTCTCCGGCATTGTGTTGCTTCCTGCTCTTCTTCCAGTTGCTGGAACTGATCACGCTCTGGTCGATGCTTCTAAAAACAACAAGACCGCCGGAAACTTCACCAGCATCGACAGGCTTGCAATGGGCAATGTCACAGTGAGCTTTCTTGTTATTATGAATTACTCGCTGTTCTGCTTTTATAGAATGCATATTCTTCTTATATAGAAACTACCGCCAATTTTTCTGTTGGAATCTGTTGCTGTTTTTCATGCATTATTCTTCGGTCACTGATTTCCTCTACTCTAAATCATTCTACTGATCCTGTTTAATTGTTTCTCTTCTTGTATTTCAGAATGGTAGTCAGAGGCTGTGGGCATTTCTGTTAGGAGTGTATTGGGTTTCCTTTGTCATCTATTACCTCTTATGGAGAACCTACAAGCATGTCTCCAATCTGAGGGCTGCTGCAAAATCAAGTCCGGATGCGAAGCCTGAAGAGTTTGCCATATTGGTTAGGGATGTGCCTAAACCTTCACCTGGTCAAAGCATAAAAGACCACGTTGACTCGTATTTTAAAGCGCTACATCCTGAGACGTTCTATCGATCGATGGTTGTCACTGATAACAAAGAGGTAAACCCGGTTTCAATCTTCTACTGTTTGTTTTGTGTAAAAAATCCAGTATTTTGGGACTTGCAAAAACATAAAACTTAATATTTTTTTTTTTTTTTTTAAACTGGTTTAGCCACTGGACTGTTAATGCACAATTTCAATCATTCAGAACTGTATACACATGGATTTTAGTTCTAGAAGTTGAAAAAGTGGGACAAAATTGCAAATATGTTTGTTTTTTTAAAAGAATTGTTTGTTTCTTTCTTGCAAAGAGGCCTCTTTTGTTTAATGAGATTGCCTTTTCTTGTCCTGTTTGCTGGGAGGAGGATTCATGAAATTTGAACCATCGTCGCCTCATTTTGTTTCTTTTTTATTCAGGCCAACAAAATATGGGAAGAGATAGAAGCCAATAAGAAGAAACTTGCTCGTGCTGAAGCCGTGTATGCAGAATCAAAATCCACAAGCAAACCAGATGGAACTAGACCAACCCACCGAACCGGCTGTCTTGGTCTTGTGGGTGAAAAAGTTGACACCATCAATTACTGCAATGAGAAAATCAACGAATTACTTCCCAAATTAGAGGCGGAACAGAAGATCACTCTTCGTGAGAAACAACAATCCGCGGCCATCATATTCTTCAACAGCAGGCCTGCTGCAGTTTCTGCATCACAGACGATCCATGCTCAGAATACCAACACATGGGCGGTGTTGGAAGCTCCTGAGCCACGCCAAGTTCTATGGACTTACCTCCCGAAGAAACTATACGAGAGGCAATTACGACAGGTTGTAGTGTACGTCATCGTTTTTCTAACTGTGGTGTTCTACATGGTTCCTATCACATTCATCTCCGCATTTACTACTTTGGATAATCTTAAGAAACTGCTACCCTTTTTGAAGAAAGTAGTGGACCAAAAAGAAATAAAGACGGTTTTGGAGGCTTTTTTGCCTCAGATCGTGCTTATTGTTTTTCTGGCATTGCTGCCTATGTTCCTCATGATTCTGTCTAAGGCGGAGGGACTCGCTTCTGAGAGCCATGCTGTACGAGCTGCGGCTGGAAAGTACTTTTACTTCGTTGTTTTCAACGTCTTCATTGGCGTTACTCTCGCGGGAACATTGTTCAGTTCGTTGAAGAGCATTTTGAATAAGCCTACTCAGATTGTTCCACTGCTTGGCAGAAGCCTGCCAGGAAATGCGACTTTCTTCCTCACTTTCGTTGCTCTCAAGTAAGTTCTCTTATCTTATGCATGTCAAAATTTGTGTAAATCTGACAGGAGTTAATTGTTTGCTTCTCTACAATGTGTGACAAAGACCGCATGCAATTCATCATGCAGGGTGTGCATATCATCCTGATAATATTACTTGTTTTAGAAGAAAAGTGAAATACTACGTTTCACATTATTCAGAGATGATGTATCACCGTTTGTTGTTGCCTTGCAACATGAGTAGGAGCTGATATTGTACTTAATTGTTTATCGCAGATTCTTCGTCGGCTATGGGCTCGAGCTCTCTCGTTTGGTTCCTCTAATCATATTTAACCTTAAGAAGAAGTTCCTTTGTAAGACCGAAGCAGAGGTGAAAGAGGCATGGGCTCCTGGCGACCTGGGATACGCTACGAGAGTTCCAAATGACATGCTCATCATGACAATCGTTCTCTGCTACTCTGTGATTGCTCCTTTAATCATCCCCTTCGGCGTTGTGTATTTTGGCCTTGGATGGCTTGTAGCAAGAAATCAGGTTAGCAAGATTTTTTTTTTCTTTTTTCTTTTTCTTTTTTTTTACTTGATTATGAACTTTTAACATGAAAGATATGATTATAGTTCCAAGTCTTGTTAAGACAAAACTACTCATGTATCATCGTCAACAACACCTCTGATGTATGCACGAGTCCGCAATGTAGAAGTAAATTTAATGCTTTGTCATTCTGAACTCAGGTTTTAAGAGTTTATGTGCCAAGTTACGAGAGCAACGGCCGAATGTGGCCCCACATGCACACGCGAATTGTTGCAGCTTTACTAGTCTATCAGATCACCATGTTGGGCTTCATCAGCCTGAAGGAATTCTATTGTGCTCTTTTCTTGATCCCTTTGATCCCGATCACCTTCATTTACGCCTTTATCTGCAAAAACCGATTCTACCTCGCTTTTGCCCACACCCCTCTGGAGGTCGCGAGCCGTGGGATAAAGGAAACCCCGAATATGGAATCGATGTATACAGCATTCATTCCCCCTTGCTTGAAGACGGAGAAACCCGATGATATCGATCACTTCGAAGACGCCCAATCGCATACATCTAGATCTACATCCTTAACTTGTTAGCTCCTTTCCTAATGTGTGTTAACTCTATATTTCTACCATTCCTCCTCTGTGAAGATGCTAATGTTATATTTGGTGATGTTTCCAGGATTCTCAAAACGGCATTCGCAGTGGTTTTTGTGGTCAACTCCGAAGGTGGCTTTTTTCCTTTACCGAGCTAAGAAAATTGATGTATATATATGTGATTGTTTGCTGCAAAATGTGTTATCAGGGTGTAGACACGTTATCGTTCTCCTAGGTAGCGTTTAGTAAAGGGCTTTTCTTTTTTTTGTTTTTTTATTTTTCTTATTTTCCATTGTGAGGAACTAAAAAGTATCAGTTGTGATCTCTCTCCTCTTATCTAGGACTAGGAATCTGGTTTGTCGCTGTGGATATTGTTAGAAATTGCCCCAGCTTGTTTCAGTGGTTTGTTTTGCTTCTGCGAGAATTTAATAAACTTTAGTTCTGTTTGAATCATTTGTAACTTTTGTGGTCCATATGATTCATTTATATCTACTACGATTGCTTTTGTGCACGATTGGGAAATTGATAATTTTGCAGAGATTTGAACTGATGAGTTGGTAAAATTGAGGAAATTTAGAATCAGCTCTCATACCATATTATCGAAGGATCAATCAATCTTTGCTCTTAACCCTGAATCCCAATCTTTTAATTACAATTGAATGGTAGTTACAGAATGTACAAAACCAATTTGGGCTAATTATCAACTATCCAACTCTCTTGGATTATTAACAATCTCATCTTCTGCACACAAAGCCTCTACGTCTTTCACTACCCTTTTTTGATAGCTGTTGATTGCCACGGAAACTGCGGCTGCAGCCGCCGCCGGCCGATACCAGCACGCCGGGACCCGGAGCTCCTTGCGCAGCATCGCCCCGGCCTTGTTCACCAGTGCCAGATTCCTCGTCGCCCCCCGCCGGAACCCCGAATTCGGCCCGACGTATCCGTCCACCAGGTGCAGGTATGTCTCGAGGCCGTGGTACCCGGCGAAGTCGACGTCGCGCTTCAGGTACGGCGACGCCGCCACGTCGAGCTCGAGCTCGTGCCCGACGTGCGCGTACGCCCACTCCAGCGCCCCCGCCGCCGCCTCCCACCACCTCATCCTCTCGTTCAAGATGATCCCGGGGAGCTTCGGGACCAAGTCCTGCTTGATCACGACGCGGAGAATTTTCACGTTCAGCTTTCGGAGCTCCGCGCCGAAGGCCTCGTTGCCGACGCGCGGGGCGCCGAAGGATATGACGCGCACGGGGACGTCGGGGATCGCCGACGCCGCCTCGTGCGCGTTCAGCAGCGCCAGGGCGCCGCCGAGGCTGTGGCCGGCGACGGTCAGCGTGGCCTCCTCTCCCCGCGACTTGAAGTAGCTCACCACACGTCGGATCTCGCGCATGACTTGCTCCGACGCGCTCAGCTGATTGTGCGGCGTTGCATGGCTCCTGGACGTGTACATGCTTTGGAATCCGCGCTCCACCCTGGCGGCTGCGCCGGCGTGCGCTCCCGCCACCGTTGCCGGGTGCAGCGGCTCGAGGTTGCGGTGCAAGTCCTCGAACCACTCGGCGGGAACGCTGGTGCCGCGCCACGTGACGACTATGTCGCGGCGGCGGGGGTCGACGGCGACGAAGCCCATCCAGTTGGAGTCACGGCTCCATGCATCGGCGTGGAGTGAGCGTCGGAGCCAGCGAGGCAGCCACGGGGGCAGGTCTGCATGGGACGTGGCGTAGAGGTAGCGCGTGACGGCGTAGCCGTGGCGGCCGAGGCCGAGCTCGTCGAAGAAGCGGCCGCTGTCGAACATGCAGTTGCCGCAGTTCTCCGACTCGGGGTCGCAGTCGAACGCGTCGTACGTCGCCTGCGCGAGCTCGCCGTATTTGATGATCTCGGCACGGAGGGACGGGTCGAGAGGGTCGAGGAGCCGCGACCAATCGTCGTCGGCATCGGGGAAGTCACAGCAGTTGCCAGTGGCGCCGAATTGCTTGATGTTCAGATTGAGAATGTCAGATAAGTAGTTCTGAGTGTTAGCAGCTGAGATTGGTTGATAGTCTGCGGCCCGCGACGGCCCGACTTTGGCGGCTGCGACGACGGCAGCAGGGGGTCGAAACGAGGCGCAGGGCCGCCGGAGATGCGAGCGGCGGTTGCCGGAGGAGGGGAAGTAGAGGTGGTGGTGGATGGCTCCTGAGCTATAACTCACAGCCATTAATTTGTTGGAGGTGATTAAATTGTTAACAAACTTGTTTTGATAAGGGATTAGGGATGTGGTAGGTTATATTTTATATACATGGACATGGGATCGAGTATAGATGATGAGTGATGGTGGAGAGGGAGAACAAGTCTAAGATTGACTTCGTGCTGGTCAAGTCACAAAGCACGACTTGGGTTCATTTCATACGACTTGACTGGTACTTGTTTTCACTTTGGTTGAGAGAACTGGTAAGCCCGTGTCCGTGTGGAATTTTTTATTTTATTTATATTTTTATTTTGGAGAAATAGGTATTATGTTTGTTTATTTTATTTAGAAAAAAACTGAGCTGAAAATGAACTTGGGACATCGGATACAAACCATCAAGCCTTTTGTAACGATTAATTTCATGTGGAATTGATTTAGTGTTATGTGTAGTATATATTATTTTGAGTAGAGATGTAAAGCGCTTTAGTTGTTACCAATTAATTGTAAACCGCACCATATCTTAACCTCTTCCCAAGGAATCAAATGGACCACTTAAGTGTGAAAGTACTCTAAAAGCTCAAGCTAGAGAACGGTGTTTAAATATTTTTATATTTAAAACTCCCCCTCATGTCTGGAGACTTTTTGGTCGGCCCATAACGTGGGCTTGAATTAAATGGGAGAAAATTAATATGTTAGGAGCCTGGCGTGATTTGAACTCGCGCCTTTCTCGATATCATGTGAAAGCAATGATTTCTAAAAGTTTAAACTGTTAGAAAACGGTGTTTAAATATTTTTATATTTAACATTAAATACTTGTGCGCGTAGCACAATTAATTGATGCGCCAAATTGAAGATGCAAACAAAAGAGTGTCTTAATTGGGGGAGGTGGTTTAATATAAGTGGCTCGAAGTTAACCTGCTCCGTTTGGACTCGGGCGAGTTCCCTACTGACCCGTTAAACTTAGAGAGGGTACTTTATTAATTTTAAGAGGTGGGAGAATTATAAGTTTTTTAAAGTTAGAGACTTTATGAAGAATAATATAAGTTTCATGTACTATACAAATAAGAATTTTGATCTGTATATAATATAAATATCTTTTCTTTTCTTTTTTTTCATTTTTTTTTTTTTTCTGTTTTAACGACGAGCTTAAGGTTTTGGATTGGCTCGGGCCTTTGGCCAAATTTAATTGTGAAATTCGAATTGCTGGACCACTACTAGTGCATTATACACAACTAAGTTTCGAATTTGAAACATCGAATAATAACCATTAAGCTATTAACGGCTTGCTAGAGACGGTCAATAATGATAACAAAGTTGTAATTAATTGGTGCTTGATAATGTTGTGTGAGCACCAAGTTATCATTTTGACTTAGATTAACATTAGAACATCATGCTTGATTAGTTTGCTAATTCTGAGATATGTAATTTTAATGGCCGTGGTGAGTTGTTTGCAAATTTAACGGTGTAGAAATATTCAAATCACGTGAAATTTTGATAGAAAATTTTTTATACCATATAAAACAAGATCAATATCTTTGATCTAAAATTTTAATGTCATATCATCATCATATTTTGATAAGATTTTTATTTTAAAATTTTAATATCATATCATCAAATTTATTTTCTAGATACATTAAATACACTAGATGATAGGAGTAATGAGAGATCGTCGATTAAGTGACATGAAAACAAATTAAAATCGTCTTAAAAGCATCAGACTATATATATATATATATATATATATATATATATATATATATATATATATATATATATATATATATATATATATATATATATATATATATATATATCAAATGATAAAGATATCTTATAAATTCAATATTTCATATTTATTTCTATGAAAATCTAGCGAGATTTATATTTGTTTTCCTGATTTGTTACTGTTAGAATACTATTAATTTTTTTAATAAAACATAAGTAAAATTACAATTTTGTTATTACAAATATGTCTTTTCAAAAGTCCCAACTGTTAGAATTATGTAGAAATGTCCTCTCCAAAAACTTTTCAACAGCCATTTTCTTTCTTTCTGCCATTACAAATAATATAAGAAGGGTAAAAAAAAAAAACTCAATTTAGCTTATTTCACTAATCAGGATTAAATATTTATATATCTATGGTTAACTATATTTTTCTAACGGATCCTAAGGTATAAGTATATTTGAAAATGTTAGAACTTTTGCTTGAATAAATATAAAAAGTTGAACTTTGTAATAATATAAGCTATTCGATATGTTTATAAAGAACGTATGCAATTAATCCATTTTTTAAAACCTGTTGGGGGGAAAGATGCAAAGAACAGCGTGGTCAAATTGACTTTTTTTAAAAAGGAAATCAAATGCGAAATGGTCTTTTTCTTTTCTTTTTCTTTTTTTTTTTATTTCCAAGTGGTGTTTTTTAAACTGAGGAATGCGTGGTTTGACCTAGTGAGGGTTCACACGAGTTATTATAAGAATTAATCTCACTCGTGCATGTAATTTTAATTTATTGCAATTATTTAATTTTTAGAAGGTTTAGAGAGAAATGATAAAAAATTTAAGAATTTCATCGAATTTAATAACAAACTTAATCACTTTTGAAAAAAATAAAACTAAATCAATTAATAATTTAATATTAATATAATAATTAATAAATAATAAAATTAGTAAATTTAGACAAAAAAATTTAGTTTACTTACGTATAAAAATACAAATCAGAAAAATTAGAAGAGAAGGATTTCAATCGAAAATGAATAATTGAAGAGGAAACATCCATATATAGATTTTTATCCCCCTCAAAAATTAATAAAATAAAATAAAATAAAAAAGCGGTGGATGCTTTCCATGTGAGGCAATCACTCAATATAGAATAGATTCTTGTCGAGGTCTTTGTGTAGATTTTGAAACACAAGATAAAGAAAAAAATAAAATAAAATAAAAACGAAAAAATATATAATATATAGTAGTCACTAATTAAGGCATTAGTGTCATAGTTATTAGAGATGTCTCGGTACCTCCCATAAGGTCACAGTTACCACTTAATCTGTCACGTCCCACTATTGCCAATTTGGTTGATTCGGGCCCGTATACAGACGCCGAATGGACAGCACCTCCCGTGTCCACCCAAAGCTCAATAACAACGAGTACATATATAAAGAAATAAACAATTCACAAGATAACATTTCAATATACATGGCTTGCACGAGGACAAGCAACAAGCACAAGTAAAAATAAACTAACTAAACAATTCATACATTGTATCTTGATTATTTTAAATCAAATATACAGCTTATATAATTATTACATTCTCCCCCCGTTACCAAAAATTTTGTCCATAAAACTTAGACACCTCTTCGCTCATCTGATCAAGCATGTTTTTAAGTTCAACTGTGTAGAAGTATTCAAACTACATAAAAATTTAATAGAAAATTCTACTTAACATCAATAGCAAGATTAATACTTCCGATTTGAAATTTGAATCCTTTATTACTGCTTTTTATGAGATTTTTATTTTTGGTCGTTCATTTTGAGACTACTCGTTCACTAGACAACCGAAGTAAAAAATTTATGAAATTTGGTTTTTAAATAGTTCCAATAGTATAGATCAAGTTTAACGGAACCGATCGCTGAATCGGATGTCCCATCATCGAAAACAACTTACAAATACGAAATCTTCCGTACTTTTGAAAGCATAGTAGCCTAGCTCTAGTGAAACATATCATTGTCTTTGATAGATAAGAAGTATGATCAAATGCTAAAAAAGACCACTTCATTCAATCTTTTAATTTGCAGTCACAAAAAATAAAAAATAAAAGATGAAAAAAAAATCTCATATAATGTATAAGCTATCACTCAATAACTTTTTCTTTTTGGTTTGTGAAGGATAAAACAATTAGCAAACAAATTCCAAGCATGTAAATTAATCTCAAAGTTGCTTTTCAGTTGTGCTACTTGTACCAGGAAGATCATAATTTCACTACATTTGTCACCGTAATAATAAATAAATAATAACAAACATACTTCATATATATATATATATATATATATAAGCAACATGTTCACCATTCACCAAATGCATTGTTTCTATCACTATAATATAATTCTTTTTTATGGGTTTTGCTTTCCTATTTGTAATCTGTGTTTAAAAACAATGGCACCTATATATATTCTATGAGCTATACATTTGAAAAAAAATTAAAATTTGTCTATACTATATATATTGTTACATTAATTCCGGATTATAGCGGAAGCTCGGATTAATTACGTCGACAGACCCACTGCATGCACAAGGATACATCTTATACATACGAAGCGTCAACAAAATTTGTTCAATAAAATTTATACCGCAAACCTTACTAATTTGCTAAAATTCAGTATATCAATAATTTGGTATATAGAGAGAGAGAGAGAACTAGGCTATTATATTATTAATAGTTTGGTATAACATAATTATTCACTTTCCGTTTATTTCATGAACATTAATGTTAAGCAAAATATATAGCTTGACAAATTACTTAATTGTTAATTATACAGAACAAATTTCAGAGATTAAAATTGTTATACTACTACTTTGGAACACTGTAAAATGCAAATAATATTTCTCAACAACTCCACCATGACCAAGTAGTACCTAAAATTTCCCTAAGAAAAAGTAGTATCTAACAACAAGGGGAAAAAACCAAGGAAAAATAAACATTATATAACAGTTGAAATGGTTAACAAATCAAATGGCTTAATAAGAAAGAGTAGGGTTTAATTCAACCTACATGCATGCATGTATGTGCACTTGGAACTGCACATACTATTATTAATTTATCCAATTGCCATAACCATTTCCAGGAGAAAAATCACTACACAATCAACAAAAAATGCTGCAGGAAACTTCAAAATAAGAGACTAAGTTAGCTCCAAATGAATTCAAAGCAACAGTAGCAGTAGAACTCAGAAGAGCTCACTCTCCTTGTGAGTGCGAATCACGCAATCCGATCTCGGGTAGGAGATGCAGGTGAGAACATATCCTTTCTCCTTGTGCGAGTCGTCGAGGAACGACCCTTCCGACTGGTCCACCTTGCCCGAATCGATCCGTCCTGCGCAGGTAGAGCACGTGCCAGCGCGACACGAGAATGGCATGTCGGTGCCGGCCGTTTCAGCCGAATCGAGAATGTAGGCGTCGTCTGGGGCGTCGAACACCTGCTCGTCCCCGTTCGGATCGATCAGCTTCACTTTGTAGGTGGCCATCATAGTTGTCCTGAAGCATTTAGATGACTTTAAGAGAAGTGCTTCTGGAAAAGCGCTTTTGAAGCCAATGGAGGTGGAAAGGCTTGGCAGAATAGAGAGGCTTTGCAATTTGATGCCGCCTTTCGGAGTGAAAATAGCCGTCGAGAGAGTAGTGCTCGACATCCTGGAAGAACATAAATTACAATTGTTAGTATATAATAAGTTCATCGATCCTAGCTATATCTATTTTTCGATGAATTGAGCGCGCTACGATCGATTCATTCATATATCTACAATGCAAAAATCGATGAAGCACAATGTTGTTTGAGAGTATACTTAATATTTACGATCGACAAAGATCCTTTAAAGGAACTAAAACTCATCAAGGAGAAATAAACTTCAGCAAGCATCCTTATACACCGACAGAAAACGCCGGCAGAAACAAACTCAGATTCATCGATGGAGCCTCGCAAGATTGTACTGCAATATTTCGTCTTACTGTCGAAATGAGGGTCGCAAAATTTAGCTTGTCCTAGAAGTAGAAGTAATCTATATACGAAAGAGGCGATTTGTAGAAGTTAGGAGGATTCAGAATCCGTAAATGAGCATTTAGGCTTTACCTGCTATCACTCTCATTTCCTAAAAATGATTTGATTTACAGTGATGTGGATTACGAAATCGTCGAATAATATAAGTTCGAATCATTATTTGAATCCAAATCCTAATACATGCTACAATAGAATCATGAGACAAATGTTTCCTCTTTTATCGACGAATAGCGCAAACACTTATTTGAATTTAAATCGTAAATAGAAACATATTAAACATGCAGAAAATCATGCGATAGAACATTTGTATGTGAAAAGATCCTTCAGGGAATAGAATATACTTGGACTCGATCTAAATATTATCTTTGTCTACACTGGAATCGGAATTCCGACCAATAATCTATCAGTTTAAGTATTTGGAAAACGTACATGAGATGGTATGCTAAGTGTCTACATCATTCAATTTAGAAAAATTTACCCATTGCGAATGATCTGACGTCACATGCATGGTGGAGATCAAAGAAATCATACCACGTACATTTAGAAGAGAGAAACAGAAACAACCAACAAAATAATAAATATAAATATATACCAGAAATGAAAGACGCGAGAAAAAGAAATCTAGATTGGAAAGATCAAACCGATAGGAAATGATCCATAGAAAAAAAAAAGAAAAAAACAAAAGAGGTAAGATCCTAGAATTCAAAGCTAGGTTTTTACAATTATCTATGAAAAAACTAACATCTCCACATCAAATGAAGGAAACCACAAAATATGCATAGAGTTTATTATTATTATTATTATTATTTACCTTTGTTGATGATCCTCACAATTGAACTAACTAAGAACGCCGAGGACGCAAAGCGTGGCTTCAAGGGTTAAATGCAAAGAATGCATACAGATGTACATAAGTGTATATATACATAGAGAATTAAAAATATAACCCTACAAAATTAGAATATTGCATATTATATAGTTCTTCTAATATATCTCTAAACTATTATAAAAATATTCCAACAAACTTTTACAGAGATAGCAGTGTATATCTTACACTCCCATCCTAAGGTTCAAAAAAACTAAAATATTTTTTAGTCAAAAAAAAAATGATGTGATAAATAGAAAATGATGGGCCTGGGATTAAAAAGGTATAAAAAGTATACCCATTTTAGGGCGTACTAGTAGTGTTGCTCATATATTATAAATTTAATAGTTAATTTGGATTTTTGGTTTGTTATAATTAAGATTAATCTTTGGGTACAGGTGCAAATGGGCCGCAACGGCCCATTAGCCAGAAGCCGGTCAATAAAATAGTCAAATTCATTTTGGATTGGGCCCACAAATATACCATATTTGATTATCGAATTTTTATATTGCGACATGCAAAAAAGTGAGATCCCGTACGGGAAAACAAGCAGAATATTTTTTTTTTTGTTACGCTTTTGTACACCACGCAACACAATCTCTTCGCAGTCCAAAATACAGACACAAACGTAAAACTTAAGATTTGAAACCGCAAACCTATTCTGCCTTAACCAACCTTAATTAGAACCCAACACAAGTAATAGCAGGCCTAATCACAAATTAAGATAGGCTATTCATGCAGTAAAAGGGATCCGAGTATATATATTAAAGTGATAAGGCATAATTTGGCGTTGTATCCTGAATCCGAAACCCGAAATCAAAATCAAAATTTTGCACTCTAATAATTTAACTACAGATTCTCTTCTCGTAGGGACGCAAATGGATTCGGGTTGGCGGAGCTCCCACCAGATCCGTCCCAAATGAGAAAGTAAACGGGGATCAATAAAAAAAAAAAAAAAAAACTTGAGACTGGTACATGGGATAATTTTTTAACCTGAAACCGATTCGGGAGGGGAAAGGATCCACCTCGAATAAACCCCACAACACCTTGCCCTGACTCCTGCATCAGTATTTAATTTATAAAATAATTTTAACTTTATAAGTATTATTTAAGTTTTAAATGTTAATTCATTTTAAAATAAATTTGGTTTAATAGAGAGTTTCTTCCGTGATAATTTAATTTATAATTTTTATATTTTATTTTAATTTATTTATTTATGTTTAAATAATAAAATAAAATTTTGGTTTGCTGATCGAGAGTGAGTTCGAGGTGCTGGCATAGAGGCGGAGTGGGATGCGGACAGATTTGAGCATATTCGAAATTGGTAGGGCGGGAGGCGGGCCCGCTCCTTGATCCACCGTATTTGCATCCCTACTCGTACTTTGCAGTGGTTCAACCTATTTATATAGCTAACACATCTTAAACTTAATTTGGTATTGAGGGTTATCAAATGTTATGAAATAAAAGAGAGTTGAAGAAAAAAGTATATAGGGATATACTTTTCTACGTTCTTCGGTAGGACCGCAGAAAATATATCGTAATCAACTCATCGCGATATGCGGAACACAATATTACGTACTTGGATCTCGAGTACAAACCAGTAAGCCCTTTGCCACACTTGCTCTAGGGACGGTCGCTGTCGAACCAATATATTATTGGTGCTAAGAGATGGATGCTTGAGAGCGACTCATTTTTGGTGACAGTGCTTCAATATCAATAAGAAATTAAATTATATAACTTTTTGATATTATTTATCTACAATACACCTCTTTCCAGAAAAGGCACATCATGTGAATTAATTAATAATTAATGTTGAATACGCCTTCTCAATTAGGCCAACGGCCACAAATTAGCATTGTTTTAGAGTAGTTAGTATTTCAGATGAAAGGTTCAACCAGCAGGTGTCCTGATGAACACAAAATTCTTCCACATTACAACGCAATAATATAGTATTTTTATTATACCAAAATAATTTATTTTAAAAACAAGTTGTTTGTGTTTTTATATAGTGCGTGTGAGAAATATTGTGATTGAAAAGACTTTCTCGTGCAAAGCGACGTCTATGAAATTCCTAATAACTATTTAAATGGCTTAGTTACAAAGTTTGTAGTAAATATATATCGACAAGGCTTAAAATGATTTAGAATGTATTTTACGTTCATTACACAAATTTTGCTTATCTGATCATGTCATGTTTCATTAGTAAAAAAATACAGAATAAAGAATAAGTGGACTAAATTTTAAATTGTTTAAGTTGCTTGTAAAAATAGGAATTTGTTTAACCTTACTATATAAATGATTCAGAATATTTGCTCGATAATTTAATTCATTACATAAATGAATCGCGTATTAACTGTAGACATCGACTAGGCACACAACCAAAAAAAGAGAAAAATCCTCAAAACCTGGAAAAAATCTCATGCACCCTCTCCGAAACAAACCACCAACATGTGATCGATCACAACCCAAAAATTACATGCGCAAATAATAACCAATAATAAGAAAAACGACTAATTAATTACCAAGTTCATGCATAGATATGCGCAATGCGTGCATGCATGCATGTGGCTTAATGTACGGTTGGATCGATCGCATCGATCATACGCAGAGCTCCTTGAGCAGCTCCTCCGCGTGCTCCACCACAACCTTCCACGCCGCCCGCACGTGCCACTCCTCCGTCAGCGTGGCGCCGACGGCGAAGCGTATGAGGTAGACACCTCCGACGACGGCGTGCGTCATGTACACCCTCCCGGACGCGTTCGCCGCCTCCAGCAGCCTCCGGTTGAGCTCGTTCGCCGACGTCTCATCTGTGCCGGCGGCGTTGGGTGGGGGGAGGAGGCGGAAGCAGACCATCGCGAAGTATCTGGGGACGACGACCTCGAAGCGGGCGTCGGCGGCGACCATGGCCTCGAAGTCCTTGGCCATCCGGACGTGGCCGCGCAGGAAGTTGCGGAGGTTGGCGACGCCGTAGCTGCGCAGGACCATCCACAGCTTCAGCGCGCGGAAGCGGCGGCTCAGCGCGATCTGCCAGTCCTTGTAGTCGACGACGCTCTTGGACTCCGTGGCCTTGTTGCGCAGGTACTCGGGGTTGGTCGACAGGGCTCGGACCAGCGCGTCGGGGCGCTTGACCCAGAGGCAGCAGCAGTCCAGGGTGGTGAAGAACCACTTGTGCGCGTTCAGGCTGAACGAGTCGGCGCCCTCCACGCCGTCGATGAAACCCCGGAACTCGGGGCAGATGCACGCGCTCCCCGCGTAGGCCGCGTCGACGTGCACCCACATCCCCTTCTCCGCCGCCGCCGCGCAGAGCCCCGGGAGCGGGTCCACCGCCGTCGACGACGTCGTCCCCACCGTCGCGCACAGGAACAGCGGGATCAGCCCCGCGGCCTCGTCCGCGTCCGCCGCCCTGAGCAGCTCCTCGGGCGACAGCCCGAAGTGGTCCTCCCGGTGCGTCTTCACCGCGCGGAAGTTCGCCGGGTGAATGCCGGCGATCTGGGCCGCCTTCTGCAGAGCGCAGTGGGTCTGGTCGGAGCCGTAGACGACCAGCCTGCCGATGTGCTCCCGTCCGATCCTGCCCAGCATCCGGTCCCGGGCGGCGGTGAGCGTGCAGAGGATGGCCTCGCAGGTGGTGCCCTGGAGGACGCCGCCGCCGCCGCCGGAGAAGAGGAAGGGCTTGGGGAGGGCGAGCATGCCGCCGAGCCAGTCCATGACGATGCTCTCGAGCTCGGTGGCGGCGGGCGACGACATCCAGTTGAAGCCGACGACGTTGAAGCCGGTGCTGAGCATCTCGCCGAGGAAGCCGGCGGTGCTGCCGCTGGAGGGGAAGTAGGCGAAGTAGCTGGGGCTCTGCCAGTGCGTGAGCCCCGGGACGATGTGGTCACGGACGTCCTTCAGAATGGCGTCCAGCGACTCCGGCTGGTTGGGGGCCGACCCGGGCAGTACCTTGCTCAGGTACCCGGGTTCCACCTGGCTGCGCACCGGGTACGACCCCACGTCGCGGTAGTAGTCGGCGAGGAAGTCCACCATCACGTGCGCCTGCCGCCGGAACTCCTCCGGGTCCAGAGGGTTTGCGGCGAACGCCGCAGCGTTGCTGTTCGCTTCCAGCACGACGTCGGTGTGGAGGCTACCCATATTTAATTAATAAAATGTGTGTATTAGTGTAGATTATATTGTTAAAAATGCGGATGTTTTTTTTTTTTCAGTTATTTTGTATGTATATGAATATATATAGGGAGGGTTAGAACGACGACGCTATGTATAGGTTTCGGAGTGTGGGAGGGAAGGGTGGTGAGGGGAGGAGTATATATAGTGAGGGAAGAGGTGCATGGTGGTTGCTGGAGTTGGTATTGAGATCAAGATTGTGGGAAAGGGGGAGAAGGAGAGGTCGATCCCACGATGGCCGCGTGGAGATCTAGGGGGGGCGCGGGAAGGGGGCGACTGGGGAAGAGTTCACATGATAATTAATAACACGTGAGGCATGCTGTGAATACTGACATGCACTATAGCAATAGGCTAGAGAAATAATTGCATGCACCATGTTCATTTGGATCGGGGACAAGGGGTGGAATAACCCTTGTCCCCCCTTGTACCCAAAAAAGTTTTTTTTTTATTCTAGAATATAATTTTGTGGGGGGGTTAATTACACCGGTAGTCCCCGACCTTTCTATCAATTTTTACTTGAGTCTCCGATTTTTTCCTAATCTCTTAATTTCGCTTAAAAAAATTTGTTAAAATTAACAGTCATTATGCTTATGTGGCAAGCCTTTTTATTCTAGAATATAATTTTGTAGGGGGTTAATAACATCAGTGGTCCCTAACCTTTACACTATTTTTCAATTTGGTCCCCAACTTTTTTTTTTTTGCAATCCGCTGACACAGCCCCACCGCGGCGCTGATTAGGGACTTAATTGAAATGATATCAAAAGATTAGTGCCGTGATTGCAAAAAAAAAAAGTTGGGGATCAAATTGAAAAATGGTGTAAAGGTTAGGGACCAAATTGAAAAATAGTACAAAGTTTGAGGACTAATGGTGTAATTAACCTATTAAATTTATAAATTTTTTAAAAAAATTTATTTAAGATTTAAATTTTAAATTTAAATTTTGATTTTGGATTCAAATTTAAATTAGAATTCAAATTCCGATTTTGTACTTAATTTTTAATTTTTAATTTTTAATTCAAATTCACATTTGGAATTCTAAATTCTAATTTAATTTTAAACTTCAATTTGAAATTTTAAATTCAAAATATGAATTTGAATTCGAAGTTTAAATTCAAATTTAGAATTGAAATCAAAATCTTAAATTCAAATTTAAATTTTAAATTCAAATTTAAATTTTAAAATCAAATTTTGAATATGATTTTAAATTTAAATTCATATTTTAAATTTAAATTTTGGTTTCAAAACTTTTATTTTAAATGTAATTTGAAATATCAAAATCAAAATCAAAATTTTAAGTTTGAATTCAAAAATTTAGATTCAATTAAAAATTTAAATTTTAAAATTTGAATTTCAATTCAAAATTTTAATTCAGTTTTAAATTCAAATTCAAAATTCTAATTTCTCGTTAGTTTAAAATTTTAATTTTAATATTATTTTTGAATTTAAATTTTAAATTTTAAATTTTTTTAGGGACTAAAATAAAAAATGTGCAAAGTTTAGGGACCTAATTGACATGTAAAAGGTTGCCACATAGGCGCCGACGTGGCGATTCCGTTAATTGTAATGCTTTTTTAACGGTTGGGACCTAATTGAAATAAAATTAAGAGATTAGGGATTCAATTGCAAAAAAAAAAAAAAGGTTGGGGACTATCGGTGTAATTAACCCTAAAATGAATCAAGCGGGCATAAAATGAACGGTCAAAATCGAACGACGTCCTAAAAAGAATGATCGGATCATTCAATTCAAGATCGGAGTTATTAATCATTATCTATGTAGTGAATAAAATTTTCTATCAAAAATTCAACAAATTAGAATCTTTTACACCGTTAAACTTGCAAATATCCTATACCGTCCGTTAAAAAGTGTCAATTTTGTAACCTCTTGATCGTAAGGTAAATGATGTTGAAAAATTATAAAATTTGATTTATAAAAGTTTTAAATGCTATAAATAACGTTTAACGGTGTGGATAAATCGATTCGGAAGAGTTCTATGCGCCAACATTTATAGTACGGGGAGCGATCGTCTTTTTCGCAATAATATAGTAATAGGATATATATATATATATATATATATATATATATATATATATATATATATATATAATTGAGCTTCTATGCTTTTAATATATATATATACTAGTTGAGTGTACATGCTAGTGCACGTAATAATTATTTTAAAATTAAATAGAAAAATAAAATCATTATCTTAAAAGAAAAATATTTTGAAATTCGAAAATACATATAGAAAAGAATTTTTATAAAATTTTTAAAATATCTAAAAAAAGATATTTTAAAACTAAATAGGAAAATATTTTTTATAGAATTTTCACACCCGTAATCTGTTATATAAAATTTACTATTGAAATTTCAAATAGAAAAATAAAATTTATTATCTAAAAATTAAAGATATTTTTAAATTCGTAAATATATATAGAAAATAATTTTTTACATGATAAAATATATTTTTAGGATTTTGACATTATTAATCTGTTATAGAAAAATTTTGTATTCTTTGTGGTTTTATTTCTATTTTTATTCTTATATTTAAAATTTTACGTATAAAAAAAAAATGGACACTAATAAAATGTGCGTTAATTTTTTCGCCGAAAAATATGTCTATCGATAGACCCAAATTTAAATATAAGTGTTTTTATATATAGTATAGATAGATATAGATATATAGAGTTGAACTAGAATACTATCGGACAGTCGTTTTACTACCGATTTGTTTTCGATGATAGAGTTTCCAAATTGATGATCGGCTCCGTTAAATATGATCTAAACTATTTAAACTATCTAGAAATCAAATTTCACGCACTTTCGATATTGTTCTTTTATCCATCAAGAGGACATAAAAATGAACGGCTGAAAATGAATACTCTTTAAAAAATGATAATAGGAGTCTTGTAATCAAGATCAAGAGTATAGATCTTGTTTTAAATAGTTTAAAGAATTTTCTAACAAAAATTCAATTGATTTGGATATCTTTACGCCGTTAAACGAGAAAACGCCTCTTATCGACCATTAAAATTATAAATTTTGAAACCGTTTGATCATTAGGCAAATGAAGTCGAAAAGATTTGAAATTTGATTTAAAAAACTTAATGATATAGATCATATTCCTATCGATATTAATAGATAGTAATTTTACTATATATAACTCTAGATATATATATATGGGTGAACTGGGTGCAGCTTATAATATCACAAGAAATGAGCGCGGTCGCATCGCGACGTGCAATTATGCGGCCGCTCGGAACCCGCTGTGTCCATCACGTGCTACATTGTTCTCTCTCTCTCTCTCTCTCCATCTTTCTTAGCTGTAGCCATATTTCGCGTACAAAAAAAATATTCGCGGGGGTCGTTGTTGTATTCTTCGCATTCGTGACCAGTTAATTTGGAGTCGATAAAAATTCTATACTTTTAAATTTATTGAAAAATACGATTAAAAAATTAATTTTATAATTATTCGGATACGTAATTTATACGAATATTATATGTTTATTAATTAAAAATTTAAAATAAAAAATTTGGCTATATTATATATAATAATTAATATACTATATATATTATTATTATAATTTTTATATATAGATTAAATATATTTAAAATTATAATAAATAGATATTAATAATATATAAGAGTTACATATTTAGAAATATTAATAAATAATTATAAATTTATAAATTAAATATTATATAATAATATTTTTATATAAAAATAAAATACTATATATAATAAATAAATAAATAAATATTTATAAATAAAATTTTATATATATATATATATATATATATCAATCATAAGAGGAAGGTCCACCGTGGACCTCCCTCTCATGCGGTTCACAAGACCAAAGTGGCCTCGTGGACCGTGCTCTATTAAAGAGCTCCCAACACCGCGAGAACGGCCTCGGGCGAGACGGACGACGCAACCCGCGGCCCTCTTGCTCTCTGTGCCGGCTAGGGCGGCGGCGGAGGAAGAGGACTACGACACCGATGACTTCGGCGACGACAGCGGCGACGGTGTGACCGGCGGCTGTGATCGACATTGCCGTTCTTTTGGCCGAATAATTCGCGAATCGCAAATAATTCACGAATAATTATTTTTAACAAAAATTACGGGTTTTTTTTCCAAATGTTTTGAAAGAATACGAAAACGGCAGTTTAATACGTATCTTTAAAAATTCACGAATAATTCGCGAATTTACTAACTAGGTTCGTGACAACTGGGTCGGTGGTCCAGGTAGTGCCTTTTATACTCATCGTAAAATTTAGAAAATGCAGCTGTACTTATTGTCGAATTTAGAAAATCACAAAAAAATATAATTTTCATCCTACATCATTAAAAAAAATTACTTTTAAAATTTTTAAAAATCATCCGATTAGCTAGCCACATTTTATACGGGGGTAATATATGCTACTAATATACTCTCATATATAATTAAGGAATGTATACCGTACGCGTACTCCTCTCCAATCTAACGAGCGAGATTTTTTCATTCGTCGTCGCATAATATAGCTCCAATCCATCCATTGAATATATGAATGTATATCATACATTCATCTTATTCTGAGCTGTATAGATACTCTTTTATCTTTTATTCATTCTTAGTGATTATTGTATTTTTATCATGCAAATAAATGCAAATATTGACATTATTTTTTGGGGAGCTTTTTTTTTTTTTTTTCCGTATTTTGCCCACTTGTAAAGTTTTTTATTTCACAAATAGCTTCATAAAATTTGTAATCACAAAACTAAAAAAAAAAAAAAAAAAAAAAAAAAAAAAAAAAAAGACTAAGCGGATAGATTGAACACAATGAACCATTCACTATTTTTAAATATAAATAGTGAATGGGTCACCGTGTTTCTGTTAAAATAAATATGTGACTGTTTCTTTTGTATTGCGGGATTGACTACTGTTCGGTTCATTCAAACACGATTAATAGTTTACTGTGTTTGACCGTATTCAACTTAATCCTCCACTGCCGGTGACGTCACGTTTGTACGCATGGTGGTTGCGTGATGGAAATATAACTAGTTTCGTAATTATAAATTTTTTGTAATTATTTATTAAAATATTTAAGAGGAATAAAAAAAAAAAAAAAAAAAAAAAAGTTTTTTTTCGAGATGGTGAAAATGGGGTTGGCAGAACTAGGTTGGTAGATAGTTCTGGCAGTAGCCTGTACAATTAAGTCCCACTAAGTAGGATTAATTAATATAAATATAGGTCAAGGATAATGCTTAATTCTGTACTTATTCGACCCTTTTTCATCATTAAAGGACAATTTTGAAATTATAAAAAACTATTGTTAGTTGTGGCCTACTTTCATCTCTGAGAAAGATAGTTTAATTTGTTAAGTACAATAATTAATGTTACAGTAGGTGTATTTATTTATTTTATTCACCATATTTTTAAAATATCTATTAGTTAGATCTTAAATTAAAATTAATTTATTAAATAAATTTGTTTATATTAAATTATAAATTTTTGAACACGTTTTTCTCGTGAACCAAATTATATTAATTGTATATTATTGTATATGCTGCTGATTTTTCAAAATGTCTGTTGTCAAGGCAATGGATTTTCAAAATTTGTAGCTTTCCTATATAAATAAATAAATTCCTTTTATATTATAAGGTCAATTACTTATATATATATTCTTGAAATATTTTCGACTTTCTAATTTATCCTTCTTAGAAAGTTATTATTGAAAATACTTTTTTTACGTTCCAAGCTATTTTAAATATACCACTAGAATTAAATTTTGTTAGCAATATCCATTGTCTATATAAAATTACTATTTTATCATTTTAAATATACCACTATATATATATATTTAATATCTCAATCAGCTAAGCCCTCTCCTCGTGTCACATGTGCTCTCAATATGAAATCATAAGCCTCCAATATTGTTACACATGCTAATTAATATGACTATTGTGTTGGGAATCATAACTATATATACTAAGCTTAATTTAATCACATATTTTATATATGTTTACGTAAGTGTGGAAATAGAAAATTTTAATTGCATACTCCACTTGAGCATTTGGCCGTCTCGATTTTTGATTCCTCTTTAAAAAAGATAATTAAAACAAACTGAACTATATATATATATGAAGGTGAACCGAATCAAAACGGGCCTAAACAATTCAACCTGCTTAATTTGTTTGGTATATTAGATCAAAAATTTTACCTGATCGAGTTAATTCATTACCCGCAAAGCATCATGTTATTTAAGTTGATCATAGGCTTAGATATTCTTAATATCGATTTCTTAATCACTCCACATTTTACACCATGTGGATGTCTCTCGATCTATTTCTTGATGAAAATAGTCAAAATTAATTTGAACTTCATTAATCATCGCTTATATTTTTACAAAACGCATAGTTCTAGGTTCAAATTAAGCTTAATTTTCTTGTGCTTACACGGTCATCGCTATATAGATGCCTTAGGAAAAGTTCTACGTACACACGGGGTACTTGTTCATGTTAATTAACGTGCATGCATGTGTTTGTTTTACTTAATTAATAACAATAACTAATGAGGCATAATGGGTCTTAGGCCACTATTAGCTAGATTTGATTTGATAGATCGGTACGGAATTAATAATAATAGTTTATGCTCAATTATTATGCTAAATTATTTGTTATATATTATAATTTTTTGATACCCACGAGATGCAGTACTATAAGCTGCCACAGCATGTGCCATGTGGGAATTGAGGTGCACCACTATTTTGGATTAGTTGTACGTAAAAAAGTAGTACGTAGGCCCTCTAAATTTTGGCACTTTCGTAAATAGGCATTTAAATTTTAAATTTTAGCGCATTTAGGCTTTCGAAACTTATCCACATGTATAATTTAATATATAGGTCCCCTATTTGATTTTGATTGATTGGATTACATGTATTAGAATAAAGCACGAAAAGAGAGAAAAAAAAACTATTTCTTTTACACGATCTATGGCATGAAAATAATAATAATGGTAACCAGAGATTAATTTACTTTATTTTTACGATTATTATTACTGAAGCGAAAAAATAGATTTATTATTTCTGTTTTACAGTCGTATATACAAGGTAACAAAATTATATAAAAGTGCGCTCAAAACCTATGTTTATTTTGTACTTTTGCTCGTGGGAAGAGGCCTATTAAATTATTTAATAAAATTTAAGAAATCTAATTGTAAAATTTAAAATTTACGCGTATGTTTGTAAAAGTTCTAAAGTTTTGGGGTTCTTTGTAATTGTTTTTCTCTTATATGAAAATAGCACTCGTGAGTCACGGGATAGGTGGTCAAACATCACGACATCTTTTATATTTTTTAGGGACTCATGTTTTTATTTGTTTGAATAAAGGGACAGCTAAAATGGCTTTGGTTCATGCTGGACAAAACATAAAAATAATGATCAATTAATTAATTAATTAGGAGTTTTCAAACATGGTTGATTAGTTTCTCTCAAAAACAAATTAGATCGATCGAGGCATTTTTATTGAAATTTTTAATTCCTTAATTCTTTTGCTGAGAGAGAAGTAGCTTTACATATATATTTGATCTTATATTTGAGCTTGTATTTTAAAATTTTAAATTTAATATAATATATTTTAAAATATTTTAAAAAAATAATTATTTCGAATTCGGATTTCGAATTGTTAATCGGGTTCGGATTCGAGTTTAAATATAAATTTTTAAAATTCGTCGAATTCAAATTCAAATTCGGGTCTCCAATTTGGAATCGGATTCGAATTCTCGAAAATCCACCCCGAATCCGTACATATCCACTGCCCTCCTCGCATTTCATGTGTCGTATAATTTAACTCAGTCCATGTTCGCGCCGTACGTGTTCTCAGGCTTCTGCGACGTGGCCCCGCAATAACCATGCATTATATAAACCATTACTATTATTAATATATATACAATATTATTATAATTATTATGTTCTTTTTACGCCAAAAAAAAATATACTAATGTTATTATACGCATATAATAATATAATAATAATAATACTACATCTTGGTATGTACGTGGTAGATGTTGATCTAAAAAAAACTTATGACAGCGTTAAGATACTATAAATAAATAAAACGAGCTAAAGTCAACAAGCTTAATTATGGAATTATTTACAATTGTATCATATAGAATTTGATGCTGCAAAGATATAAAATAATTAACGCATACATGTGTATCTCATGAAGGGCTAGGATCCTCTCTCGTGATTTTTAACATGTGCCCATAATGTAATTCCACGGCGCGCTGACCATTAACTTTAATTAAATAATTTGAAAAACTAACAATGCATGGCGGAACAATCGAATACGTGGAAGTTTTATAGCCCATAGAATATACAACCAAGATGAATATAATCGGACTCTAAGATATATATACTTAGAACTAATTAGACTCTAATACATAGAGTCTAATATTGAGTAGGTCTTAACACATATATTTAGTACATAGTCAATCTCAAATCCAACTGAATCCTAATGCATATACTTAGGATTCAATAAATCAAAACTTCTATCAGCCACCAAGTCACTAGATTGGATATTTAGTCTGATAAAATTCATGTACAATGGGGGTATGCCCCTATTTAAGCCATGTAAACGGCAAATCATATGAATAAAATTTTATTTGTCCGCTTTATCTTTATTATTATCAACATTTATATTTGGTCTCTTAATCGAAAGTTACTTAACACAGAAAGTGTGGGGTAATTAATTAACAGCAGATTCTTGAGTTTATTGAAAGCCATAAACCTAACATCCTGATTTCAAAATAAAATTCAAACAAATTTAACCTCTACCCTGAATGTCCACTCGCCTTAGAAACAATCTACGGCAGGACCGGTTCGTTCACGGCTAGGGATGTCAATGGGTATGGATAACCGAAAAATTATCCGAACCCGAACCTGAACGAGGCGGGTATACCCGAGCTAAACGGATATGGATTTGATTATGGGTATAAAAAATAAAAACCCGACGGATATGGGTACGGGTATGGATTTTGTGTATACCCGATCCGAACCCGAACCCGAACCCGAACCCGAACCCGAATCCGAACCCAAAAAAATTATATATATATTATTTATTTACTTATGTAAGATATAAAATATATAAAATATTATAGTAAAATATTTAATTATGTTTATTTATATAACATGAAAGTATTTTAATTGTATTTTATTGTGTTTCAAATTTTGATTTTACTATAATATATTTTAAAATAAGATAAAGAAATTTATTATTTTGGTTTGGGTTTCGGGTGCGGGTTTTCGGGTTCGGATTCGGGTTTCGAATTTTTGGTCGGGTCCGGATATGGTTATGGATTTTTAAAACCCGTCAGGTTCGGGTTCGGATATTAACTTCGGATTCGGGTTCGGGTTCGGGTTCGGGTTTTTGAAAACCCGATCCAAATCCGACCCGTTGACATCCCTATTCACGGTTCGGGTTCGGGTTCGGGCTTTGAGTTGGGAGATTGCTAAAAACTAGTATATTCTCATTAATGAACAACTAATTAATAAATTCTATCAAATATAAAAATAAGAATACCTGCTAACACATAATAATCTAGTAATATTTATACCAGCTAGAAATCTATAATAATTTTATCACTTTACTAAATTCTTTTTACAACTACTTGATCCACTTGAGTTGAACTGTAATGATATGAATTATTTTCAATAAAAACTAATTATAAAAACATTACAAACCGTTATCAATTAAGTTGAGATTAATATTAATAAATAAATTTATTAAACTCTCGATCAAAACAATATTCATCAAGTAGCTAAATTTGACCAAATCTAATGAATCCGAGAACTCTCGATATCATTTTTTTTTTTCTCCCGGAAATCCGGATAAACTGTTCAACTGTTTATTAATGAGTTCCACGGACAACTTGAATCCTCTATTAATGAGTATTCATGCATGGAGGCATTAAAATAAATAAATAAATAAAGAAATCCATGTACAGCATTGCTTAAATACTCGGGTAATAATCAAGCTATATATCTACTTGTGCAATAAATTAGGATAGCATTTTACAACTTGAAGAGAAATGTAATGCAACAGGTGGCATTAGTGGCAAAATTAAAGTATATAATATATATATATATATATATATATATATATATATATATATATATATATATATATATATATATATATATATATATATATATATAGTACTATATTATTATGGGTACGATCGCTCGTACTCATAAGTCGTTTTTGATGATAGAGCTTCCGAATCGACGATCCACACCGTTAAACGTTATTTATAGCATTTAAAATTTCTAGAAATAAAATTTTATAATTTTTCGACATCATTTACCTTACGATCAAGAGGTCACAAATTTGACAATTTTTAACGACGGATACTTGCTAGTTTAACGGTGTAAAAGAATCGAAATTTGTTGAATTTTTGATAGAAAATTATATTCACTATATAGATAAAGAACAATAACTCCGATCTTGAATTGAAGGATCCTATCATCCTTTTTTAGGACGTCGTTTGGTTTTGACCGTTCATTTTATGCCCGCTTAATGGACTTTAGTATGATTTCGAAAATTTACGAAATTTATTTTATAGGAGTTTCAAATACTCTAGATCATATTTAACGGAGTGGATCGTCGATACGGAAGCTCTATCATCGAAAACAACTTATGAATAGTAGGGCTCCAATACTCATAATAGTATAGTAGCCATGGCCTATATATATATATATATATATATATATATATATAGAGTAGGGCTACTATACTATTATGTGTAGTAGAGCCCTATTTCTCATAAGTTGTTTTCGATGATAGAGCTTCCGAATCGACGATCCACTCCATTAAATATGATCTAGAGTATTTAAAACTTTTAGAAAATAAATTTCGTAATTTTTCAAAATCCTAGTAAAGTCCATCAAATGGCCATAAAATGAACGGCCGAAATCGAACGATGTCCTAAAAATAGATGATCGGATCCTTTAATTTAAGATCGGAGTTCTTGATCTTTATCTAGGTAGTGAATAGAATTTTCTATCAAAAATTCAACCTATTTCAGCTTCTTTTACACCGTTAAACTACCAAGTATCCCATATCGGCCGTTAAAAATTGTCAATTTTGTGAGCTTTTGATCGTAAGGTAAATGATTTCGAAAAATTACGAAATTTATTTTCCAAAAGTTTTAAATACTCTAGATCATATTTAACGGGTGGATGCTATATATCGATATAGTAGTATACTATATAGTATGAGTAAGCCCTATATATATATATATATATATATATATATATATATATATATATATATATATAGAGGGCCGGGGTGTTATGGAAGCACGGAGGCCTCCGTGCTTCTACTTTGTTTTCGATGTTCGGACTTTCGAATCGACGATCGGCTCCGTCAGACTTGATCTAGAGTATTTGAAGTATCTAGAAAATAAATTTCGCGATTTTTCGATATCATTTGCCTAGTGATCGAAGTGGCTCAAAATCAACGGCTGAAAATAAAAATCTTACAAAATATGATGATATGACATTAAAATTTTAGATCAAAGTTATTGATCTTGTTTTATATGGTATAAAGAATTTTCTATCAAAATTTCATGTGATTTGGATATTTCTACACCGTTAAACTTGCAACCGGCTCACCACGGCCGTTACAATTATTGATTTTGAGCCTCTTCGATCACTAGGCAAAATTAAAAAAAAAAATTAAATATTATTTGACTCTTTAATATATTATAATTAATTTGTTGGCGCACTCTTCACCTTAATCGTTTATTGCTCGACATAAGATGCAACTCTGAGCATTATTAATTTAAGTCAAATATATATATATATAAAGACAACTCTATATATATATATATATATATATATATATAAAATTAAGTATCCCTAATTGATTAATTTAAACTGACGATACTATTTTTATCACTAAATAATTATTTTATCGTCATTATAATATAGTTATCTATTGTGACCATAAAAAAAAATTATCACAATCTGCAAGGAGATGCATGCAATATATATGCTGCCCACTTCCTAACAACTACTACACTTTTATTAGGAGTCAATGTTTGGTCCAGAGATATCACATTGCATGAGGGGCTTTAATTTATAGATCTAGAGAGAGGAAACACAGAGTTATTTATTATATATATGTATGTGTGAACCAGCATGCAAGCATATATGCCACTGTTGATTCACACAGGGATGGTCGTACAAAAGATGTGATTGTGCACTAATAAGAAATTAAAATTAAAAATTAAATAGTATTTGACTCTTTAATATATTATAATTAATTTGTTGGCGCACTCTTCACCTTAATCGTTTTTGCTCGACATAAAGATGCAACCCGAGCATTATTAATTTAAGTCAAATATATATATATATATATATATATATATATATATATATATATATATATATATATATATATATATATATATATATATATATATATAGTTAGAGCTAATACTCTCAAAAGTATTAAAGAGATGGTCTTTAGTAGTTTTTAACCATTGGATGGAGAGATGTAGGGTTGAGATGATGGTGGTAGGTGGTGGTAGGTGGTGGTAGGTAATAGTATTTGATCCAAGAGGTATTAGTAAACAAAAAGTAAATCCAAGGGCTAGAACTCAAAAGCACCAAGGAGTTGCTTTTGAGAGTATTCTAGCTCAACTCTATATATATATATATATATAGAGTCCCGCTACTATATTTTTATAAGTATTAGCCCCTTTTACTTATAAATTTTTAGCCCTCGATTTATTTCATTGATCATTTTCAACCGTTAGATCATACTATTCAATCAACTACCTACTTAATCCTAGAGGCAACTATTATTCGAGTGGAGACCATCATCATCCTAATCACACATCTCATCAATCAACGGTTAAATATGTATGAATATAAAACGGTCTATACTCATATATATATATATATATATATATATATATATATATATATATATATATATATATATATATATATATATATATATATATATATATTCTTTAAATAACATGCATGATTTCCATATTAAAATTTATTTTAAGCTTCCACACAGCACTCTGCGTAATAAGAGATAAGCATATCTATCTTCAGAGAGAACAACTTGGACAAAATTTTAACACTTCTCATTTGCTGAATCATTTTTTTTTTTAACAAAAAAAATAAAAAAAACAAATTATAAACAATATATATATATACTACTCAATAAAAAATCAGGATTTTAAATTTTAGTTAAATTAACAGCATCAAAATATCGTAACAAAATCTAGTGTGAACGAGAGTGACATAAAATTAACAGCATCAAAATGTCCTAACAAAATCTAGTGTCATAAAATTATTGTCCCTTTTCAACCATGCATATCTATTCAACTTTTGGATTCATACGATCAAATAATTAATGCCTTGAACGACGGTGACGCGCGTGGCCCAACGCCTCTACCTATCTCCTTCGCTGAATTATTAGTGGGGCCTCCAAAATTTCCTTTTTTTTTTATTAGTTTGCCTACAACTTACACTTTTTCATAATTAACATTTGGGGTTAACTAACAACCTAGCTCACTGAATATTGTTCTTAATTTCGTTATAATTTGGTTATGATTGTACCATGTTGTTCTCTAATTTGATTAACTATTCTAATAAAATGATGAAGGGTTAGTTAAACTGAAATTATGTTATATTTTGAGAGTACATACTTTTGGAAATATATATATATATATATATATATATATATATATATATATATATATATATATATATATATATTTATGCTATCAATGATTTAGTCTCCGCGCTACCAAGTTTATCGCCGTTAGATCCATCCTTTTGATGATTTTCACCCGTTAGATCATACTATTCAACCAACCCCCCACTTAACCCTAGGGGGCCAACATCATCCTAACCACACATCTCTCAATCTAATGGCCAAAAACTTGGTAGCACCAATGACTTGGTGCTATTAATAGCATAGTAGCCTAGTTTTATATATATATAGAACTAGAGTGCGTCTGGGGTGCTTATGGAAGACGGAGGCCTCCGTGCTTCCACTTTGTTTTCGATGTTCGGACTTTCGAATCGACGATCGGCTCCGCTAGAGTTGATCTAGAGTATTTGAAGTATCTAGAAAATAAATTTCGATTTTTCGATATCATTTGCCTAGTGATCGAAGTGGCTCAAAATCAACGGCTGAAAATAAAAATCTTACAAAATATGATGATATGACATTAAAATTTTAGATCAAAGTTATTGATCTTGTTTTATATGGTATAAAGAATTTTCTATCAAAATTTCATATGATTTGGATATTTCTATACTGTTAAACTTGCAACCGGCTCACCACGACCATTAAAATTAGTGATTTTGAGCCACATCGATCACTAGGCAAATGATATCGAAAAATCGCAAAATTTATTTTCTAGGTACTTCAAATACTCTAGATCAAGTCTAACGGGGCCGATCGTCGATTCGAAAGTCCGAGCATCGAAAACAAAGTGGAAGCACGGATGCCTCCGTGCTTATAAAAGCATACCAAAGACAACTCTATAGAACTATATATATATATAGTTCTATATATATATCTAACTAGGCTACTATGCTATTAATAGCACCAAGTCATTGGTGCTACCAAGTTTTTGACCGTTTAATTGAGATATGTGTGTTTAGGATGATGTGGGCCCCCTAGGGTTAAGTGGGTGGTTGGTTGAATAGATGATCTAACTGAAAATCATTAAAGGATGGCTCTAACGGTGAAAAATTTGGTAGAAGCGTTTAACGTCCGCTTATTGATAAAGATACAGAGACTATATATATATATATCAAGGATCACTTTAATAAGAAACCATATATGTAACTGGTTGAATTTAAAATATTTATATACTTATTAATTGGGAACCTTTTGAAACACTCTTTGGTTTTGGGGGCTCTATGGGGCCACTTCTTTTCTTCTTCTTCTTCTTCTTCTTCTTCTTCTTCTTTTTTCTCTCTTTCTCACCCTCTCGATCTCTCATACACACTTTATACAGTTTCTTCTTTTTTATCTTTTTTAATTTTACTTTCATATTTATAAATAAATAAATAAATTTATTTATTTATTTATTAATAATTTATATTTATAAATAAAATATACTAATTTGGAATCCAAAAAAACCTCCCATTGTTCATTTTATTTATTATATTTAAATATTTTTAGAAAGAAATATACTTTAATTTTATTTTTTAATTTTTTACTCAAACTATAAAGTATATATATGATATAGTTTTTTAATTTTTTACACTAAATGATTAGATACAAAAGAATTTTTTTAGTGAACGTGTCGGATATTACGGTAAATATAATTTCTTATTCTTATAAATTTTCTTTTATTCTTTTGTATCTTTTTTAAACTTCTATTCTTATACTTTTAATGTAATATCAACTGTTTGTTCTTTAAATTCTTTTATTTCTGTTCTTTTTAATTTTTTATTTTCTTATAATTTTTTAAAAATTTATTAAATTATTTTTTATAAAATTTTATTATATAAAATTAAAAAAATTTTTAATTTTATTATATAAAGTTAAAAAAGAAAAAAATATCCGTCGCATCGTGCGGGGCCTCCGTAACTAGTTGATATAGTAATTGCCGAAGAAATAAAAGCATCAAATCGAACAGTGAAGATTACATAAACTGTGCACTGAAAAAGAAGCTCTTTGACTTTTGAACAGTTTACTGGTCCAGAGTATATAGTTGGAGAGCACTAATGCATGATGGCTTTAGATAAGTATTTAATAACCAGCTAGTTTTCAATTTAGAAAGATTTTTTTAAAAAAAAATTTAGCCGGAATTAAGGCATATCGGATATAAAATACTAAACTACTGTTAGAGAAAAATGACTATTTCTTATGATATCATCTTAAAAAAAATTATAAGTTCGAATTCTAGCAAAATTTAATTTTATTTTTGTGATACTCTATATATTAGCGAGAATTAGTTCTCGAAATATTTCTATTTTCAAAGGCTCGATAATATTTATGGGTTTGATTAATATATAGATAGATGGGAATTAATCTAGCTAGATTTTTGTAAATTTGATGAGACATTGAGACCACAGCGGATGTTCATGAATGCAGTACCCTTCACATTTACTTCCTCAACAAGTTCATAAAAATGGTCCACGCACTACATTTAAATCATAACCATACTCTTCCACACATGTTTCCCACAATTTCTTTGTACTATTTCTCATCTTGTTTACGGCTTCAAACTACTAATAGTCTAGTGATAAGGTATCTGAGAGGGATCGGGACACAACAGTGGAGCTTTTGTATATGCTTAAATTTAGAGCTCATATGAGTTACCTTGTGATAGGTAGTTTCTTTTTCGGATAATAGAATTATTATTGGGTTTATAAAAGATTTAGACACTAGGAATAATAAACATGCCACCGACCATCTCTAAAGCAAGTGGCAAATTAAGAACTTAGGTGGTTGGTGCCCGAGATCCCAAGTTCGAATTCTAGTTATCTTGATATGCGATCTCCAACAACATTACACACACATGAATTGGTTGCTGAATTTGGACTCGATCCCATGCATGATTAATCCACATTCAAATTTGAAAATTGATATTGAACCTACCACCTCACTGGTGTCGGTTCAGATTTTAATAAAGAGCATAACAAAGACGTGTCGAATTTACTGAACGTAATGGTATTTGGAACGTACGCGATTGTTATTACATTTTAAACATGCATTAATGTAACTTAATTATAGTGCGTTTTGAATCTCACCGACTGTATCTAGCAAAGTAAAGTGTGGGATCTCTAAGATATGATTTGGTTAATACCGGTGCACAGTGCACCGGGCGCACGCGATAATTTGTTCAACTACAGCTAACGCGCTCCATTGCCGTACCGACACGTCAGCGCGTTGTTTTATATGCGACCTACCCACGCTTTCTTTGTTTTATATGCGGGTTGCCACGTTGGCAGGTGGGACCACCAATCTAGCTAGCTCCTTATTGGCCTGCAGCCCATTCGCGTTCGGCACTAATTTAGTAAAAAAAAGACGAACACAAACTGAATTATTTAGCTCAAAATTTTAACGAGCGAAATACAAGTTGGGATTAATTTATTCATGTTCGGTTCGATATAACTGAAATATTTATTTTTAATGTTTGAAACTATTTTGTACAAGCATTGTTCCATGCGACATTATTTAGTTTCTGATTGATGTTGAAGTACATTTTTATATAGTTTCTGATTCATTTTAGTACTATTTAATTTTAACTTTGCCACTAATTTAGGAGAAAAAAATAATAAAATTGATAATAAAAAAGAAAAAATAAAACCACATGACACTGAATTAATACACTTTAAACTACATGATACTAAGGTGAGAAGGTGCGAAATTATAGGGAAGTTTTGAAGTTTTTCCTAATTATTAAAGATTAGGTATGGTACAAGAGCCATGTACAGGAACACTGGGCAAAAATTTCTTTTGGTCCCCCTCTGCCCCAACTGTTTCTCTGTCACATGTTTCATGATTTGGTTCACCTTCAAAATTTTTGATTTTGATGTACAACAACCATAGTATAAAATTGTCAGATTAGGGTGTACGATTACCATTACACATTGATTTGAATTTGTGTTTTGCATTGTCTTCCTAAAAAAGAATAAAAGAATAAATTCTAGTCGAATATATAATTGTTTTATGATAAAAATCCATGTGTTCTCGCCATCTAGTAGACCCAGTAATTGGTTATTCTCACCAACACATTCATTTTCAAACGCTATTTTTCTTATTCCCATACTTGTATCTATCCCTGTAGTAGTTAGTTTTTGCTTATACCCGAACCAAACGATACCTTACAGTAAATTGAGAACACTTCTAATAAATGGAAAGTTGTAAAGAAAGCAGACGAGGAACATACCATATGCTTCGGCAGTTGGGAGCCTACAGTATGCTCACACGTATACTCGTCCAGACATTTCTTATACTGTTGGGTTACTTTGTAGTTTTCAAAGCAACCCGGTATAGAACATTAGAAGACTGCCAAAAAGGTCATGCGTCATCTTCAAGGAACCCGAGATTACATACTCACATATCAGAGATCTGACCATCTCGAAGTTGTAGGTTACTCAGATGCAGATTTTGCAGGATGCCCAGATTGTACGAAATCGACAACTGATCTTATCTTCCTCCTTGCAGAGGGTGCTATTACATGGAGAAGTATTAAACAAAAGACAACTGCTTCATCCACAATGGAAGCTGAGCTTATAGCCTGCCTCGAGGCTTCATTATAGGCTATTTGGCTAAAGAACTTTATTACCAGCCTTAAAATCATGGACTCTATAGAAAAGCCACTGCAGATACGCTGTGATAATGAAGCTATTGTTTCTTTTGCCAACAGCAACAAAAACTCTAGTTCATGCCGGTATCTAGATATAAAACTCTATGCTACCATTTGGTTCGGGGTTAAGGAAAAACTAGTTATTCCAGGGATAGTGTTAAGTTCAGGGTTAATGTGGGGTTAGAGTACTTTTGTGTTTGGTTGGAGGCTGCTATGCTATCAATAGCACGAAGCACTCGGTGCTACAAAGTTTTCCACCGTTAGATCCACCCATTTGATTATTTTCACCCGTTAGATCATAGTATTCAACCAACCACCCACTTAACCTTATGGGGCCCACATCATCCTAACCACATATCTCTCAATTCAATGGCTAAAAACTATATATATATATATATATATATATATATATATATATATATATATATATATATATATATATATATATATATATATATATATATATATATGGACAATTGAAAATATAACCCTGCAAAATTAGAATATTAGTTCTTCTAATCCCTAACTATTATAAATATTTCTACAAACTTTTGCAGAGACATACATGTATAAAGAAAAGTTTTACTTGTAAATCCCAGAAAGTAGTGTAGATCTAAACACTCCCACCTAAGATTCAAAAAAAACTAAAATATTTTTCAGTAAATATTTAGATAAAAAGAATGTATGACAAGTAGGAAATAATGATCTTTAGATAAAAAGAATGTAAGATGTATACCCTACATTAGGGTGTACCAGTAACATTGCTTATTGTATGCGGGATTTAATCGTTAATTTGGATTTTTGGTTTGTTTCAATGGAGATTAATCTTTGGGTACAGGTGCAAATGGGCCATTATGGCCCATTAAGCCAGAAGCCCGGCCCATTAAATAGTCCAATTCATTTCGGGTCGGACCCGCATACCATATTTGACTATCAAATTTTTTGTATTGTGACGCTACATAACATATGTCATAATAGACTGATTGCAATATGCGAAAAGTGATGTTATGTATAGAAACAAGCAAACATTTTTCTCATGTATCGGATTTAATTATCTCCGTCTCTTCACCGTTTCATTTACCTTCTCATTTAATAGATTAATCCTTTCATCTTTCATTTACCTTTCCATTTAATCAAATATAATCTCCTCACCTTCCCATTTAATAGAGTAATAGCATTCATCTTTCCATTTTTAGTAGAGTAATCTCCTCACTTTTTTTTTATTTAATAGAGTAATAGCGGAGAAAAACAGAATGCGATGCCTTTCATCAGGCATCTTTCCAATTTACCTTCTTCTTTCACAAAATCTAAAACGTGTACCGTGTGCTCTCCTAATTCCATGGGCATAATCGATGGAGCCCTTCGACCCCCCTCCATTACATCATACACGTCGTCCGGCGATAACATCGGTGTTGTCAACTTCCATCCCTACTATATATATATATATATATATATATATATATATATATGCAGTTAGAATGATATGGGACTCCTAAGGTTGAATAGGTGATTGGTTGAATAGTGTGATCTAATGGATATAAATGATCAAAGAGATAGATCTAACGGTTAAAAATTTACAAACATCAAGTAATAGCGACTATATATATATATATATATATATATAGTAGAGCTAGAATACTCTCAAAAGCACCATGAAAGTGATGCTTTTGAGTTTTGAGCCATTGGATAGAGAGATGTGAGGTTGAGATGATGGTGGGAGGTGGAATAGTATTTGATCTAAGGGCTATTAGGAAGCCTTGTGACTTATGCACCAAACCTTCCAACAATCCACTAAATTTGAGAAAGTGGTTAGAATGAAAAAAAAAAAGAAATATTGGAGAGAAATTCAAGAAAAAGAGAAATTAAGACACTCAATTATTTTCTAATATCTTTTTCCTCTCTTATTCTAATCACCCATCAATCTTGGGTGGTTAGAAAATTAGAAGTATAAGAATTGCTGTGTTTCTAATAAAGACAAGAAGATCGCTCATATATATATATATATATATATATATATAGTAGGATAATTTTAGAAGCACCACTCATTTGGTGCTTCTAAGTTTTTAACCCTTGGATCTACTCCTTAATTACTAATATCACTTGGTTCAAACACTATTATACCTACCACCACCTACCATCATCATCTCAACCTCACATCTCTTCATCCAAGAACTAAAAATTCTAAAGCACCACCTACTCGAAGTATTCTTCCACTATATATATATATATATATATATATATATATATATATATATATATATATATATATATATATATATATATATATGCTTTAAATAATTGTGGCTATGATTTTTACTCCACATATTACATCTTCCTTTTTTTTTTCTTAGTTTAGTTTCTTGGCATTCCTTGCTTTTTTCTCTTCATATATATTATTTGTCTATTTAAATCATGTGTATTAAAATTATTTTTAAGTATAAATTTCTATATTAATTATTATAGCCGGTATTGATTTGCTGATATTTTGTTTTCTAGTAATATTTTATTTTAAATTATATTGATATTTTACTATTTATTAATTTTAATTTTAGTAGTATTTATTCACCGTAAAACATGGGTATCTTCACTAGTATATTAGAGTGATAAGGCATAATTTGGCGTTGTAAGAAACCAGAAATTAAAATCAAAACTTTGAATCAGCCCCTCAAAACCTGGCCCTGAGTACAAGTATTTAAATTATAAGATAATTTTAATTTTATATGCATTATCTAAGTTTTGAATATTAGTTCTTTCTAAAATAAATGTGATTTAAAAGAGAGTTGTTTCCATGATGATTTAATTTATTATTTTCAAAATTTTATTTTAATTTATTTCATTTATATTTTAATAATAAAATAAAGGGAAAACTTTAAAAAAACCCTTGTGGTTTCAATTTTTTTTACTTTAGTACCATGTGGTTTAAAATGTATCAAGTTAGTATCATGTGGTTTCTTACTTTATCCCTTTAATACCCTATGGTTTAAAGTGTATCAAATTAGTCTGCTGTGGTTTTGCACTTTATTACTTTAGTATCCTGTGGTTTTAATTTTGTATCAAGTTAGTATTCTGTGATTTTTTAAACTAAAGAATACTAAAATAATAAAGTATGAAATCACAGGGTACTAAAGTGATAAAGTTCAAAACCACAGGATACTAACTTGATACACTTTAAACCACAGAGTACTAAAATGATAAAGTGAGAAACCACATAATACTAACTTGATACAATTTAAATTACAAGCTACTAAAATAAAAAAATGTGAAACTATAGGGAGAATTTTTGAAGTTTTTTCTAAAATAAAATCTTTGGCTGACAGGACTGGGACTCTGCACGAGCTGGCAGGACTCAGGAGGTATCGTGACTGGAGGACATATTTCACATGGTCACGGGGGGGGGGTGCCTGATTGGGGCACATTCCGTATTCGTAGGGCAGGAGACGGGCCCGGCCTCAGAAAAATAAATAAATAAATAAATAAATAATAAAAAATAAATAATAAAAATAAAAATTCTACAATACATCAGATATATTGTTAGCGTGACATAACAAATCAATTAAATATTTTTTTTAAGATATATATTCTATCACAATTATAAAAAAAATATTTCTATTTGTAAAAAAAAATATGATTGGCACATATCGATAACGCAAAATATAATAGTGTAAAATATCTCCGCTCCCCAGATCCATCCTACTTGGATCCCTACTCTTTAGGTGACCAATCCCATGAACTACTATGTCTTAAATAGTTTCTAATTAAGTATCACAAGCTACCAAATCACATCAATTTGGATTCAAGTGGTTCAACCTATATATATATATAGCTAACTCATCTTGGTTTAGGATAATAATTTTTGGAATATTAGTTAGGCATGTTTTTTTCATCGAAACTGAACTTTGAGTTGAAATGAATTTTGGATTGAAGTGAAGTTCGATGAAAATTATTTTTTTCTCGCTATTTGTTTCGTAATTATGAAAGTGAAGTTTAATTAGTTTTGCTGTTTATTTGATAGAAAGTGTATGATGTAGAATTATAATTTATATATAAATAATATAATTATATTTTTATATAATTAAAATTTAATTTAAAAAAACTAAATTATTTTTTTATACTTAAATTATTTGTAATATAATAATAAATTTACAAAGTAAAAAAATATTAATACTTAATTAATCAATTTTTATCATATTTTAATTGTATAAACTAAAGAAAGAAAAAATATTAAAACTTAACTAATCAATTTTTATCATACTTCAAATATGTCAACTGAATAAAAGAGTAATTAGTACCATAATTAAATATATTTAAATATAACAATCTTTAGCTAGTATTTTTTTTTTTTCTTCACCTTAATTGATTTCGGCCCACGATAGACCGAAATCAATTATACCGTTTCAGGTTAACTCGAGTTTCGATCATAATTTTTTGGCGACGAACCAAACAACGTAATTAATCATTTATGACGAAAACGACTTTCCCGGCCCCTCTCCACTTCCATCCCGTTTTCATCCAAACAATGCGACACCTCCCCGATTTAATTCCATATTGGATAGAAAATCTATAGAGCATGAGTATATAAGGCTAGGTTTTATGAGAAGTAATAACCATAATTTAAAATTGGGCTATATTTTAGAGATAAGTAGCACATTTTTTTAATATTATTTGTCTAATGATTATGAAAGTTCAAAATTAACGTTTGATTCTTTCGAAAATTTATTTAACTTTTTTAATATTATTTATTTAATGATAAAAAAATCAAATTAATGTGGGGTCCTATGTCTCTTTCCCGAATTAATTAATATATATTTTTTAATAATTAAGGTTGAATACGCCAATGGTCCCAAATTAGGCCAATGGTCTCAAATCTATTACATGTTACATTACATTACATATAGGGTGAGTTTGGTTCGACTTATCTTGGCAGGATTACAAGTAATTCTGTCAAAATTACTGTGTTTAGTTCATCCGCTATACAATCTAGTCATTAATGTAGCAATACAAATCGAGCAGAATTATACCGAAAATATTAACGAAAGGAGGGTCTTGTATCTTGCATTACTGAAGCCCGTTAATACTATATATTATGTAAAATGACAATTTACCCTCCAATAATCCCAAATTCAATTAACAGCATTGTTTTCATCTCTCTCTCCTTCCCCCCTCTCTCTCGCACGCCGCTCTCTCTCGCTCTCTCTCTCCATCTCTTTCTCTTTCTATCTCTCTCGCACGAACACCTACCTTCTATTGCGTCGTCCTTCCAAATAATCATCACGATCTCCTTCCCTCCATTTGCCATTTTCGCATACATATTTAATCATTTCTTCTCTCTCTAAAGCACATTATTTTCAAATTGAAGTTAGATTTGATTTGGAGTTTTTTTTTCAGTCGTTAATTTATTTTCATATTAGGTCTTTTTATTTTGTTACTTATTAATATAATTAATTTACTAGTGTAAATTATATTTTTGTAAAAAATAATATTCAACTGACCATAACAAGGGAAATTTTGGAATAACAATATTTTTATGTCAGAATTACTAAACGTAGTAATGCTATGAACACTGCAATCCAGTATTATATTACTGTATTAAACCAAACGCGCAAATACAGCATCAGTAGTAATCTCACGCCAAAATCTAAGATACCTGGACATGTCGAGATACTCTATAATATTACATAACTCGAACCAAACGCGCCTATAATGAAAAGAGAGCTGAGATTCACGTGGCAGATGTGTACTTGTAGGCATGTCAACGAATATTGATATTCGAAATATTACTCAAATCAAAATTCGAACGGTACGAGTTTATCTAAACTAGACAAATATGAATTTGGTTATGAATATAAAAAATAAAATCCGCCGGATATGACTACGGACATAAATTTAAAATATTTAAAATATAATTGCTCGACTTTAATTTTAATAACTAATTATTTTAAAATTTATTAGATAGTTTAATTTTTTTTTTTTCTCCTATAAAATTGTTGATGAACAAAATTGGTCCATGTATACTCAACTCATTGTACATTTGTACATTTGAAATAAATTATTATTATATATTACAAGGGAGTTGAGATTCACGTGGCGGATGTGGCGGGGGGGGGATGTGGTAGCGACGGGGGAGTGGGGCCGAATGTGGGGCCCACAGGATGTGTAGGGTTTTTTTTTTTTCTTTTACTCTCTGCATATATTTGAACTAAAAATTAATGGAACTCATTATTTTAATTTAATAAATTTTTTTATTATAAAAATTTAAAATATATAATTATTTATAAATAAACTTTTGGAATGTTTAGATTGTATATATTTATTAAAATATAAATTTAATTTTTAGAATAAAAAATGAAAGAGAGATTGATGATCAGTTTAAGTTAATTAGTTATTTTAATAAATTTAGATACAGAAACTATATGCTAACTAAATTTCAAATACTATAATTACAGTCTAATGAGCAATCAATTTCACATTTAAAATATTTTGAAATATTCAAAAAATGATTACTCAAATTTTAATTTTAATAATTAGTTCTTTTAAAATTTATTAGATAGTTTAATATATTCTTTTCTCCCATAAAATTACTAATGAATAAAATTAAAACATAAAAGAGTAATTAGGCTTTTGGGCCTCAACTATAAGAACACGTGACATTTTAATTCTTAAATTTTAACGAATTATATATTCTTGCTCAAACTATGAGACACATGACATGACTTCAGAAATCATATTTTAATTAGTTGTAATTTTTGATTGGATCTATGAGGTATATAATGATTTAATTTTCGACTTTAGAGTTGTTATAAATATAGTTTATTATTCTTATAATTTTTTCTTATTTTTTTAATCTTTCTTATATTTCTATTCCTATGCTTTTACTACAACCGTTATTTCTTCTTCATTTCTTGGCCAATTTGTATAAAAAATTTACAAGTTTTGAGTTTTTGTGAAAGTGCGCCGTCCTTTTTTATTTTGTACATTCAGTCCGAATTTTTAGTAAACTGATCAAAATATTTTTATTCTTTTTTCTCTCTCATTTTTCTTTCTTATGTTTGTTTTTTTTTCCCCATCGAAGAAGGTAGCAGAGGCGAGTGCGGAAATGACCCCCTTGTCTCTGCCCTCACGCCCTCGCACTCGCCCGAGCACCCCCCACTCTCCTCGCCTCCGATCTCGCCAAGGCCGCCGGCGTGCTTCTCGGCTTTGAGAAGTACTTTCTCTTCGTCGCTAGCGGCAGCGGTGGGGACAGTGGGTGGAGGAGGGTCGAAAAGGAAAAAAAAAAGTCGCAACGCTGTCTCAACGGAGTCAGAGGCGAGGAGGGTGGGCGTGTGCGGGCAAGAGCATGAAGGGAAGGGGGGGCGCATTTTCGCCTCCGCCTCTTCCTCCCCTGCGGCCTCCCCTGTGCGACTTCTTCGGCTAGAAAAAAAAGAGAGAATGCGAGAACAAAAAAATGAGAGAAAAATAAATATAATGATATTTTGGTTAATTTGTTGAAAATTCGGACCGAATATGTAAAAGTCCATAACTTATAGATTTTTTATGCAAATTAACCTTTTTTCTTTTATTTGTATTTTTTTTTGTACTTTGTCTTTTTTTTTTTTATTTAGCTTGATTTGTTTCTACCAAATCGATCCAGGCCAATCGGCGGGTATTTCACTGGTTAGCATTATTTTAAGAGTAGTTAGTATTTCAGATGAAAGGTTCAACCAGCAGGAATCCTGAACACAAAAAAATCTTCGACATGACAGTTATAACACAGATAAGATAGTAGGAAATTTTACCAGCAATAATATAATAATTTTATATTAATATAGTATTTTAAAATACAATTTGTTTTATATTTTTATGTAGTGTGAGAAATATTGTGACTGAAAAAACTTCAACGTGCAAAGCAATGTCTATAAAATTCCTAACAACTATTAAAATGACTTAATTATAAAATTTGTAGCAAATATCTTAAAAGCAAGGATTTTAAGTCATTGCAGATATGCCACAAAATTTGTTTGTCATGATGCAGACGCTGTTATGCGTGCTCGCTTAATTCAAGTGCTTGGCCACAAAATTTTTATACAAAATATAATATCAGCTAAATATTTATTTTCTTTAAATAATAAAATATTATAACTATTTATTATGTCTTTATCACATTTTTTGAACTTTATTGAGAAAATTATTTATTAATTTAAAGAATATATTAATCATATGTTTAATCATACTAACGACATCGTGTCAGACGATGTCCGTATTCATGGCCACTCACGTTTAATGCACTGATAATATTTACACCGGTCTGGCATATCAAGTGCTTAAATTTTGCTTAAAAGGCTTAAAATGTTTAGAATGTATTTTACACCGTTGCACAAATTTGCTTATATGATCATATTAATTAGTAAAAAGAAATACAGAATAAAATCTAAGCAGTAAATTTTAAATTGTTTAAGTTTCGTGTAAAAACTGCAATTTGTTTTACCTTACTAAATGATCCAGATTATTTGAATGATAATTTACTTCATTACATAAATGAATCCTGCATTAACTGCATGCAGACATCAACTAGGTACACTAAAACACAAACGAAAAAATTAAAAAAAAAAAAAAATCTAAAAATTCTAAAACTTAACCTGGAACTCTCGTGCACCCTCTCCCAGCATCCCACCAACATGTAGGCTCACAACCACAAAATTACATGCGCAAATAATAACTAATAATAATAAGAAAAACGACTAATTAATTACCAAGCTCATGCATAGATATGCGAAATGCGTGCATGCTTGCATGTTGCTTAATGAACGGTTGGATCGATCGCATCATACGCAGAGCTCCTCGAGCAGCTCCTCCGCGTGCTCCACCACAACCTTCCACGCCGCCCGCACGTGCCACTCCTCCGTCAGCGTGGCGCCGACGGCGAAGCGTATGAGGTAGACCCCTCCGACGACGGCGTGCGTCATGTACACCTTCCCGGACGCGTTCGCCACCTCCAGCAGCCTCCGGTTGAGCTCGTTCGCCGCCGTCTCATCTGCGCCGGCGGCGTTGGGCGGGGGGAGGAGGCGGAAGCAGACCATCGCGAAGTATCTGGGGACGACGACCTCGAAGCGGGCGTCGGCGGAGACCATGGCCTCGAAGTCCTTGGCCATCCGGACGTGGCCGCGCAGGAAGTTGCGGAGGTTGGCGACGCCGTAGCTGCGCAGGACCATCCACAGCTTCAGCGCGCGGAAGCGGCGGCTCAGCGCGATCTGCCAGTCCTTGTAGTCGACGACGTTCTTGGACTCCGTGGCCTTGTTGCGCAGGTACTCGGGGTTGGTCGACAGGGCTCGGACCAGCGCGTCGGGGCGCTTGACCCAGAGGCAGCAGCAGTCGAGGGTGGTGAAGAACCACTTGTGCGCGTTCAGGCTGAACGAGTCGGCGCCCTCCACGCCGTCGATGAACCCCCGGAACTCGGGGCAGATGCACGCGCTCCCCGCGTAGGCCGCGTCGACGTGCACCCACATCCCCTTCTCCGCAGCCGCCGCGCAGAGCCCCGGGAGCGGGTCCACCGCTGTCGACGACGTCGTCCCCACCGTCGCGCACAGGAACAGCGGGACCAGCCCCACGGCCTCGTCCGCGTCCGCCGCCCTGCGCAGCTCCTCGGGCGACAGCCCGAAGTGGTCCTCCCGGTGCGTCTTCACGGCGCGGAAGTTCGCCGGGTGAATGCCGGCGATCTGGGCCGCCTTCTGCAGCGCGCAGTGGGTCTGGTCGGAGCCGTAGACGACCAGCCTGCCGATGTGCTCCCGTCCGATCCTGCCGAGCATCCGGTCCCGGGCGGCGGTGAGCGTGCAGAGGATGGCCTCGCAGGTGGTGCCCTGCAGGACCCCGCCGCCGCCGCCGGAGAAGAGGAATGGATCGGGGAGGGAGAGCATGCCGCCGAGCCAGTCCATGACGATGCTCTCGAGCTCGGTGGCGGCGGGCGACGACATCCAGTTGAAGCCGACGACGTTGAATCCGGTGCTGAGCATCTCGCCGAGGAAGCCGGCGGTGCTGCCGCTGGAGGGGAAGTAGGCGAAGTAGCTGGGGCTCTGCCAGTGCGTGATCCCGGGGACGATGTGCTCGCGGACGTCCCTAAGAATGGCGTCAAGCGACTCCGGCTGGATCGGGGCCGACTCGGGCAGGACCTTGCTCAGGTACCCGGGCTCCACCTGGCTGCGCACCGGGTACGACCCCACGTCGCGGTAGTAGTCGGCGAGGAAGTCCACCATCACGTGCGCCTGCCGCCGGAACTCCTCCGGGTCGAGAGGGTTCGCGACGAACGCAGCAGCGTTCTTATTGTTGTTGTTGTTGTTGGCTTCCAGCACGTCGCTGTGGAGGCTACCCATATTTTTAATTAATGCGTGCGTATTAGTGCAGATTATAATTATAATGTTTAAATAAAATGCAGATGTTTTTTTTCAGGTTTTAATTTCGTATTTATGAATTTATATATATATATATATATATATATATATAAATAGGTTTTCGAGCGTGGGAGGGAAGGGTGGTGAGGGGAGGAGTACATATATATAGTGAGGGAAAAGGTGGTGGTTTGCTGGAGTTTGTATTGGGACCAGATTGCGGGAAAGGGGGAGAAGGAGAGGTCGATCGCACGCGGCGCGGGGGTTAGGTGGGAGCCGGGGCCGGAAGACTTCACATAATAGTAATACGTACGTGAGGCAAATGATGGGAATAAATAAAATGCATGTACTAAAACCGAAGAAACACCCATGTATTGCATTTTATTCTCTTGTAAAATCACTAAATATTTGGTTTTTATATAAAAAAAAAAATTACCGTTAAATTTATTTTTTTAATTATTTATATTTATTAGATCATATTATTCTATCAACAACCCACTCAAAATTAAAGATCTCACCTCATCCTAACCGTAAATCTCTTAACTCAACGGTCAAAAATTCACGCGTACTAATAATTTGATACTTTTAAAAGTCCTCAATTATATATATATATATATATATATATATATATATATATATATATATATATATATATATATATATATATATATATATATATATATATATATATATATATATGCGGGTATACTATCCGTGCTATCAAGTTGTTTTGATATTGCGGTTTTTAAATCGACGATCACAAACATGATCTATATTATGGAAAGTATTTGAAAACTAAATTTTATAATTTTTCGGCATCATTTATTTATTAAACAAGTAGTCTAAAAATAAACGCTGATAATAAATATCTCATAAAAAATGATGATAAAAGACTCGAATTTAAGATCATAGATATTGATCTTATTCTAAATAGTGAAAATAATTTTCTATAAAAATTTCATCAAATTTGGATTGTTTTACACAATTAAATTCACAAACCCATTAAATCTACCTTTAAAATTGTCAATTTTTAGAACTTTTGATTACTAACTAAATGTTATCGAAAAATTATGAAATTTATTTTTCACATATTTTTAATAATCGTAGATCAAGTCTAACGAGCCGATCGTCCATTTGGAAGTCGATCATCAAAAACAACTTGCATGGTAGCACGGAGACCTTCGTGCTCTCTCTCTCTCTCTCTCTCTCTCTATATATATATATATATATATATATATATTAAATATAAAATAATATTTTCTACGAATGGTTATGATTAATTTGTTAAAAATATCTCAAATAAAAACGAACAGTTATGATCAATTTATTAATTCTCTACTATATATAAAAATCTACTCCCTACAAATGGTTATGATCAATTTGTTAAAAAAATATCTTAAATAAGAACAGTTATATATGATAAATCTATTAAAAAATAACATTTCTATCAATCTATAAATTGAGGACGTGTTTAGTTGAAATCGGAATTGAAATGGACATAAGTTTAATTGGAATTGGAATAACTTATTATCAAATTCTGTTTGGTTAATTATCCTAATCGAAATCGGAATTGATCATTCTCATTGTCGGTGTTTGGTTGGATAGATATAAAAACGTAATCAAATTAATATACTAATTTTATTTTTATAATATATTAATTTAAATTCAAATTAAATATTAAATATTAAAAAATTTATATCAAAATTTTTAAATAATGTTAAAACTTTAGATCTATTATTTTTAAAAAATTAATCTTTGAAGTTTAGTGGATAATCCAAAATATAAAACTAAATTTTGATTTATTCAAATTCAAATTTAAAATTACAATTTTAATTTTAATTTGAATCCATAAATTTAATTTAATTTTAAATAATATTTGAATAAAATTTAATATAAATTCAAATTCATAAATTAGATTCGAAATACTTGATTAAATTTTAATTTTTAATTGAAGTTCAAATTGAATTTTAAAATTATAAATTTAAATTCTAAATTTAAACTCATATTTTAATTAAAAAAAGTTGAAAATAAATTTAATCTAAATAAATATTCATTTAGTCCGAATTCTACCACTGTTTTGGCCTCCTAAGCTAGATTGAAAAAGGAAATGATTGGGAAATTCCCATTCTAATTAGAAATCGGAATTAAAATGCAACTACCGCATACCAAACACCCACAATGGCCCATTTCGATTGATTCCAAAGAAAAAAAAAAAAAAAAAAAAGCGAACCAAACACGTCCTCAATCCTACGAATGTTTATAATCAAATTGTTCAAAAATATTTCAAATAAAAATAAACTGTTATAATCAATGTGTTAAAAAAATAGCACATTCCTACTCATATATATTATATTAAAATTAAAATTTGAGTTTAAATTATGAATTAAATTTATTTTTTTATATCAAATTTGAAATAACAACTAATTTTTTTATTACAGTGGAACAAAATTAAAATTAAAATTTTAAAGTAAATGTTAATTAAATTTAAATACTCTTAGTTTAAAACACAAATTTAAATTTGATTCATCAAAAATCAAAAATTATATAAAAACATTCGATATATATAAAAAAAAATACTATAGGTTGTTATAAATATTTTCTAATTTTATTATAAAATTTTGAATATATATAATATACAAATTTATATCGAATTGAAATAAATTATTATAATATAATTATTCGGTGTTGCACGTGCATTCAACATTGGGTGCACCGGATAATATTGTACGGAATTGAAGAAGTCGCATCGCGACAACGTGACCGGCTGTATGCATCACGTGCTACTTTAGTCGCATCGCGACGTGACGGCTGCATGCATCACGTGCCACTTTATTCGCATCGCGACGTGACGGCTGCATGCATCACGTGCCAATTATTGTCTCTCTCTCTCTCTCTCTCTTTCTCTTTCTCGTGTACGGAAAATAGGGTTAATTTCTTTGGTATCCTCCCAAAGTTATGAAATATCATAAATACCCTTCAAATTTTTAAAATTTTACAAATGCCCCTCTAAATATAATATTTTGGAAAATACTAGATCTACACCCCAAAACATCTCACAACTCATCCATCCTTGAGTGGGAATTGACTCACCAATCACATGATGTGACTGGTAAATTACACTCCACCCAAGAATTGGTGGAGTTGTAAGATGTACAGTATTACTCTAATATTTTTTCATAAATATCCTTACTGTTAATTTTCACTAACTTCTGTCAACTTATCAATTTTTTCATTCTACTTCAAAATATGAAATTACCATTTTACCCTTAATTTGTTCACTAGTTGTTTAATGGGTTAATTTCATCCGCGCCCCTCTAATTAAATTTCAAAAATATCATTAATACCCTTATAAATTTTGTTATATCATAATTACCCTTCTAAATACATACTTTCTTTCAAAAATACTCTCTCCGTTTATTCCGTCTCTTTAGGTCATATTAACTTTAGTTAATTAGGTGGTTGTCTAACACTAGTTAAGATTTGAAATGTTTATTTTCTCCATACGTTGAGAAACTTTTGAAGGGTATACTATTAATTATATGATTTACTATTTAACCCCTAACTTTTGTTCATTATTTGTTTAACATCTAAACTTACATTGTTTACTGATATTCTTTAATACTATTTTGCTTCTAACTTTTATTAATTATTTATTTTAGTTAGTTATATTTAAAATTTTTATTTAATTTAGATTGCTATGTTAGTTATTACTTATTATATATTTTTTTTATCTTAACTTCTACGAAGTAATTAAAAAAAAAATTTATCGTAACTTCAACTGTTATATTTTTATTTCACAGTTGAGGCTTGTCGACAGCTCTGGTGAGTGTCGGGACAAGAACGAGTAGCGTTTGCGCGAAATAGACGCAAAATGGACTCAATACGACTCGAGAGCAGGAGGTAGCATGAAAGCCTGCTAATAGCAGATTTTCTACCACTTGTACCGGTACAGATATTAGAGTGTACCGGTACAATCTTGATTGCTATACCGGTACAATCAGTAGGGATATACCGACGCAATTTTCGCGCAGACTGCTCTCGAGTTGCCCATTTGTATTGGTACAAATGCCCGTGTACTGATACACCAGGATAGGTGAGAGGTCAAATGAGTCTTTTCTCATCTCATTTGTGTCACCCCCACTCTCTTACAGCCTATACCCGGTACAAATGCCCGTTATTAAACGAGCCGAACACGAGCCAAATTTTTCGGCTCGTTACCTTAATGAGGTCCAGTAGACGTACGTAGGTGAAATAACATAAAAAAGAAATATAGAAAGACCCATAACGTACATATGAGTTTTTCTTAGGTTAATTAAAGATGATAAGAGTAGCAAATTATGATACGGACGGCAGAAAGCGATCTCAAATTATAGTATAAATTAGTAAATTGATCGGCAGATGAGAACTGGAGATTAAGCTTTTTCAGGTTTCTCAATTTAATTTCATAACAGTAGCTCAAGAATTATACAATGTAACAAAATTATATACATGCAATCAAAATCTATGTTTATTAATTTTGTACTTTTGCTCGACGAAAGATGCCTATTAAATTATTTAATAAAATTTAAGAAATTTAATTATAAAATTTAAAATTTAGGCGTATATATGTTCGTATAAGTTCTAAAGTTTTTGAGTCCTTTGCAACTTTTTTCCCTTATATCGAAAAGTACTCGCGAGTTAGTGGTCAAAGTCTAAAAATATCACAACATCCTTTATGTTTTGGGTACTTATGTTTTTCTTTTTTTGTATAAATTAAGGGGCAGCTAAAGGGCTTTGGTTCATGCTGGACAAAATATAAAAAGTACTTGTAGGAGAAAATTCAAAAAATTTTTAATTACTATTATATTTTTTTTTTATTTTATTACTTTTTTTATTCTTATTTATTAATATTTATTATTATTTATTTGATGAAACGTACAGATATTAATGTTATTAATGAAGTGGAACGTTTCATATTTCATTATTTTTTTACACTTTTTATATATAGTACTCTTTCATTGTTCAAAAGATGAACATTGCATAGAGAAATATTGGAAGACGTATTTTTTTATTTTGATCTATTTAGTCTTGATCTCTTTATCATCGGGTGTTGAAAGAGTCTCCGTCAATCTCCTGCACGATCGTGCTCGCAAGAGGAGGATTTTCGGTCGTATTTTTTGGTGTTATTTTCGATTAATCCCGCACGTAAGGACAGGAATACACCTTAGGACAGTACCTCGCACACTTCCGGATCAATTAAATCTTTACTTGGATATTTGCGTTTGTCTGTAAGTTTGATTTATTTAATTTTATCACAATTTAGTTAGATTTAAATCACAATTAAATTTTTGATGCGGTATTTGTTCCAACAATCTAAGGCGTAATTCTGATTTGATTGTAATTGAAATCTAATGGGTGCTTATTTGTTCCAACGATATGATATTCCCCGTTCGTCAGTCTCTAGTCTGCTTGCATTGGGCCACCCGTCTCTTTCTCCGTCCCTTCTTTTCTAGGCTCTCTCCTCTTTCTCCTCACTTCACTCTTAAACTGTCTTGTCTTGTCCTCCCCTTCTCTTGCTACTGTACTTTTTTTTTCGCCTTTTTGGGAGGCCTCGGCTGCTTCCATATTGTATACGTAATTCATTTTGTTTAATAAATAAAGCGAATAGTTTACTATTTATTTTCTTAAAAAAAAAAAAAAAGGCTTCATGTTAATGTCTCGACCCCTTCTAAAATAATGTTTCTACTTGAAGTTTTAGAGTTTTGCTGCAAGGAATCTATATGCATAGTCTCCTCATATATTAATAGAGCTAGCCAGGTACGCACCTTTTATATAAATACTAATTTGGCTATAATTAAAACTCTTTATGTAATATATCGAACTTTTATAATTATGAAGTTTCAGTCGGAACTAGCTTGAAAAAGAGGAAAGCCTCAGGCAACTCTAGGTTGAAATTCGGTGAGTGTTCGGTGGTCGATTTTGAGTTCGAGAGCGATCGGTGGTCGATTTTGGTCGATATTTAAAATACAATTTTTATATACTTTTTAATAATTAATATATATTAATAATTTAATTTACTATTTATATATTAAATATTCAAATTTAGATTGAAATATCTATTAGTATTTCTAATATTGATAAGAGATAAATGGCGATTCAGATGGGCTCTAACGTATCTTAACTAGTGAAGGGTATTTATGATAATTTTTCACATATCGGAGGACATGTGTGATATTATCAATTTTAGAAAGATATTGATAAAATTAATAGTCCTTATCCCTAATTAATATATATAAATATTATTATAATTATTATTATTATTATGTTCTTTTACACCGAAAAAAAATATACTAATGTTATAGGCATAATAATAAAATAATACTACATCACAGTATGTAGGTACTTGGCAAAAGGTGATCTAAATAAAGCTTTTGAGTTATGACAGCGTTAAGATACTATAAATAAATAAATAAAACGATTTAAAGTCAAACAAACTTAATTATGGAATTATTTAATTACAATTGTATCATATAGAATTTGATGCTGCAAAAGATATAAAATAATTAACGCATACATGTGTATCTCACGAATGGCTAGGATCCTCTCTCGTGATTTTTAATTAACATGTGCCCAAAATGTAATTCCGCAGCGCGTTGACCAACAATTTTAAATAATTTGAAAAATTAATAGAGTTGACCAACAATTTTAAATAATTAGAAAAATTAATAGCGTTGACTAACAATTTTAAATAATTAGAAAATTTAACAGAAGTAAATTAAATAATCGAGTGCGTGTCGTGGAAGTTTCATAGCCCATAAAAAAATTCGAGTGCGTGTTCGTGGAAGTTTCATAGCCCATAAAAAATTAGGTGAAATGCATACAGTCGCAAACATAGTCAATTACGAAAATATTTCTGTAAAAGCGAAACTAGGTAAGATGTCCTACAATAGTAAAATTATGCAGATATGTTCCTCGTCGTGCCTTTTGCAATGACATATCGAAAAATAATTATGCAGATATGTCCCCGCAAAAGGCACGAACATATCTCGCATAATTTTGGACTTTGTAGAGACATCTCACCTGGGCTTCACTTTTTGCGGATATTTTCGTAATTGACTATGTTTGCGTGGACTGTATGTAAATAACCCAAAAAATTATGTTGGCAGCTTTATACATAAGATTTATAATTTTTGGATTTTGCGTGCAGTTAACTCTTTTTTTATTTTATATATATATATATATATATATATATATATATATATATATATATATATATATATATATATATATATATATATATATATATATATATATATATATAATTTTTTATTATTAAATTTAATTCTTTGATTATTTTTACATGTTAGATTATACTATTCAACAAACCACTCACTCAACCATAGGGAGTCCACATCATCCTAACCACTCATTTTTCAATCGAAGAGCTAAACAATCACTAGCACTAATAATTTAGTATTATTGATAGTATTCCAGTATATATATATATGGGTCCGGCTACTATACTATTATTAGTACGATCTCCCTCGTACTTATAAGTCGTTTTCGATGATAGAGCTTCGGAATCGATGATCCATACCGTTAAACGTTATTTATAGCATTTAAAACTTCTAGAAATCAAATTTTATAATTTTTCGGCATCATTTACCTTACAATCAAGATGTCACAAATTAGACAATTTTTAATGGTCGTTATGATATACTTGCTAGTTTAACGGTATAAAAGAATCGAAATTTATTGAATTTTTAATAGAAAATTCTATTCACGCCTAGATAAAGATTAATAACTCCGATCTTGAATTGAAGGATCCGATCATCTTTTTTAAGACATCGTTCGATTTTGATTGTTCATTATATACCCGCTTGATGGACTTTATAATGATTTCAAAAAATTACAAAATTTATTTGATAGAAGTTCCAAATATTTTAGATCATGTTTAACGGTATGTATCGTCGATTCGAAAGTCCCAACATCAAAAACAACTTATGAGTACGAAGGGCTCTATACTCATAAGAGTATAATAGCCCTACAATATATATATATATAGAGTCCGGCTATAGTGCTTGTAAAAGCACCAAGTCTTTGGTGTTGTGATTTTTTTACCATTAGATCTACCCCTTCAATCATTTTCATCCGTTAGATTATACTATTCAAAAACATCATCCAGCCACACATCTATTAATCTAAAAACTTACAAAGACCAACGATTTCGCTTTTAAAAACATAAACTCAATTCTATATATATATATATATATATATATATATATATATATATATATATATATATATGAAAAAAATTAAAGAAAAAGAAAAAACTGTCACGGATAAAAGATGTAATTAATAGAACCACACATGTGAGTGATGGGTCCAGGGGAGGAAGCAGATGCATGTGCTTAAAAAATTAAAATTAAGAATTAAAATCTATGACTCCTCGACCTTTAATTTGCTGTCGCACTCTTCACCTAAATCGTTTTTGCTGCATAAGATGCAACCTGAGCATTATTTATGTCAAATGCAGGCACATCTTCTTTAACTAAAACGACACTCTATGTGATCGGAGATAAGTATATTTATTTTCAGAGAGGACAATTCGGACAAAAATTTAACACTTCCAATCTCATTCGCTGAATAATTTTTTTATTTTTTTTATCAAAAAAATTAAAAAAAAAAGAGATGATTCAAAGCTCTACTTAAATTAGCAGCATCAAGAGGTCCTAAACAAAATCTTGTACGGAGCTTGTCAAAAAATCAGTGTCCTTTTTCAATCATCATGAGTTTAATTTTTTGGCTCTTGCTGATAATCAATGCGTGGAAGGAGAGAGACGTGGCCCAACGCCTCAACCATGCCACTTTGTATCCAGTACCGGACACAACTTTGGTGGACACCGTGCCACAAACAAATTTGTTTGAGCACGGTGCCCGGATGGGCGCCGAATCACGACCCTCAAAAATAAAAATAAAAAAAAATAAATAAATAAAAAATTGGTGGACTCTATTTTTAGAGAGAGAGAGAGAGAGAGAGAGATAGGGTGGGGCAAGGGGGGTGGTGGTGATGTTTGGGCACCGTGTCCATCAAATTTTTGTCCCCTAGTAGTACGGTACCTACCTTCCTGGCTGAATTATTGGTGGGGTGGGCCCCCCAAAATTTCCTTTTTTGATTTTAGAAAAATGTGTAGGTTTTAGTTTGCCTACCACTTACACACTGTTTTGTAATCAAAATTAGGCTAGAACTTCCGTGCTATAATATTATTTTCGATCTTAGGGCGTTCAAATCGACGATTCTTACCGTTAAATATGATCTAGGGTATATGAAGTTTTTAGAAATAAAATTTTAGTTTTTTCGATAGCGTTTATTCAAAATAAGTAAATTTTTTATGCAAAATACCCCTCCGCCTTCTTCTCTATTGCTTCACCTCCCTCCGCCTAGCCGCCGCCTCGCCCTCGCCCTCGCCCACATCCCCTACACTCTTCTCCGCCGCTCACCCTCGCACGCCTCTCCATCTATGCCCACTCCGATCTTCTCGAAAAACAGAAGAGGAAGGACGACGGCTGAGCGAGGTTCGAAAAGAAGACGAAAATTGTGAGAGACATTTTGGTCATTTTGTCACGGTGTGACCCCTGTAAATATTTTTTATTTTTCAAGAAGGCAAAGTATAAGTTTTTAAATAAAAATAAAGTAAAGTGAAAAAGCGGATATTGACAAAGCGGTTTTCTGTAATTTAGACTTAGCTACAAATATCACTGAATAATTTGGTACTATGTTCTCAGACCCTCTGACATTTTCCATACACAGGTCTTTTCAATGGTCTAAATCATATCAATTAAATTATTTAAATTTAAATTTTATATTATAAATTATTACAGATTACTTTTGGGTCTACCTCTTCGCCAGCTGTTTCTCGGTCCCATGTCATTATTTGGTTCACCTTCACAATTTTGATTTTGAGGTGCAAAAGCGATGGTATAAATTTGACAGATTTAGGGTGTATGATTGAATAGCATTATTCTTTGATTCGAATTTGTGTTTGTCGTTAGGTTACGCCAAATCTACGGGCTTTGTTTGGTATTACGAAAAAATTAAAAAAAAAATACCAATTGACAAAAAAACTTTCTGTAATTTAGACTATATTGCTACAAATATCACTGAATAATTTGGTACTATGTTTTCAGACCCTCTGACATTTTCCATACACAGGTCTTTTCAATGGTCTAAATCATATCAATTAAATTATTTAAATTTAAATTTTATATTATAAATTATTAAATATTACTTTTGGGTCTACCTCTTCGCCAGCTGTTTCTCGGTCCCATGTCATTATTTGGTTCACCTTCACAATTTTGATTTTGAGGTGCAAAAGCGATGGTATAAATTTGACAGATTTAGGGTGTATGATTGAATAGCATTATTCTTTGATTCGAATTTGTGTTTGTCGTTAGGTTACGCCAAATCTACACGCTTTGTTTGGTATATAAGCATTGCCGCACGTTAAAAAAATATTATGTTTGTGCGTAATATTATCTTTCGCGTATCGCGATTAGTTGGTTGTAATATATTTTCTGCAGTCACACCAGAGAACGCATCAACTCTATTTTATCTAATATCGTTAGATGGCGGGCCTCAGCTAAGCCACTTTGACTTCATTTTTTTGATGATTAAAAAAAAAAAAAATGTCGTGGTTAAATACAGTTGCATACTTAGGCCTCATTAAATATGTGGTTAAACTGAACACAGTTGCATTCCATCATTTTGGATCTATTTGTTTCGCCCAAAGTGAAATTCAAATTGAAAGAGGTTTTCGAATGAATTAGTGTCCGTTTGGTTCGGGTAAAAGAGATTTTCAAATGAATTAGGCTTAAATTTTAAATTTTAAAATTAATAATTATTTTTTAAAATATTTTATTTTGAATTTTAATTTTTAATTTTTAATTATTTAAATTTTAAAATTGACATTTCAGATTTGTAACTTGAGATTTGATTTAAAATTTAAAAGTTAAAAGTTATAACTTTAAATTTTTAAATTTGATATTCAAAAAATGTAGATTTTAATTTTAAATTATTATTTTTAATTATTTAAATTTTATATTTGTTAGATTTTATTTAAAATTTAAAATTAAAATTTATAACTTTAAATTTTTCAATTTGAGATTTAAAAATATGGATTTTAATTTTGATTTTTATAATAATAAAAGTTATCTATTTAAATTTAAAATTTTAAATATAAAATAAAAAATTAAATTCAAATATAATAATTGGGGTAATATCATTATTTTCAATTTATAACTATCCATTATTCTTTCTTACTCCACATTATTTATCCAAATGCTATTTTTCTTAATCCCGAGAACAACTCAATTATCATCCAAACGCAAATTTGGTCTATTGCAGATTTAACCCTGAACTTAACCCTATCCCTGAAACAACTAATTCTTACTTTCGTTTCACCGTTTGTTTGTATAGTCGTAGAATTGAAATTTTCTTTCTTTTTGAGAGAAATAGATAGCATGCTATCCGATTCGTTTATTTCATTTAAAAATAAACTTAGCTTAAAATGTGAATCAACTAGTATTCGAATTTGAAATTTCGGATACCAATCATCAAGCCCTTTGCCACTTACGACATTAACGGTCGGTGAAATTTTTTTAGTTATGTTGTTTGTTTAATAAGAAGTGATCCAATAGCATAAAGCTAAAGGTTTAAGGGATGGATTAATATTTTATTATTTAGTTTTTCTCTATAATTGACTTCGACATAGGGTCGATCAATGTCAATTACGTTATTTTGGGAGTTTTTAAGTTTTGATCGAAGTTAAAGTTACAATTAGCCAAACAACGAAAGAGAATATTTACGGCCGAAAACTATTTCACTTCTCTACACTTTTTGTAAACAAATAAAAAACAGCATTTTCAAACTAAGTCTTGTTGGACCTGTAAATATTTGCAGGTGCTGAAAGAGGGATTGCTGGCTTTAAATAGGCCACCATTCTGTCCTATGGCAGAAGGCTAAGTTAACTCGAGTCATGTTTAAAATACACTTGATGCTGAGTTTGGCTGAGTCATGTTCGAAGTGGCATAAGGTTGATTGGACCCAATCACAATCGAGACCCGTAAGCGTTGTGTCTGTACATTTTAAGTGAATTAATAGCTTTTTTCTAGCGACTCGAGTTTTTAGAAATAATGATTAGCGCTAACCATACATGATGCTTTGACCAAAGAAATGTGTATAGGAGCCTACAAGCTCTCCTAAGGGCACATTTGATTCGAATTATGTAATATTATAGAGTATCTCGACATATCCAGATATTTTAGAATTCAGCGTGAGATTACTACTGATACTGCATTTGCGCGTTTGATTTAATACAGTAATACAATACTGGATTGCAGTGTTTATAGTATTACTACGTTTGGTTCAGTTTATAAAATTTAGTAATTCTGACATAAAAATATTATTTTTTCAAAATTACCCTTGTTGTGGCATTTATTTAAAACAATGTGCATCTAGGCTCCAGATAGTTGGAGGCACATTTTTAGAATAATTGATTTGCATTTACGATCGACAAATCTTACCAGATTTGAAAATATATTTCTATATATCAGCAATTGTATAGATATTGGAATGAGTACGCATATCTATATATTGATTAATATGGAATATAAATAGGAGTTAAACAACAAAATTCATGCTGTGGACTCCATACATCTTAGTATTTTAACTTTGCAGATATATTTTAAGCATAGAAAAAATTTATGAAAAATAGAGAAAACCCTCTAATCGCATTTTACTATTCTTAAACTCAAAATTAGATAAAATAAAGTTATAGAAAATTACAAACTTAGCTTGGTTTTACATGAAAACTAATTAACTACAAAGCCCACCCAACCAATTAGAAGCCCATTGAGCCCAAGTTAGATTAGTATATTACATCTTTACAAAAACAAACTAAGTACTTTTTTCAATATACTTTCTCATAGCATCGTAATACACAGAGAGTGAGCAACAATGATGATAAACATGATAATTGGAGCTAAAATTATGTAGCATTAATGCATTCAATGTTTAAGACTTGTAAATAGCATATCAAGTCACACACAAGCATATACTGAACCCAAAATTATCATAGATCGTAAAGAGTTACTTCATAAGAGAAAAACTTCTTCAATGGTTACATAGATAATAAAAACTAATGTACAATTCGAGTTCTTTAATCTCATTAATTGACATGTTCTAAACAGGGGGTGCCTCACACTTAGAACACCACTCCTTTTACCCAGAGGATTCCTTACAAAAGCACAAGTTAAATTTGCTGTTGCATCAGAGAAACCAACTACAACAGCCGAGGAAATGCGGCGAGGGAACGCGACCGGTCTGCCGAATCCGCGCCACCTGCCTTGCTGTTCTCGCTGCGCGACGGCTTCTCCTGGCCTCGGCTATGGCTTGTTTTCTTTCCACTTTACGACGCGTGACTGCAAGCTTTTCTGCCATATTCTGCTGCGCACGGGCTTTCATTTGTTCGGCCTGAGCCTGAAGATAGATAGTTCACACAACATGTCATTTTACACGCGGAATTAATCGTGTTTGATCAAGCCTTAACATCACATAAACTTAGAATTCAATGAGCATTGTCTTCCTAAAAAGAATAAAAGAATAAATACTAGTCGAATATATGATTGTTTTATGATAAAAATCCATGTGTTCTCGCCATCTAGTAGACCCAATATTGAGTTTTTCTCTTCATTCCTTGATTTACTGTATGGTATATACATTATGATTCAAACAAACTAGTACTACAAATAATCTTTTTACAGTAAATTGAGAACACTTCTAAATGGGAAAGTTGTAAATGAAAGTTACCTCAACCCTCGTCATTTCGGCCTCAAATTTTGCTTTTTGCCGACTCTCCCATTCTTGTATTTTGAACTCCTCATGCTTATATCTGCATGATGCAAAAGCGCGCGGTTAGAGTCACAGCAAGAACATGACAACATTTGTATTTTTGATTTTATACGTTTGACTGCGATTATTCGACATTACCTAGCGACACGTTTAGATCGTTGAGACTCCTCCCATTCCGCGGCGCGGGCTTCATTTTCCTTCCTTGCATTTTGTTCTGGATCAGCAGTTTCATTAGGCTGAAAGTTAATTTCCGGATTCTCTTTACTGGCCCAAGAGGCAATGTTCATTTTGCCTAGCTGCAAGCCGAGAGCAGCGATTTCTCTTCTCGTTCTCAGCTGAAGTTCATTGTTGGACAACTCCGATATCCCGCACTTGGGAGTCGAAGGCATCGAACAAAGTGGGCTTAGAACGGGCGTTATAGCCCCAATCGGAGTACCAATTCTTGATGTTTCTTGGCTTCCAATGGGAGTCATCTCGGTTCCGGCGTCCTTCATTAAGACTGACTCGACAGAAGTAACTGCGGGACAGAAAAAGAATTGCAATCTCACATTTCTTTCAAACTTGTTATGTTCATATGGCCTACAGGCTATAGATAACTAAAAACAATTTGTACAACCTAAGATTACAAAAATTGTGGATTTATGAGCAAATGATCAGAGAACCTTTTGGTGCACTAGCAGAAACTCCAAGCATAGAAATCTTCTTGTTCTTGTGATTAAGCCCATTCTGAGGTCTAGTTACACTTCCCGAATCTCCACTTACAGGAGATAAATCAGTCAACACACTTATCGCATTCGCCGATTCTGAGCTGGCGCGCACGCAATTAGGATCAAAGGAAAACTTCGCACCGGAACTACTTTTTGTATCTGCAACTTGAAGAAGCTGGTGCTTTTGCTCTGCACTATTGACAGCCTCCGGAGCCACCCTAACACAGTTGGAAATGATCGCTTGTCGAGATTTCGGGCCTTGTGGAATGGTCTTCTTCGAGGCATCTGGATTCGAATGCATAAGATTCCGATTTACTATCCATTTCTCTGCGTCGTTCCACTTCGAAGGCGCATGCCTGATAAACGGACCAATTACCGGATGTTGCACTGTTCTCTCTCCTCTTTGGAACTCAAAACTAGTAGTTGAAACATTGTCTTGCCCACTTTCATTGCCATTACAATCTTCTTCCGAAGGCATAATGGAGTCTGCTGTGTTTAAGCTGTCAGTTGGCTTAAAATTACCGGAAACACCTGCTTGATTGTTCTGAACTCCACTGCTATCCATTTTAGACTCCAATTCAGAAGTTTCCGAATTTGTATTCGTGCCGAGGGTGAGACCATCTTTAGGGTCTTTCATGGCATCTGTGAACAACAAAAGATAATAACTAACGTAGATTAGACGGCGAATTTTACATACATATATATATCCTCTGACATATGACACCCTCAAAGATCCTCAAAAAAGCTACTGATGTGTTAGCATCCATGTTGGTACAACACATGCAAATTGGCTTGTACAGTACAATTAATCCGACGCATAAACAGATACAGGCATGAATTTTCAAATATACCTACTCAGATTTTCAACAACTTACAGCTAAAATTACTTCAAAAAGTAGGATTATTTTTTGCACAGGTACGACTTTGTGGCGATCTAATTAAGTATCTTTTAGAGATATTAAACATGGTTCACTTTAGATTTTAGAAATCGACAGTAACATAGTTAATATATCAGCATATTTTGTACCTTCTTCAACAAGATCTCCGGCCAATAAGCTTCTTCTCGAGTGCTCCATTTCGTCGAGCTTAGAAGGGGATGCTCTGGATGAGTTGTTCCCCACTTCCCTTTTTCTGCTACTTTGAGAACCCAATAGTTTCATCTTCAGTTTAGTAGGGGAAATCACTCCCAACTGCACCCACAATTCATAAATCAAATTCAAATTAAGTACTTTACTAATTAGCTCACTCTATGTAGAGATCTAGAGCACTCAAAATCTTAAATTCTAATCCACATGCTGTGTCCCACACAAGTTAGAAAAATTGCTTTTAGCATGTGTACTGTGTTTGAGATTGAAAACTCCCACCCACCAATATTAATTCGACGAAAGCAACAGTGCACGATTGATCGAATAAATGCTAAACTGGAAAATTGATCAATAATTAACTAAGTTGCATGAACATTCTATTAACATGGTTATGCATATCTAAAGGACTAGTTCAACTCCCATAAAAATCCCACATCAAACACACTTTTAGTAATAAAACTACTAAAAAAATTAATAATAAGAAGCATTTTTTATCATGCACCTTTAATCTACCAACAAAAATAAAAAAAAAAAAAGATAGGAAGAGTTCAGATGCATTCATTACATTTTCAGAAAATGCAGTAAGAGGATTTTTTTTTTTTTTTATCAACTTTAATCTACTAGTTCAACAAACATGAAAAAATTAAATAAACAAATAACTTGTTACAAACTCTATTATGGAAAGACCCAGTTTACTAAACTTCTATAGGAAAAGAAAATGAGAGGCATTTTGACCAACTTTAACTTAACACTAGAACATTATTATCCTGCTACCAATAAAAATAAGATATACCGACCCTCCCTAGAGCAAGTGGTAAAGAGCTTGATGGTTGGTATCCGAGATCCAAGTTCGAATACTAATTGATTCACATTTCTAGCTAAGTGTATTTCTAAATGAAATAAACGAAACGAGTAGCGTACTACCTATCTCTCAACAAAAAAAAAAAAAAAAAAAAAAAAGAGGAGATATCCTAAAACTAAAACAAACCAAAGAAATAATGGAAAGTAGTTTCCTCCACTTCATTAAAACATAATAAGTTTAAAAGATAACATACATAACATGCCAAAAAGGAATGGGTCATTAGATTTTATAGTAGTAACAAATGGAGACATTTCATGAGAAATGCATGAAAAAAGATAGAGTTGGTATTTTACTTTGGCTCAATAAACTTGTACCTGAATTTTGCGGATCCTCTCATAATCCATGGAGAGAGAGAGAGAGAGAGAGAGAGAGAGAGGGTTTTGGGGGGGGAGCTAAAACTCAGGAGTAAACTCAGGACTTATAGCAGGAACTGATGGTATTTGTAGACTCTTTGTCAGAGACAGTGGAGGGGAGGGGATAAATAATAAACTTATTTCCTGAACCTGCTGTACCTGCGTATCTCATACATTACACAGAATACATCACATTTCTTTTTCTGTTTTTTGCGCCTTTTGGAGGTACTAGCTGTCTCACTCTGTATAGCTAATTTTATTTATTTAATGAATAAAACAGCTAACGTATTATCTTCCTCTAAAAAAAAATGTTAAAATTAAAAATTACAGAAATTACTTATTGATACGGTCTAAAATCTAATGTTGAATATATAAATATTGAAATAAGTTTCCTACGAGAACTTAGGTTGTTGAAGAATAACTGTGATTTTGTATTCTTTCACAGATATCATAACAGAATGTTCTGAATTTAAATCCCACGATATTTCTGGTCTTAATAAATTTCTTATGTAAAACATATTAAAATAAAGGGGCAATTGCTTATATACCCCTGAAAAGTTCCCGATTTTCTAATTTATCCCTCTTAGAAGGCTAATATTGAAAATACCCCTCCTACGTTCCAACCTATTTCTAATATACCCTTAGAGTTAAAATCTGTTAAGTAACTCTGTTATTTCTGTAAAATTATTATTTTGCCCTTTTCAAATATACCCTCCTACCATTACTGTTTTTCTTATTTGCCCTTAAAGTCAAGGGCACAAAAGTATTTCGACTTTTGGTTTTTTCCAATATACCCCTCTACCGTCACCATCCTTTCTTATTTGCCCTTAAGTTAAGGGCAAAATTGGTATTTTAATTTTTTTTAACTGTGGTAAATATTTAACTCACGTTTAACCCAGATTAACTTAACAGGAGATAACTGCGGGGGTATTTTGCAAAAACGGTGGAACGTATGAGGGGTATTTTAGAAAGAAAAAAAAAATAGGGGTAGATCGGATATTTTCAGACGCATGAGGGGTATATAGGCAATTATCCCTAAAATAAATGATTTGGAAGAACGAATCACGCGGCATTGGCTAATCATTTCGCTCAAGACATTTTGGTATAAATACAAAGTAATTATAAAAACATGTAATTGAATATACAGTAACTATATATTACTTGTTCTATTTTGTAATATACAGTAATTTTAGATTTTATAGTTAGAACCAGTAATTAAGAGGTAAATTATTCCTCATATTAATCTGTGTTTATCTTTATTATTTTATAAATAAAAATTAATAGTTTATAATGTATGATATATTATTATGATGTCATTATATAGTTTGACCTCTCAAAAGCTACTCCAGTTTTTTAAAAAAAAGGAAAAAAGAAAAATTAAAAACATTGATATTGAAGTACAAATTTAGAGGGGCACGGTCGTAATTTTAACCAACTAATTATTAGCCCCGCTAATTAAGCCGAGGAATCCAAAACCTCGCCGAGTTTTCACCGCCTCAACGCTCGGCGCGGGCTTTTTCAAATCCTTTTATTTTGGCGCCTCGCCCGGTCAAACCTTCTCTTCCCAAAGCGAAGACTCCGAGGCCGGTGACCGACACGTGTCCGCTCGACGTGTGGGCCCCACAGATCAGCTTCGCGACCAGTGATATGTAACGGTTGCGCTGAATACGAGTTTAGACCACATCCAACTCGCACGAAACCTAACGTATGACGTGGCACTGATGCTACACTGACATGTATGGCCCACATCACCTGGGCCCCACGTGTCAGCCTCGCGGAGTATTTTAATATGTAAAATAAAAAAAGAGTTACATCGAAGAATTTTTGGGAAATATAAATATTTGATTGATAATGCCCGCTGTATGCTAGTGTTGCTGTGTATCATACAGGAAAAATTATTGCTGCACCCGGTGTATCATTGCGTTCTACACCGCACCGTTAAGTGATTTACGAATGATAATTAGATATGATATGATCTTCAGCATGTAAAAAATTTACATAATTAAAATCTCCCACCACTAAATTTCGAATACTAACAATCAAACTTTTTGTCACTTGCGCTAAAAATGACCAGTCAAATCACTAAATTTTTCTTATTATATCAAAAATGTAATATGCATAAAAGTTGGTGTCAAAAAATTATAATCTTCAATGAATAGGCCTTTTAGATGTTATGGAATGCATTAGATGAGTAATATATTCTAATTTTAAGCTTTCATGTCAAAATTTTAGAAATACAGAGTGTGAAAATACAAATGTACCAATACATCCAGTGCAGATAATAATTTCTCCTGCACAAAACCCTAAAAATGAATAATAAAAATGAATAAATATGAAAAGGAGAGAAAGAGGAGATTCTCTCACAGCCCAAAAACTGGAACAAACAAAACCCTAGCCACCAAATTTTGCTAGGGGGAGAGATCATAACAAAACTCTTCCCAAGTTTCCTCAAAAGATAACAAACCCTAAAAAAAGTCATTCACATTGTTAATAGCCTAATAGGGTTTAACAAAACCCACCATCTTTTGTCTTTTTCCCTGCACCCACACTAGAATGGATGTGTTGTGCACACTTTAGATAACATCTATTTCATTAAAAAATAAACCCTTCATAGTTGGAAAATGTTGCAAATTAAGTATATTAATCATAATCTACAATGTTCCAGGAGATTGAGCATCCATGTTGTGTAATTTGTCACGACTCTTTTTTTTGAGAGAGAGAGGGATAAGTAGCATGCTATCCGTTTCGTTTATTTTATTTTTAAATAAACTTAGCTGAAAATATGAATAAATTATGATTCGAAGTTGGATCTCAAGTACCAACCATCAATCCTTTTGTCACTTGCTCTAAGGACGGTCGGTAATTTGCCATGACTCACACAAATGTTGTGCACACATTGTTCTTTTTGAAGTACTAAACTTAGTCGAATTTTCGGTTTCAATTAATATATTTATTTAAGTTTCTAATTCATATACACTTTAAAACAGCAACATTACGCGGGTTTCGATCGCATCTTTTTCAAATAGTGCTTAGACCGTATAAATCTAACTGAGCCAAACTTTTCGAGGTACAAAAACTTTTTTAAAATTAGAACTTTGATAGTTTGATATAATAAGGGTGCTTTAATTTATGTGGTACTCCACATTATCAAAATGTTAGTTATATTTAGGTTTGACTAAAATGAACAATGAGGGCCCTATAGGGTAGGGCATTAGGTTGTTGTCATAGTACTTTAAAAAAAAAAGCATAATTTTGAATTTGGATATACGGAATTTGTTAATAAATTCAAAATTTGAATTCAAATTCATTCTAGGCTCCTAGCACATCAATTAAATGGATGTACTTATCTATGGTTTAAAAATTGTACCACTACATTTAGTTTATCATATATATATATATATATATATAGAGAGAGAGAGAGATGTCTTTGTTCAGATGACCCTTAACTAACTGGCACTATATTTTTTTTTTCTTTTTTATTTGAAGGGGAAAAAAACTTGGTTTTAGACATTTTTATTAATATATCACAAATTTAGATGTGTACGAGAATTTTAACAATGTAAACCCCTCTAATTTCAACTCAGTAAATAGCATAAAAAGAAAAAAAAACAATATAGTTTTTTCAAAAAACCAATGGTTAATTTGTATAGATTTAAAATGACTCCCTAATGTTTTTTTTAAAAAAACTAAACAATTTTGTTAGAATCAAACACCTACCAGAGATCGCACGTGACCTCCCTTTTTTCTTTTCACTAAAGCAACTCTTGATCACGTGCGTTTCTTGCGGACATTTCTTTTGATTCTAAGAAAATTTTCAAAATTACCAACGAACGGAGCTAAATCAAATTTATAAAAGAAGTCCAAGTGTTAGTTTTCAAATCATGTTAAAAGTTTATGGGTGGAGTCCGACTACTATACTCTTATGAGTACAATCGCCTTTGTACTTATAAGTGGTTTTTGATAATAGAAGTTTGAAATCGACGATCTATACCGTTAAATATTATCTAGAGCACTTAAAGTTTCTAGGAATTAAATTTCATAATTTTTTTGACATCATTTACTATACGATCAAAATGTTACAAAATTGACAAGTTTTAACGGCCAGTATGGAATACTTGCTAGTTTAACCGTGTAAAAGAATTAGAATAGATTGAATTTTTTTATAGAATATTCTATTCACTATCTAGATAAAAATTAATAACTCTAATCTTAAATTGAATGATCTGATCATCTATTTATAAAACGTCGTTTGATTTTAACTGTTCATTTTATGCTCGCTTGATAGACTTTATTATGATTTCAAGAAATTATGAAATTTATTTTTTAAAAGTTTCAAATATTTTAAATCATACTTAATAAAATGGATCATCGATTCGAAAAGCTCAATAAAAAACAATTTAGGCTTAGTTTGGTATAAAGGACTATCTAACGCTATTAGATAAAATGGAGTTGTAGAAAAAACATATAGAGATATGCTTCTGCGTTCTTCGGTGGGAACGCAGAAAATATACCGTAACCGACTCATTAGGTATTTTCCAACGTACTTTCTCACCGCACGTAACGCAATCTCCCCGCAATACCAAACGCCTTATATCTCTAGTCTAGGTGGTGTCTATAATTTTAACCAAAACCAGTAATTATCTCTCACCTAAAAAAGGCCCAAACCTTATATGGGCCTCATTCTAACTGGGCCGTACTACGGCCCATTAATATACCCGACCCATTCTTCGCTATAAAACAAAAAGATGCGGAAACCCTAATCCCTCTGTTTATATATCGCCGCCCCCAATTTCACTTCCCTTCTCCCCCCCCATCATCTTCTTCGTCTCCCCTCTCTCGATCCCATTTCCCTCTCCATATTACGTTCCTCTCGATTTCGATTGTTTTTTGATCCATTTCGATCGAATCGATGCAGAGGCCTCGATTCGTGGAGCGTGATGATGAGCTATAAATGTCGCCCCAGGCTTACGATCTCTTCTACGATCAATGGTGATCGACATTTCTATCTGACTCCTTTCCACAAATCTTTGTGTTCAATTTCATTTTGTTTTCCGTCGATTTTTCCCCATATTTTCTCGTCTTTTTTTGTGATTTTCATCGTACGATTTGATGATTTTTCGTTCGTTTTTTTGGGGGAATTTTTGTGCGATCGGTGATGAAATTGCAGAGAATTGCTGATCCATAAATGTGATTATTTCCTCTAAATTATCACCATCTTTCGGCTGAGATTGCACAAATTAATTTGTATTAATTCCCCTTTTTAAATTTTCTTCTTTTTTTCCCCTACTAAAATTTATGGGATTATTACACCTTATTTATTGAATGTCGAAAATGCCATTAGGTATCTGATGCTTAGCTTAATAATACTGTGGCTGGGTATCTCGTAATTATGGCGAATATTGAAGGGTATAACAGGAATTGCGACACTGGTCGCTTCTGTTCTATGAGCTTCTTGTTACTTACTCCCTGTTTACATCTCAATTTTTTTTTAAAGTTTATTTTAAGGCTAAAATGCACAAAATCCTCGTATAAACAACTGATTTTGAACTTTGCCTCGCTTTTTTTTTTTTTGAAAAGTCTCTATTTTGCTCTTTTTTAATTTATGTAATTGTAGCACTTGATAAAAAAAACTATGATTATTTCATCAATATTTTGTATATAAAATACCTGCTACGATCAAATAACTTACCGAGATATTCATTTTACCTTTTAGAAATGATGAGAATGTATTAAAAAAATTTTATTTTTTTAGAATTGGATAATCTTATAAATAGTTTTCTACTAATTTTTAATTTTTTGTAATTTTGAAATGAAGTGTGTATATCATTAGTTCATATACACTATGTGGAGTAGGACTAGTTTCCAGTTAAATCGGATAAAATTTTGATTGAAAATTTTTTATTAAATCTAAAGCAGATTAATATTTATGATGGAAAGTTTTATTACTATATAATATATTGTGAGATTTTTATTTTTAACCGTTTATTTTTAGTTCTTTTCCGAATTAAGTAAATGTTATGTTATTGCGAAATTAAAAAGTTTATTTTTTAATATAGTTCAAATATATTAGATAAAATCTAACGGAGCTGATTATCGATTGAAAATCAAAAATAATTTAGGTGCACGGAGACCTTCATATTCTTAATAACACGCAAGTCTTACTTATACTATCCGTAATAAATGATTTGATTTACTAATTATTTATTTTTTATGATAAAATTTACAAATCAACGATCCGTATTGTTGATTCTAATCTAAATTATTTAAACTATTTAAAAATTAAATTTTATTCTAATCTAAATTATTTAAACTATTTAAAAATTAAATTTTATACTTTTTCAACGGTACTAATATAATGCTGAAAGGTTACAAAATTTATAATTTTAATTGATGATACGCATGCTTTACTTGAAAGTGTCCAAATTAGTTAAAATTTTTATTCGAAAATATTTTAAATTATTTAAAATTAGAACTAGACTCTAGATTTAAATATATAAAACACTTGATTAGGTAACGAACTAAATAGAATTAGGTAACGAGTCATTTTGATTTTGATTCTAATTTATTTCAATTTTGATTTCGATTCTGATTCCAACTTCAGACCAAACGCACCCTTTATGTACAGTTTGGTAGACATGATAATAATATAGAAATGTATAAAATAATAATTTCTAGATATTTTAGATGGTCTAGTTCGTGTTCAATGGCGTTAATCATCAATTTAAGAATTCTATCATTGAAAATAAATCGACAGCTTAGCCTTTCAAAACTTAAATTTTACTTTCTAATTTTCTTTTGAAATAGTCAAAGACATTTTTAACTTTAAAATTTAAGCTAATTATTTATTTTAATAATTTTTTAGCTACGAGAATTATATAAAATAATATTTTATTAAATTCATTATAATTAATTACTATGTATTTAAAATCTGAAGCTAAAGTAGTGCTGTTACTTTAGTTTAGATAGTCGATCACTACTACGGAACTTTCTCTCTCTACATTCTTATAATTTGAGAAAGGATAGGATCATAGGATAAAATGCAGATCTCTTCTTTAGTAGAGAAAAGCAAAAGGAAACCACCATGTACAACCCTTAACAACAGCAGTAGAAAAAGGCATAAATATAAGGCACACAACGGAGCATCATATATAAGAAGAAACCAATTCGTTGTTAGTTTATTATGGTATTACGCCGAGGTTCTTGAGGCCCAACACAATTCCGACCCCTATGATGTGGCCCACGACGCCGCAGGCCAATGTGTCGGCCAGGGTGAACCCGGCCGGGTCGCCCGTCTGCAGCCCGGCGTCACGCGCCTCTAGCTTCAGCCCGGCCGTCGCCTTCCGGTTGGCCGACGGCGCCAGGCCGAACCGCCCGGCGAACAGCATCAAGCTCGTGGTCGTCACCATTATCTGTGTCGATCAGTAATTCTCGATTTAACATACATGCACGATAGATATAAAAGACACATTGGTACCGTTTGGTTCGGGTATAAGCAAAAACTAGTTATTACAAGAATAGGTAAAGTATGAAGATAAGAAAAATAACGTTGGGATGAAAATTGGGTTGTTCTCGAAGATAAGAAAAATATTATATAGTTTTATATAAAAAGTGGAGATGTTGGTGGAGAAAATCGAGAATTACTATTCTCGAATTCGAATAAAAAATTAACGTTTGGATATAAAGGGGGAGATAAGGGTTTATTCCTATTCTTATCCCCTTACCAAACGGTGCCATAGAGAATCATCTCTTTATTATTATTATTATTAATAATAAGTTTGAGCATTTTGATAGCATATGAAAAGCTTTGAGGAGTTACAAGGTTGGTCGGAGAACCAATGAAACCGCAGCGAGCCCCCATGGCTCCTCTCCCCCTCCGCCTCACCGCAGGCAACATCACCTGCATTCAATTTTCTTTTTTTTTAAAAAAAAAATTACATACAAAATGAAATATATATATATATATATATATATATATATATATATATATATATATAATTTATAACTAGCCGATCATGCCATGCATATTTACGATAATGATTCAGAGGAGGCGATTTCGATAACTCGCCATAGACGGAGCTCGGCTCCTGAGGCCGCAGAATTGCGGCACGGAGTTGACGACTGCCGCGGAGGAGGCGAGCTTGCAAGCCATGGCGTCTCTTCTTCTTCTTCTTCTTCTTCTTCCTCCTCCTCTTTGTTTTTATTTTCTATGTATGGTGGTGGTGATAGCAAGAGTGCATGTGTAGGGGAAAAAGAGAGACTTTAATAAAAGCTTGCTAGAGTAAGATTGTAGAATCCAAGCCACATATTAACATATACGGCATATGTGGTCTTTGATGAGGGTGCCCATGGATAACATTTTAGATCCTTCTTGCCGACGTGGCAGAACCTGGTTAGCTTGTGCCAGTTGGATAAGATTTGGTGAGATATTTTTTTCTTTTCCTTTTTTTTTATAAAAAAAATAAAGACTATGGATTAGTAGAAATGTACACTCACTCACTATAATGCTTGATCTGAGTTGTAATTATGATGATAGTATAGTAATAGTAGATACAGATTTTGTTTGAGCCTAAACTTCTTCTTATGTTCCGAATTTAGCTCATGTTTTACCAACTAGAATGCGGATGGTTTGTTAATTTATTTGATTGTATATATAAAAAAAGAGATAAAAAAGAAGAGATCGCAAGCCCATCTATAGCCCATTGGTTAAAATAGGGACTCTGGTCAAGGCCCAACTTGGGCCCAACTTCTCTCGATCCAACTCATAGTTTTCTCTTACTCGAAGAGAACAACATCCTGAGAACTTAGAATAATTGTTCACGAAACAAGAAGAGAAATAAAGTTGGTTATATTAAAGGCTAATTCTAAAAAGTGATGTTAAATGCACCCGCTTTTAACAAAAAAAAAAAAAGTGTTTTGAAGCTTAAGTAAGATAAGAAAATTTCTAATTTTCGATCCAATAGATTTGGGACCAAAATTACTGTGTATTTTTATTTCGAATGTTAATTGAGACATCGACAGAAATCCTGGATTTTTCTTTTTTGTAGTTTACCCAAAAAAAAATAAAATAAAATAAAATAAAATTGTCCACCCCTTCATCCGTATTTATTGCTTTTATTATGTTCTGGATAGAATCTGAGCCATTTCACAAGCTCATTCGTGTTGCGGTAAATTCAGCAATGGAGCGCTTAAGATCAAGTTACCATGTGACATGGAATTAATATATATAGCCCCAGCTCCAGCCTCCTTGTTCAACTTGTTTTTTTTTTCTTTTGAGAAAAAAAGTAACAAGATACTCGCTTCATTCATTGATCAAAATGAACTAAGCTTACAAATTAGAGATAACCAGGGCCTCCTGTGCAATCCCGACAGTTACAAAAAAGAAGGAAAATTAAACGCCCCTATAATTAGGGTGAAACAACCGTTGTACTCTAAAAGCTTAAGCTGTTAAAAGACGGTGTTTAAACACATGGGAGAAAATTAATATGCTAGAGCGACTTAAACTCGACCTCCTCGCTGATAACGTAAAAAAACAATCGTTTCAAAAGCTTAAGCTTTTAACGAACGATGTTTAAATATTTTTATATTTAACAATTACCACTCATTATTCAACTTGTTACTACTCATTATTTGGCTTTATTAATTATCTCCTCAACATAGATCTCTAAGATTAATTAAGGAATATTTGTTATGTGAGTTTATATGTTTAGGAATAAAAACAAAAGAACATTATTATGTGCTTGACATTCGGATAGTAGTGTGGAGGACAATTTGTTCTTTTCTCACGGATACTATGCTATATTAATTTTCCATGTCTCCGCATTTATTGCAGCCCCGACCGTTTACATTTCCTTCTTTAATATCTACTCCATTTTTTTCTTTTTACGTCTCACAATCTCTTCGGAACCTTTCTATTCCTATTTCTAATTTTTCTTTTTACTTTTTACCCATGGCATCTGTATCTAAAGGACAAAAATACTTGGCTGGTATGCAATGTTCTAAATTCGAATCATAATTCATTCACATTTTCGGATAAATATCTTTCAAAAAAAAAAAAAAAAAAGAGTAACATTTCTAGATCAAAAAAATGTCTATCTACAGTATAAGTGTAATGAGCTAACCGGCCAATATTTATATGGGCGGACATTGGATACAAATTAATTTAAATGCATTTTGTTGCAGATGAATGAGTCACGGAATCACCAGCGCAACATTATAAAAATAGTATATTTACATGGTACAATCAATAATAATGGCCATATAAAACCTGAACTACAAGAAATACATTTGTCCTCCGTAAAGGGTTTCTTACAGGTTGCAGTATCGACTTTCGTGCATAATTTTTTTAAAAAAATTTAAGACGTTGACTATCAAATTTTAAGTCGACATACAAGGTAGGCTACATTGGTTCGTAAGTGGGGCATTTGTTTTTATATGTCGCACAAAAACACGAGCATACACAGATACCTACATATGCTCGTCTTATGAACAACTAATATATATATATATATATATATATATATATATATAGAATCGAAATTAATATTTTTAAAAGTATTATTTCGGTGCTTTATTAGGTTTTTAGTCGGATATCTTTCTTTAATTATTAATAACCTCAATTAAATACTATTCTACCTATCACCATCTACCCCCATCATCTCAACCTCACATCTCTCCATCATATATTATAAAAATTGAAATGTTTTAATCATCACGGTCATCGTCGTCGTCGTCGTCGCCGCCGCAGCAGCAGCCGGCATAGCAAACTGCGCACGCACTCCGAGGCGCGTCGGAGTTGGATAAACCGTGGACTGAAAGGCAAGCCAGCGTCGTCCGTTTTGGGCGTCCCTATGCATGCGTTGACCATCTCCCCGGCGAAGGAATTGATTTATTTATACTTGATAGCGCATACAACGATTACATCAGTGTGCTCCGGATAAGTAACATCAAATTTAATGGTTGATATACATAAAATTTTAAGTTCAAAGCATAGTTATTTTATATTTTTAATTAAATTTATTTTTACTTGATGATTGGTGTATCACTGGTCATCTCTAACGTACGTGGTGGTGTGGTCAAAGCTTGATGGTTGGTGTATAAAATTTTAAATTCGAAATCTAATTATTTTATATTTTCAACTAAATTTATTCTAAAAAAAATTAAGCGGATCGCATCCATTGTTTTTCTTGTTCGATATTTTTAAAATTTATTAAAAAATTTTGTAACAGATAGGTGAAAAAGATAACTAAGTGTATAATAAAATATATACATTTGTTTTCTAAATTATAAGCTAGAGGTTAAGGTCGTATTTTTTGGATTAAGATGCATCGTTTCGTAAGATTTATGGAATATGATAAACCATCTCATAACTAAAATAGCTAACATATCAAACTATAAGAGTTTTTAAGAAATAAAAATTGAAGTTTTGACTTGCAATCACACATAAATAATTTTCATACTGAATAAATTATCATTAAATATCTTATTTCGATATTCAAAAGGGAACATTATTAAGGAGCTAAATTCAAAATCCCAATTTGCAATCGCACCAGAATATGTCACCATATATGAATTATCTTTAGAAAAGCGATTTAGACATCCGAACGGGACCCATATGTTTAAATGTATGTATAAATTAATATATATATATATATATATATATATATATATATATATATATATATATATATATATATATATATATATATATATATATATATATATATATATATATATATATATAAAATTTCTATCTTTTTAAAAGTATTTGTCATTTCTTGTAAGTTTTTAAATTTCTGGATTAATAAATATACGGTTAGGATGATGTGGGCCTCTTTGGGTTAAATGGGTGGTTGGTTGAATAGTATAATCTAACGGGTGAAAATGATCAAAGGTGTAGATCTAACGGTAAAAAAATCACAAGCACCAAATGCTTGGTGCTTTTACAAGCATCATAGCCGGACTCTCTCTCTCTCTCTCTATATATATATATATATAGAATTGAGCTCGTATGCTTTTAAAAGTCATTTGTAACTTTAAATTTCGATTTTATAGATGTGATGTTAGGATGATGTGAGCCCCCTTGCTAAGTGGGTGGGTGGTTGGTTGAATAAGATAATCTAACGGATGAAAATGATCAAAGGTGTAGATCTAACGGTAAAAAATTTACAAAAGTGCTTGGTGCTTTTACAAGCACCATAGCCGGACTCTATATATATATATATCAACATATCAATTATGTGTATCACAGTTGCCTCAAAACATAATTTTTTTTTTGAGAGATAGGTAGCACGCTATCCGCTTCGTTTATTTTATTTAAAAATAAACTTAGCTGAAAATATGAATCAATTAGGATTCAAACTTGAGTCTCGAATACCAACCATTAAATTCTTTGCCACTTGCTCTAAGGAAGGCCGGTTAAAAACATAATTATTGGTGTTTGAGATTTTAAGTTTGAAGACTTTAGTAGCAAAATTAGAAACAACTCCAACAATATAAACTCTCACTGTGTGCAAGAATCACATGGTCTCTTCTTCTGCTACCATTGTTGATTGAAGCATTATTTCATTGACTTTTTTTCCTTTTTTTTTTAATTTGAGCTTCCTCTCTCATCACTCATGACTCACCACCCACATGGGATTAGTTGTGTGCATCATTTCCCACCAATATAATAATTTTACATCAAAAAAAAAAAAAAAAAAAAAACAGGTTTCTCTGCAGTAAACACATTAAAATACTGCAGCTACAGGAGAATCCCAGTGCACTAGACCCTATTTTATAGTTCTAGAAATATAATTGCTCATTAATGTGCACAAATTGGAGAAGCAGAAGCTCTTCTTAACCTGCCTTTTGGCTTTCTCCTCCCAGCAGCTACTGCATTGCCCTGTTGTCCTTCTACTGCTGCAAAAATTAATGGGTGTTGCATGCAAAGTGGTCCCCCAAAAAAGCTACATCTTAGAGGAGTTATGAAAAAGGGAGGGAGGGGAAAAGACAGGATAGAAACTACCCATTCTTGGGTGGAGGGTTCACTCTGCAATTTTGCCATCCAACTCATCTGAGTTGTTTGTTGGGTTTCTTCTTTCTTTTTTCTTTTTTTTTCTTTTTTTTTTGGATTAAGATAGTAGGAGTTGTGGGGACTTGTCTAAAGATTTGTTATTGGTTGGATCTGAGGTTTTAGCCTTTGGGGCTTGGAGGAGCATTAATGGGTTTGTTTTCTGGGAGATTTTGGGCTTTTTTAAGGGCTTTTGTCCAGCCATTAAATTCTTGAGAGTGGTCCAAAAGATTTGTTATCTTTGGTGGCATCTAAGATTTTGATAGCTTGTTTTCAAGTTGTTTATTTGTTTTTTTTTTTTTTTGGGTTTGTTTCTTTCCTTTTTCTGGGGCTTTCTTAAGAAGTAGATTTTTGGGTTATTGGCTTGATCTTTGATCTCTTTTAGAGTTGTGGGTGTTCTGCTTTTTAGCCTAATTTGCAGTTCTGAGTCCAACATTTGTGTGTTCTTAGTAGTGATGATCAACAAGGAGCTACAGTAGGGCTCTGTGTGATGTGATTTGCCTTCCTCTCCTCTTCCCAGTTTTGCAAACAAGATGGCTTGTATGAAATTGGGTTCAAAATCTGACTCTTTCCAAAGACAAGGGCAAGCTTGGTATGATTCTCTCTCTCTCTCTCTCTCTCTCTCTCTGTGTGATGTGATTTGTTAATGTAGTCTCTCCATCTTTGTGCTTGTGATTTGATTTGTCTGCTTGGAACTAGAAATTATCAACAGCTACATATGCTTGCTAATATACTTGTTGTTTTTCCTCTCTGACATGTTTCAGACATTTCAAACAGTTTACGAAATCATGCATATTTGCTCGCGTAAGGAACCGTCGAATTTGTTAACATGACAGATCTTTTTGAACAGTCTATGAGCCCAATGTTTTTCATTCCTGAAGACTCATCAATTTGTACAACAAATAAGTAGAAATTTCATGGACAACAATATTAGCTTCTCTTGTGGTAGTGGATCGGCGTGAAAAGCCAGAATGAACATACCGAAGTTCATGGAATGAGTGGTTGTATATGCTTATGTTGTTGATTTGTGAAATCGGATCGATTGAGTGCTGTATCCAGTCCCTCGAACAAGTCGTTTGTTTGTTGATTGACGAGGGCGCTCTAACCATCTTTTACATGCGGAATTTGTGCTTTTTCCTGAACTTTGTAGGTTCTGCACGACCGGGCTTCCTAGTGATGTTACCGTTGAAGTCGGCGACATGTCATTCCACCTTCACAAGGTGATAGTTCATACAATCATGATTCAAATTGTTTTATTTTACTCTCTTTGATTATTAATCCGCGAGTAGTGTTGCTGATGATTAACAAAGAAATCATGTTAACCTTGTTTGGAGGTTGGTTAGTTGAGCATTTTGTCTGATAAACTTCCGAATTTTAATCGAAACTTCTGCAGTTTCCCCTCCTATCCAAGAGCGGCCTCCTCGAAAAACTAATCGACGAGAATTCCGAAGAAGAAGAGGCCTGCATCATAAAGCTGCCGGACGTTCCAGGTGGCGCGAAGTCGTTCGAGCTCGTGGCCAGGTTCTGCTACGGCGTAAAACTAGAACTCACTGCCTCGAATGTTGTGTACCTGCGATGTGCGGCCGAGCATCTTCGGATGACCGAAGAAATTGCCGAGGGCAACTTGATTGCGCAAGCTGAGATTTTCCTCAACCAAGTAGTCCTCAAAAGCTGGAAAGACTCGCTACAAGCACTACAAGCTTGCGAAGATATCCTCCCTCACGCCGAAAAGTTGCACATCGTTAAGAGATGCATCGAATCATTGGCTGTTAAAGCTTCTACAGATCCAAACCTCTTCGGCTGGCCTGTGATAGAACATGGGCCGATGCAAAGCCCGGGAGGTAGCGTTCTATGGAACGGCATAAGCACAGGGGCCCGGCCGAGAAACTGTAATTCGGATTGGTGGTACGAGGATGTCTCGTCCTTAAGCTTTCCAATATATAAAAGGCTAATCACAGTAATGGAATCTCGGGGCACTAGATCGGAGATCATCGCGAGCTCCCTCACATCCTACGCGAAGAAGTATCTTCCCGGATTAAGTAGGCGCCAAAATATTGCACCGGCAGCTTTGAAAGCCGCACCAAGTGAAGAAGAACAGAGGCAGCTGCTCGAAGATATTGAGAGTTTGTTGCTGTTCCAAAAGGGTATCGTACCAACGAAGGTTCTATTTGGGCTTCTTCGAACAGCCATGATTTTGAAGGCAAATAAGTCTTGTATCTCCAACTTGGAGAAAAGGATCGGAATGCAACTAGACCAGGCTACATTGGAAGATCTATTACTGCCAAATTTTTCCTACTCGATGGAGACGCTTTATAATGTTGATTGCGTTCAAAGAATTCTTGAACATTTCATAGCCATGGATCAGGCTAATAACGGGGATGCATCGCCTAGTTTGGTCGATGATGAGCAGTCAATGGGGTCGCCTTCGATGGCTCCGATTACCGCCGTAGCGAAGCTAATAGACGGTTACCTTGCAGAAGTGGCACCTGATGTGAATCTGAAATTACCAAAATTTGAAGCTTTGGCCATCGCAGTGCCTGATTACGCCCGGCCTTTGGATGACGGACTCTATCGTGCAATCGATATATACTTGAAGGTACTTTTCCGAGCAACTCAGTTGTTTTTTTTTTCAGCATCTACTTTATAAGAACTGATTTTTCTATTGTCGTCGAAGCAGTTCTAATTCTTGGAAATTATAATTGCAGTTCTCTTACTAGCTGTGCATCCTGTCTAAGGGTTCTAATCGCATTGCGTAACTAATAGTAAAGTTTCAAGTAGGTTTACCGAACTATCATGCATTGACTATCTCTGAACTGTTACAGTCGCACTCGTGGCTCACGGAATCCGACAGAGAGCAGCTGTGCCGGCTAATGGACTCTCAAAAGCTCTCTCTAGAAGCCTGCACTCACGCAGCTCAAAACGAGAGACTCCCTCTCCGCATTGTAGTTCAAGTCCTCTTCTTCGAACAACTTCAACTAAGGACCTCAATCGCGGGATGCTTACTTGTTTCAGATAATCTCGACGGCTCGAGGCCGTTGAGGAGCGGCATACCGTGCTCTGGGGAGGCTGGCGGAGGTACGGAACGACAAGTTTTACGTAAATCTGTTTAGTTCTACTAGAAGCTTAACTTAATAGCGAATGGCCATTTTAATCCTCTATACACAACAGGAGGGTGGGTGTCGGCTGTCCGGGAGAACCAAGTATTGAGAGTGGGCATGGACAATATGAGGATGAGGGTTTCCGAGCTCGAAAAGGAGTGCTCGAACATGAAGCAAGAGATCGAGAAGCTGGGCCGCGGAAAGAGCGGCGGGTGGAAGGCAGTCCCTAAGAAGCTGCATCTTCTGAGGTTCAAGTCGCAGATGTGCAGCGCGCAGGAGCCGGCGCTCTCAGTGAGTGAGCAGCAGCAGAAGAGCATGAGCGAGAAGCTCGAGAAGCTGCAGGCGAAGATCACAAAGCACAAGAAGCAACTGTCTGCAGATTTGTGAAAATTGATACATGCTTCTGCCGCAACACTAGTTCTGTAAGTCTAGTTTTCTCTTAGTCTTTTCGCAGTCTTCTGTTTCTGCACTTTTACATTAGAGTTCTGAATGTCTCCTGCATATTTCTGCTTGATGTTTTGCTACTTTATGTTTAGTGCCACACCGTCGTCTCTCGCATATATGTTAACATCTAAACTCTATGATGATAATGCGAATCAACATTGTCGTCGTCGTCGTCGTCGTGGTTGCGATTGAAGTGGATTTTAATTTTGAAAATATACGGTAAGTTTTGATGTGAGCATCGAACACGAGCACCATGCACAAATCTGACTCATCATACTATAAAACCGTCAAAATTTAACCATTTTCAAATAAAAAAAGAATGATATTAACAATTCTATATTTACTATATATAGATCATGTGCAACGAAACTAGTTAAGTTTTATCAATAGTGACCATATTTAATGTTTATAAAAGATATATCTCCATCATCCTTATCCTTAAATTAAATGCAAACACGAAAGAGGTTGATTGAAAAAGACACACATTCTAAAATTTGAAGCTTCTCTTTGCACAAGTCGTTGGAATGAATTGTCCTTAATTGCAAATGATTCTTTCACCCAAAATAAATAAATCAATCAATTTAATTCAGGCTTGGAAAATTTGAAAAACCTTTGTTTTTTTGGGAGCATTTTGTCACCAAGTGATTGAGAAGTGTAGCTAACATGCAACATGAATAGAAATGGCTTAGCAAGTCAACAAACAAGGGTTTCTTTCACATGTGGCAACTTGTTTTTTGGAAGTAAAATTTAGTCTTTAAATATCTCAATTCACATTCATAAGGAAACCATTATTTAATGGATTGGGTCGAATTTGTCCATAATGGACGACTCGAAATCCGATTAAAAAACCAACATTTTTTAAACCCCTCTTCTTTGATTTTTATACTTTTTGAGTAGTATAATAACTAAAAAGCTATACCCTATGTATGTGACATTAAGAAAAGTGGGCCCAAAGTTAGGTTTTAAGAAAATGAATCTTTTTGCTTGGATACACCTTAACAGGAAAATATTACTTTTTTCTATTTTTTTAATTTTGTTTTGTTTGTAGGCTCTTACTCAAACAATTGTACAGTGTCTATATTAATCTAATACGCCACCGTTTGGTTCGGGATTAAGTAAAAATTTGTTATTTCATGAATAGACTTAAGTTTACGGTTAAGATGGGGTTAGAGTAATTTTGTGTTTGGTTGAGAATTGAGTTTAGTCCAGATATAGATAAAATAGTATTTGATTGAAGTAGATGGGATACGAATGATGGTGGATAAAATAATATTTTATTTGGTTAGAGTAGTGGGGTAGGGTGGGGTTAGCTAATCCCATCCCAAATTGACTAATTTCGGAATAGCCTATTTAGGGCGGGTTTAGTTCCCCACCCTTCAAATTTGGTGTTTGGGAACAACTTCGGGACTAAGGAGTTATTTTATCTCTATCTCTTAACCCCGAACCAAACGGGTGATAAAAAATCAAGACACAGTTTTATGTTTGAAGCATACAGGCAGAGACCTATATATATATATATATATATATATATATATATATATATATATTTCTAAATATATAACTCTAAATATATATATATTTCTAAATATATATATATATAATAAAAATATTTGTTTTTTTTTTGAGAGAGATAGGTAGCACGCTATCCGCTTCGTTTATTTCATTTAGAAATAAACTTAGCTGGAAATGTGAATCAACTAGGATTCGAACTTGGGTCTCGAGTACCAACCACCAAGCCCTTTGCCACTTGCTCTAGATCTCGAGTACTAACCATCAAGTCGTTTGCCACTTGTTCTATGGACAGTCAGTAATAAAAATATTTGTTTATAACTCATGATGAGGTGGATAAATCTTAAGCCCCCGTTTGGTTCGGGGTTAAGGAAAAAGTAGTTATTCCAAGGATAGGGTTAAGTTTGGGGTTAAGGTGGGGTTAAAGTATTTTTGTGTTTGGTTGGGAGTTGGAGTTAGTTAAGAATAGTGAAAAATAGTGTTTGGTTGAAGTAGGTGGGATAAGAAGGATAGTGAGTTATTATGAGTAGAAAAATAATGTTTGGTTGGGATTTGATGGGATTAGTTAAGTCGGGATAACTTTTTGAGGTGGAGTTTGTTAACCCCACCTCTTTTTTATAGTATTTGGGAATAAAATAGGGGTTAAGGGGTAAGGGGTTATTCCACCCTTAACCCCCAACCAAACGAAAGCTAAAGGATAATTGTGATTGGTTGGATCGCACCACATAGGAATAGGATATATAACTCGCACATTTTAGAATTTTTCATGAGTAATGAGGGCTAACCACTAGATTTGTTAAGTGAAGTTTTATTTTTATTTTTTAATAAAAACTTTTATAAGATAATCTAACGATCTTATCACTCTCATGGATATCATGACTTTTGTGTATTGACATATCTTTTACATCAGTAATAACTATCTCTATCGTAATCAACCACGGGTTCGATAGGTAGTATCTCATATCGCAAGTTTGAAACCTAATTATTTTATATTAATAAATAAATAGAACGAATAGTTTTTTTTTTTGAAAGAAAAAAAAATATTTTCTAATCCTCTGATACATTAAATTTTTTTAGAATTTTGGTAACTATAATATAAAAAAACAAAATTTCTCTTTTTGACTATTTATGTACTATCTTTGGCACTATTATTCCAGCAGATGTCCAAAATATTAAAGAGGAAAGAAACACTTGGCTTTGACCGGAATAGTCAAGTGAACAATATTTCTAAAAATATAAAATGTATTAACTTTTTATATAAAATTCTAAATAAATAAAATATTGAAATTGATCAGCGCTCTTACGAAATTTTTGGATTTAGAACAGATTAAATTCATCTACTCTCTCTCTCTCTCTGGACGTAACAATTATTTTAATTTATTTTAAATTAATATAAATTTGTATATTATATTTATTTAGAAATTTATAATAAAAACTATATTTTATAAATTCATATGTTATATTTTATTAGAAAATATTTGTAATATTCTATATTTTTCTTTTGTTTATATACATTAAATATATTTATACATTTTTTTATTTCTGATGATCTAAAATTTGAGTATGTGTTTTAAAATAAAAGCATCAAAATTTAATTCATATTTATTTCAAAATTTAAAATTTAATTTTGATCCTTATAATTAAAAAATTTTAATTATTTTTATTTAAAATATAATCGTTCGTTTTTATTTAAAAATATTTTAGGTAGCGTTTGGTTCGGGGATAAGTAAGAACTAGTTGTTACAGGGATAGGTACAAGTATGAGGATAAGAGTAATTTTGTGTTTGGATGAAAATAGGGATAAGGATAGGGATAAAGGGATATAAGGAAAAAAGTGTTTGGATGGTATTTGTGGATAAGAGGATAGTGAGGTGGTGAAATGTGAAAATTACTAAACTACCCCTTGGGGATAAGAGGATAGTGAGGTATTTAGGGATAAGAGGATAGTGTTTGAATTAGGGACAACAGTTCCCCAAAAAAAAAAAGTTGTTTGGGGATAAGATTGGGGATAGCAGGATATCCCCCTTGCTATCCCCAATCCAAACACTGCCTTAATGAATTGATCATAACTGTTCGTGAAATTAGATTTATAGATGAAAATATAAGGCTTAGCTTAGTATTGAGATAGATCTAACGTTATTATTAGATAGAATGAAGTTGAGAAAAAGAATATATGAATATGCTTCTGCGTTCTCCGATTAGACCGCAAAAAATATATAGTAACCAATTAACAGTAACATGCAAAATGCAATATTTTGCACGGAAATAGAGTATTTTTTTTTCTCACCATAATCTTCCTGCAATTCCAAACGAAACCTAAATACTATTTTATAACCGATTAATCATAACGATTCATTTTTACGCTTTCATATAATAATGAATTGCTTTTCCTTTAATGGGAGAAAATGGAAAAGTATAATTTAATTGGATTCAAATTTCAAACTTAGATACTCTCCTTTGTTGACCAAAAGAGTTGTTTAGTCTAAATATAACTAATAATAGCTGTCACCAATTTTCCATTTACATTTGTCCACATTTAGAATTAAGCAAAGGAGCTTTGTTTGGCTTCAACGTATACCAACCTTTTTATAGGGAAATTGATATACACCAAACAAATTTATTGCGAGAGCAAAAAAAAAAAAAGTTTTAAACATAATTTGATACAATATTTTAATACATTTACTTTCGCAATATCAAAAATTATTCTGAATACATCATCAATACTCTTTTTTTTTTATCTAAATGTGAGATATTTATATCCAAAATTAGTCGATTTGGGCATTTGTTTAAGTAATCTAATAATTTTCGTAGAATGTTTAGACTAATAATAACATGCGAAATTGTAAATATTTTTCTTATAATGTATTAGTAAATTTTTATGATATTGTGAAACTGCATGCATGGACAATATTTAATAACACAGCTGTAACCACGTGAGAAACAGCTGTTCCTTGTACTGCGTATGTACACAGTACACACTACAATTTCCATGTAAAAGCTTGGAAAATAATAATAATAATAATAATAATAATGATAATAATAATAAAGGGAAACTTTAAATACCCTCGTATAGTTTGGCACGTTCTCATTTTATTACTCTGTAGTTTAAAATATATCAAGTTAGTATTCTATAATTTTGTATTTTTATCAAATTAGTATCATGTAGTTTCGCACTTTCTCACTTTAGTACCATGTGGTTTAATATTTCGTTAAATTATATATCCCGAAATGAATAATAAAATTTTTTTTGAATCAATAGGTACTAACTTGATATAAAAATAAAATAACAGAATATTAACTTGATATACTTGAAATCACAGGGTACTAAAGTGAGAAAGTGTGAAACCATAGGTTACTAATTAACTTAATACACTTTAAATTATATGGTACTAAAGTGAGAAAATGGAAAACCACGTGGGGTATTTAAAGTTTTCCCTAATAATGAATAATAATAATAATAATAATGAATGTTATAAATGCTTCTTTGGTTGTACTTAAACCATCAGCTCCTAAGCCCAGATTTATGATAACTAATTGCACTCATTGTGGTGAATTAGATTAATCATGGAGATCATTAATTGAAGTTAATTTAAAAGCATTTACGTATATTCTAAATTGCGAAAAATATTTGCGTATTTTTACTTATTTGGCGAGGATCCTTTTATGAAGGGTGGGGCCCACACACCGCTTGATGTTACGCGCCAGATTCCGGTGGGCCCCACTCGAGATTCCGACGCGATCCGCGGGGAATCTCGTCCGTCCAAATTTAAAGAATCCAATTATCCAAGCGTCACCCTTCAATTCCGTTTTATGCAACTAATTAAAAGATATATATATCCTTAATTTGTTATCTTTTATTTTTTTTAATAAAATTTTGTATATAAAAAAAAAATACAAAAGTGAATAGTAAATTAATCACAATTATTATTCATCCCAAATATTTACTTGATAACCTAAAAAATTAAAATATTTAAAAAAAAATAATAATATAGTCGGATATATTTATAGGCTGGCTAGTCAATCAATAAAATAAAATCTTTCTTCCAATATATCAAATTACACAATAATATTTAAAAAATATAAAATAAACACAATATCAAACGACTTATTTTTTAAAAAATACATATATATATATTTTTTATATTAGAATTGTTATAATTTTAATTATATGAATCTCTGTATTCATAATTAATTTCAACTGAAGTTGATTATTAGAATATTAAACAACTAATTATAAAAATTAATATTTTACAAATATACTTTTACTATAATTTTATTATTTATTTATAAAGATAAAAGTTAATAATTTAAATCTCGGACGCACACGCAATGAATCCATCAATAACAATTTCCGTTAATTCCGTAACAAAAAAAACAACACCGTTTTCGTGGCTCTTAAAAATCGCCGCGGTGGAATCTCTAATTGCCGATTATTTCGGAGATTCCATGGGTGGGTGTAACCGTTACGCATCTGTTTTGTTTTATTTAAGCAAATTTTTTTTTTTTGGAATATGTGTAATATTTTAGTTACCATCATCTAAAAAAAAGAACTTTATTTTATTTCGAAAATATTGTCTTTATTAAGCAACTTCCAAATTAGTGTCCAACGATCCAAAAATATTATAGGCTAAGAGTCACAAGTTCAAACGAAGTTAATTAGCACGGCATCATAATTATTTAATTATTATTATAATTTTATTATATAAATATATATATATATATATGTATATAGATAGGGTGGCAATCGAGCTCATTTGTTTGCGGCCATTCGTGTTGATTCGAAATGAACTCGAGATCGAATCGCTCGTTTAGTAGCCGAATACGAGCTAAATTTTTTGGCTCGTTTAATAAACGAGCCGAACACGAGCTAGGGTAAGCTCGCTCATGTTCGGCTCGATAACAGTTCGAACACATATATTTTATATTTAGATAATTTATTTAATTTATATTTATATATATAAATAAATAATTATATATATAATATATATTTTTTATTATTTGATTTTTAGCAAAATAAAAATATAAAGGCTAGCTAAATTATAAAAAAACTCATTTAAACGTAAATTTTCAACTATTAGATCAAAGTCTAATTGATAAAATTTTATAAATTTATTTTTTATATATTATATATCTAATTTTTTAACTTATTGTTTGTTGAATTACGCTCGTTGTTCGCTCGTTTATTAACGAGCGCCCGAGCCTCAATTTTTTGGCTTAAATTAACGATTTGAGAAAAGAAAGCGAGAACACGACGAGCCCGTTTCACCCCTATATATAGGTTGGCTGGGACTATTATACTTTTATGAGTATAGACTTTTTTGTACTCATAAATTTATAACCGTTAATTGATCATGTATGGTTAGGATAATGGTGGTCCCCACTTAAAATGATAATAGTGATTTAGAATCGAGTGGGTAGTTAATTGGTTGAATAGTATGATTAATGGAATAAATTTAACGATCGAAAACTTATGAATATACGGGGCCAATACTCATAAAAATATAGAACTCTATGTATATATATTATTTTTTTAGTATTATACTTCATTATAAAATATTAAATTACAGACCAAATAAAGTAGATATAAATTTAAACTTTCGCTTTTTATAAAATTAATTAATATATGCTGAATAGAAAATAAAATCAGCTAAGTTGATTTTAAAATCATTGGGTTTAATATAATTTGATTAATAAAATTAGGTTGGTCGTGATTTAAATTTGATCGATTTACTTGTTCAATGATTGAATCACCGATTCAAATAGTTCAAAATATTTTTTTAAATTTATCAAATTTAGAGGATTGAACCGAACCAGATTATTGTTGTACAACACTATGTTGAGCTCTCAAAGTAAATTTTTATATGGAAACAAAAGAGAAAATAGTTTTTATGAAAGGTCATCATCACTCTCATGTTCTAATCTAATAGATTTTCTAATTTAAAATAGTGTACATTACGGCTTCATTTGGTTCGAATATAAGAAAGAATAATTTATTTCAAAGATAAATAAAGTTCAAATATTAGACTAAATTTACATTTGAATATATGAGATAAAACAAGAAAAATAGTAGATAGTTATAAATAAAAAATAATAATATATACTACCCCTCTCATCATAAACAAAAAAAGTGACTATTGTTTTAACTATTTACACTTTCGGTGAAACAAACACACTTTAATTACGAAAAATATATTTCTTCGGGGTAATGCTTCGTGGTGCGCATAGCAAAACATATTAGACAGGTAATTAAAGCTAATTAAGCCAGCTATTTTCAAATCATTTCAAATCATTAGTGGGATTTTAATTTGCTTGTTTTCATGCATTTGGAATTTTTCGTCCTCGGCCGTTCTTTCAAATACACTTGTCATAATATTTCACTAACATGTTGATTTTTAAAGGATTAATTAATTAAATAAATAAATAATTTGCTACATTTCACAAGAAAACTAATTTAATTACAAGTAAAATGATAGTTATAACAATAACAAGAAGGATTAGCAAAACAACGGGCAGAGTATTTTTATTCTATTTTTTTTTTCGTAATCATTAAAAATGTTAAAATTAAGAAGTAGAGACATTAATTAAGTTCAATCAATCTCATAAATGTTAACTCTAAATTTACTAGCAGTAATAAATATAAATAAATTATTACTATGTTTCATGAATTTTAATTAGAAATAATTAATAATTTACAAATAGAGAATCAGATCCGGTGAATCTGATCTGATTCATTCGCCCAAATTAATTCTTCGAACACTCGTCGGCTGAATAATAAATATGAGTATGAATATATGAGTATGAATAAAAGCATTCACACATGCTCGAGCTGTAGGGCGGTGATCTTACCGGATAGTTGTTGGATAAAGATCGTTCCCAGAGCACAGATGTGGGCGGTAACTCTACCGGATTAGTTACCGTAACAGATGCGGGCGCAAAAACTGAAGCTCTGCGTATCACGCCGAGGTTGTAGCGTTGTCTCATGTAGGTATATAAACCCCCCCTCATTCATCTCCGTCTCTCTCTCAACCCAAACCCTCTCGTGCAACGACGACCCATCGATCGATCGATCGATCCCACACCCCCTAACAAAATATCTCCAAATAAAACCCTAGTCCCCATCATCGTCCTCCTCCTCCTCCTCCTCCATTAGCGAGATCTAGAGAGATCGGGAGAGATCGAGAGAGATTGAGAGAGATTGAGAGAGGTGGGTCGATTGTTGAGAGTAGAGGGATGGGCGAGGTGGTCGATGGGGGAGGAGTGGGGACGAAGGGGGAGGGGAGGAGGAGGGGGTGCGGGTGCTCGAAGGGGGATTTTTTCCCGGAGGAGTCGTTCGAGAGCTGGGGGAGCTACGGGAGGGCGCTGGGGGAGACGGGGCGGAGGCTCCGGGACCGGATCATGACGAGGTCGGCGGAGAGCGAGGAGGTGCACGAGGTGCGGGCGCGGAGCGGGCACGAGATGAAGAAGAACCTCACCTGGTTCGACCTCATCTTCTTCGGCATCGGCGCCGTCATCGGCGCCGGCATCTTCGTCCTCACCGGCCAGGAGGCCAACGAGGTCGTCGGCCCCGCCGTCGTCCTCTCCTACGTCGTCTCCGGCGTCTCCGCCATGCTCTCCGTCTTCTGCTACACCGAGTTCGCCGTCGAAATCCCCGTCGCAGGTACCACCCACCCACCCCTCCTCCAACTCCTCCTGATCTCTTATCGATCGCCTTCAATCAATTTTTATATTGATCCTTGTTTCTATTCTACCAAACGATCGTTTGTTTCTCTTCAAATATCTAAACCATCATAGATCTATTTTTTTTTTTTTTTTTATCTTTCATATTAATCAATACCCCTCCATCACTCTTAATTCGAAATTTATTAATAAAACATATTAGGAAACGGTGAAATTCGAATTCAAAATTTTTTATTACAAGTATTTTATATTGTATATTCAACAATCCTCATCACCCTTTGCTTTTCTCCTCATATCTCGATTCAAACGATCCATATATAATGGAGTGATTAAATGATTTGATTGTCACGGTGATCTTATTTAATTTAGTGGTCACTTTTTGTTTTCGTTTAATTCATATATATATATGTGTGTGTGTGTGTGTGTGTGTGTGTGTTTGTGTGTGTGTGTTGCACTCTTGATCTATTTGAGCTTTTTTAGATAGAGAACTTAACTCTATCAATGCATCATATGCATGTGAAATATGAAATAATCGTCGTCTTAATATATTGATTGCTTTTTTTTAATAGTAAATATAAATAAATATATGCTTATAATGCGTCGACGGTTAAAATATATATATATATATATATATATATATATATATATATATATATATATATATATATATATATATATATATATATATATATATGTATGTATATACTGAAATTGAGGATTATACAAGAACTATCCATGAGTTTTTTACGTTTTTGCCCTTTAATCAGTTATTGATCTGTTAATTTGTTTTATTAGTTTCGTTTGAACTTTTACTATTCAATAATTTTTTCATTAGATTAATTTGAACAATTAGATGATTTTTTGAAGTTCAAAATTTAGATATGTTTTTTTTCATTTTGATGGCTTCAGCTAAAGTTCAAAATAATTCAAATCCAACGACTTTAATGATTAGTTATTGAAATTTAAATTTTTATTAAAGATTGAATATTTTAAATAAAAAAAATGATCTTACTTCAAGTAATTAGTTCTCTATATAGTTTTACCGTAATAAGACCTTCCCTATGAACATGGAAATACTGCTTTGGAAGAGTCATTTAATTCAAAACCAACTTTCTAATATGCAAACATTTTTTCAAACAATAAAAAAAATATATGAGTTTTAAGTGGTGATATAAAAATTCAGATACGTTCTTTTATATTATAAACATAAAAGAGACTATCTAATTATGTATCGTCTTGAGCCAGGTATCAAATTTTTTAAAATTTTAATTTTACTATCCAATCTTTCAACTTTTAATGTCAGTTTGTCGATAACACTTTGGCTTCAAAATTTAAATGCATCGTTTGTCATTACAATTTATTTAAAATAATTCATTCATATAATAATTTTCGTAATTATAAATTTATTAAAACAAATAATTAGCATAAAATTTGAAGTCGAAATATTATTAACGGATTCAAATCAAATAATTAAAAAATTAAATTATAAAAATTAAGAGTTTAAAGAGTTGAATACTAACTTCAAAAAAGATTCATAGTATAGTTCATGTGAATTTCGTATACTTTTAATACGGAGATAATGGCGTCTTTGGATTGGTCGTACGTCGAAAAGTCTACTTGATATGTGTCCTCCCATGTTGCTCATTGAGTCGCACTTCAGCGTAGATACTTTGACTTGTAGATACTTTGACTTAAGGGGATGCGTGATCATGTTCACACATCCTCTCTGAACTAAAAACTGGGCAAGTACACGTTGCTGAATAAAAATTCTAGCTTCTTCCCATTGGACTAGTCATCATGTGTCCTTTTTTGACAATCGAGCTAAAGTTTTTAATTTTTTTCTTTTCTTTTTTTTAAGATAGATAGCTATCGCTTTGTTTATTTAATTTAAAAATAAATTTTACTGAAAATTTAAATCAACTAGAATTCGAACTTGGATCTAGGATACCAACCACCAATCTCTTTGCCACTTGTTCTAGAAACGGTTGGTTAATATTTTCTTCTGAGTTTTTTTTTTCAAATGATTGAATATTCGAATTGATTGATGATTGTTATTATTACTAAATATCGATCTACCTACGGGTCCTAATTTTGTTAAATATTAGATTTCATGACTTTTTGATATAATTTAGCTATTGTTAAAATAGTCTTAAAACAATATCGAAAGGATTATAATTGGAATGTTCTATTATTGAAAATAACTTGAAAGAATTTAAAATTTTTTGTTTTTATAAAAGTATTCTAATCCAACTTTTATGAGTATAGAGCTCTTCTTATTCGTAAGTTATTTTCGATCATGGAACTTCAAAATCAAAGATCCACTCCATTAAATATAATCTAGGGTATTTGAAACTTTTAAAAATAAATTTCGTAACTTTTTAAAATCATAATAATAAGATCAGGTTTATTGATCGGACGATGTTCTAAAAAGGATGATCGGATCCTTCAACTTAAAATTAGAGTTATTGATCTTTATTTAGACAGTAAATAAAATTTTCTATCAAAAAGTCAAGTGATTTCAATTCTAGTATACCGTTAAACTAGCGAGCATTTCATATCGACCATTAAAAATTGTCAATTTTAAAATTTTTTAATCGTAAGATAAATGATATCAAAAAATTATAAATTTTGATATATATAGAATTGAGCTCCTGTATATTTAAAAACAAGCGGAAAAGCGTGTTTTTTTTTTAAAAAAAAAAAAAGATTTAATCCGCGCTGACGCTCTAATCTAAAAACTAACAATGATATTATATTAAATTCTACATAAATTTTAAAGGAAAAACACGGCAGGTAGTTTAATTAGCTGTCAAACAGACTAGCAGGTATTCAGCGATCGATAAACGACTTGTTGACAAATTCCTCACGTACATCCTAATCCTAATTGATTAGGGAAAATAGCATACTATATATTTTCGTTGTTGTAGATTGTTCATTTTCTTTCAGTAAAATTTTTTTGTTTGTTCGATCAAAACACATATACGTTTTTTTTTATTTTTTTTATTTTTAAACCGTACGTTTTAATCCGCGCTGACGCTCTTTTATATGTTCTCCCACGTACGTACGTGCGCATAAAATTAAATTGCATGCATGCATTATTAGTACGTACTAATTAAACCGGCAGGGCAGGGCGGGGCTTGTTAATTAATTTAATCTGGGGTTTTAAAAACAAATTAACAGGCGGGTCCTTCGCGTACCTGCGGGTTGAGCTGGGGGACTTCGTGGCGTTCATCGCGGCGGGGAACATCCTGCTGGAGTACGTGATCGGCGGGGCGGCGGTGGCCCGGTCCTGGACGTCCTACTTCGCGACGCTGCTGAACCACGAGCCGGCGGACTTCCGGATCCACGCGCACTCGCTGGGGGCGGACTACAACCAGCTGGACCCGATCGCGGTGGTGGTGATCGCCGTGGTCTGCCTGGCGGCGTCGCTGAGCACCAAGGGCAGCTCCCGCTTCAACTACATCGCCTCCATCATCCACCTCGCCGTCATCCTCTTCATCATCGTCGCCGGGCTCACCAAGGCCGACCCCCACAACCTCTCCCCCTTCACCCCCTACGGCCCCCGCGGCGTCTTCGCCTCCGCCGCCGTCCTCTTCTTCGCCTACGTCGGCTTCGACGCCGTCTCCACCATGGCCGAGGAGACCAAGGACCCGGCCCGGGACATCCCCATCGGCCTCGTGGGCGCCATGACCATCACCACCGCGGCCTACTGCGTCCTGGCCCTGACGCTGTGCATGATGCAGCCCTACGGCCAGATCGACAGGGACGCGCCCTTCTCGGTGGCCTTCCAGAAGGTGGGCATGAACTGGGCCAAGTACATCGTGGCGTTCGGCGCGCTCAAGGGCATGACGACGGTGCTGCTGGTCTCGGCCGTGGGGCAGGCGCGGTACCTGACGCACATCGCGCGCACGCACATGATGCCGCCGTGGCTGGCGCAGGTGCACCCGCGCACCGGCACCCCCGTGAACGCCACCATCGTCATGCTCGTCGCCACCGCCGCCATCGCCTTCTTCACCGACCTCGGCATCCTCTCCAACCTCCTCTCCATCTCCACGCTCTTCATCTTCATGGTCGTCGCCCTCGCCCTCCTCGTCCGCCGCTACTACGTCGCGGGGGAGACGTCCGGGGCCAACCGGGCCAAGCTCGTCGCCTGCCTCGCGCTCATCCTGGCGTCGTCCATCGCGACGGCCGCCTACTGGGGGGTGGGCGGCAAGGGGTGGGCGGCGTACGCGGTGACGGCGCCGGTGTGGTTCCTGGCGACGCTGTACCTCGCGGCGCTCGTGCCCAAGGCCAGGCAGCCGAAGCTGTGGGGGGTGCCGCTCGTGCCGTGGCTGCCGTCGGTGTCGATCGCCATCAACATCTTCCTGCTCGGCTCCATCGACAGCAAGTCGTTCATGCGGTTCGGGATTTGGACCGCCTTCCTCCTGCTCTACTACCTCTTCGTCGGGCTCCACGCCTCCTACGACACCGCCAAGGCCGCCGCGGTCGAGAGGAGCCGCAACGACGGCAAGGCCTCTCCTAAGGAGTTGGAAGAGGGGGCGCCGGGGTTGCCGGACGGAAGTCACATTATTGGAGGATAACTACTTAATCCTCTGTGTGTGTGTGTGTGTGTGTGTGTGTGTGAGATTGTTGGGATAGGTGGTTAATCTTAAATTATTATTTTTATTGGGGTTAATTATTTAGGGCTGTGTTTTCTAAAACGTTTATGCTCACGTTGTTTTAGTGAGTATTATTATTAGGTGGTGTTAAGTTATGGTCAATGTTGGGACTTTGTGTGCTTTCCTTGTATATTACTATATAATGCGTCAAATTGATTATTATTGAAACTGTATCTACTATTGAAGTTAGGCTGTATCTACTACTGAAGTTCAATAAAATGTTAGCTGTTGTAATCGTGCATCTTTTACGCAAAATTTTTTATTGTGCTTTCCGAAACCCAACTGGCAGAATAAATATATATATATATGCGTACATCTCTGAATACATGTATATAATATATATATCATTACATCCTCTGTACATTTTACAACATTCAAATACAAAGAAAGCCTAATTTATACAAACATCATTCAAGCTAGCAAACCGGCTGGGGTATGGAAAGACAACCGAGCTGAAAGACAAACCCGTAAAGCAGCGCGCAATGTAATGTGTCGATACGAAAATATACAAGCCACACCACACCGAAACCCTAGATTTTTTTGCCTGTTAAACATGCATTTGCTCTCAATCAAACAATAATCAGTGCACCAGCATCAAAGAATTCCTTCCAACTGCCCCGGGCAAGTAATATAATACATATAAAACTAAAGAATGTCAGGGTGTCATGTTTCTATCTTGAGAAGGGAATTCAGAGAGGTGCTGTTGAATCTCTGCGCAAAGCCTCTTATAACGAGAACAATAACGTCCCGCGTGTGCCGGGTCGGCACCATCAAGTCCACTTCGTTCTCACCGTCCACTACAATCTTGAAGCGGTGCTGGTCATTCCGATACAGCTCAATCTGCAAAACCCAACGCTGTAATCATCACCATTCTATACACACTTGGAAGTACCATTTCGAGCTAAATTTTGAAGTTGTATAATTTTTCAAGAGGATTCGGGGAACTTACATGGAAAGGAGGCGCATAGGTACCCCGCACTTCGGTAGTCGGGAAAGAAGTTTTAGAACCAGGTTTCACAACTTTAACCCTCTTCCTATTGACTTCTAAAATCCTCCTCTCTAGATTTTCCACTCCAGGAGCCTGTTGAGTTGTTGGAGACAACAAACATAAACTTCGTTTTTGCCTGAATTAACGTTTTGGGATCGAGGGTCCATTGAAAAAAGAAAGAAAAGTCAAACCTAGGGTAACTACCTTTTTCAGGGACCGGTCCTTGTCACACAATACCTGTTTGCAGTACAACAGGAGAATGTCACCACCAAATTCAAGGATCACAAATTTACATGCATGGTTTTGTGCCTTTGTATGTATGTTAAAAGTCAAACCTAGCCTTTGAGGGCAGTAAAACCTATTCTGGCTAGTGAAATCTTGAGAGAGAGAGAGAGAATCCATTTAAGTTGCCTAATCTTCAGGACCAGATTGTGGTTTTTGAAATGCAGGGGAAAAGCAGAAGCAACAAACTATAGTCCAAGACATAAGAAAAAGCTTTAAATAATATTGTACTTCTCAGATTTGAATGAATTAATAAGAGAAATCATATTAACGCCGCAAGTATCACCTCAAACTTCACAGAACCAAGATCTAGCTTCTGCTTCACTTCTTTGTAAACATCAGGCTCTGCATACAAAGAAAAGCCAATTACATAAAGCAGGGCAAAGAGGGAAAAAAAAATAGAAAAAAAAATAACTGAGCTTTCATAAGAAAGCACTCAGACCATACCAACTGAAATTGGATCAGTTGATGCAGAAACTGGTTGTCCTTCAACTCCATCCTCTCTTACAGGTGTGTAAACTGCTACAACTCTATACCCCACATCATCAACATTAGCTTCGTACATTCTTCCAACCTCGCCTGCATACATGTCATTGAAGGTATAGGAAGATTGCAAATGCATTTTGCTCGCATGACCACAAATTCAGTCTTGGAGTTGAATATAATTGATGAACACAGACAGCATATATTATGAGGATTCAATTCTGTAAATTATCATACCAGGAATGGAAATAAGATCAGGACTTCCAACCATGGACCTAAGCCACTGGATTTTGCTCTTGCCTTCTCTTCCTCCACTATAAACCCCCCGAACAGCATATAAGTTAGTATGGAAACCTCTGCCTTCAATCTCGAGCTTGTCAATTTTGGGTATCCCTACAAACACCCAAAAATAAGTTTTATTAGAGCAAGCCCATTACCATATAATAGAGGTCTATCCAAGCAGGTAAATATATGACTGGAAAATGTACAGGGTCAGCAATCAAGCATTTGGAACTTTTAAATATCTGCTTGTAGTAGTTCACATTCCAAACAAAATGTCAAATAGGAATCTCAGAGATTTGCAAATCTTAAACTTCCAGTAATAATCTCACGTAAGTACCGATCCATTCATTGGAAGCATTATACTGAAATTCTAGCTTCACGTAATAAAAGGCAACACGTGGGAAAAAGAAGAACCTGGCAATATAGGAGCAGTTACTGCCGTTGCAGGTCCACTCGACCTTCCAAACACATCGGTAACAATGCATTCGCATTTTAAGCATTGACCAATATCCTCGAAACGCACCTTATATGAGGAAGAACACTGAGTAGTCAATGGTTCAAAGGATTGACAATCTTCTGTTCCTACTGAGCAGAACCTGTTTCCAGGGTTTTTATTATTATAGGGTACTAAATCATCTTATGATATCGAACAAAGCAATAATGTAGCTGTTTTACCACTGGTACTTAATCTCTTTCTTGTACTTGTCCCACACGCATTGTTGAACCTCAGTCTTAGGAATTATTTCAACAGCAGTCAGTGTTTCCCCTTCGATCTGCCTCCCTTTGAAGGTAAGCATTTCAATTTTTGGAAGTTCTAAAGACATAGCAAGGAAGGATTATCAGCTGACTATATACGCATATACCATGTGCCAAAAGTAAAGAAGCAAAAAAAGGGAAAGTTCGTCCAAATAAAGAACAACAAAGCATAAGGAAGCCAAGCATGAGAGAGATGATACAGATCACAGTATAAGACAACGAAGCATGTTCTCTGTTTTTCCTTCATGCTACTGGAAGTTTCGTAAATTACCTGGAAGAACTACATCAGATGGCTCAGATAATTTGAGTTCGCCAACAACTCCATCTGAACGAACTGGAGTATACCTGAGGAATAATTATAAGAGATCGAAAGCCTTCAATCACAAGCTTCAATGGTATAAATATACAATCTAGATACCAGACAGCTTAATAAAACAGCAGATAGGAAAAGGATGTTAAAAAATGTATTACCCAAATAATAAGCGGCAATTGTAGTCCTCATCTGTAACTTCATAAGTAGCCGAATTAGCTCCATTTATAAGAACTATAGTTCCTTCATTAGTTTCCCTATACCAGCTGTAGTGGCTTGAACCCTCATATCCACCATAATATACTCCCTCCCCATTATATACACCTGATCTTATCTCCTTCAAGCCAACTTCAGAAACAACTGGAAGAGCTGCGAAGCAAAGTTGCATTCAAAATACAAGGTCAGAAAGTAGGAAAGACATGGCAAAATATACTGAAAACTCTGTAAAAATCTGTGCGACCTGCTTTGACTGGATTAGGGCTAATGGCAACTAATGGATCTCCAACTTTTCCATCAGCACGTGTAGGAACCCAGCAAAGGGCCAGGTAAGAGTCAACATCCTTTAGTGAAGGTATATATGTTCTGTTTCAAATTCCATGGTTTACTCAACTAGTTTAGTTTCACAAATTCAAACAACCTTATAGAATAACTAAAAGTTGTAACCAGAAAACTCACAGCATTTCACCAACAACACAAACATCATCAGACGAAGCTATATTAACCAACTCTGACCCGGCTAGCTTTTCTTTTGTTCGGTACCAAACATATTTCCCAATTCCTTCTTTTCCACCATAGTAAGTTTTCGGCGGAACAATTTCCTCATCCTCAGAACAGTCTGGTAGAGCTAGCTCAACACCCTTTGGATCAGCTGTAGCAAATGGAGAACAGAACAAAATCCAATGATACATTATTAATGTAAATGCAAATAAACTAAAAGTAACAATGAAATACGCTTCAAGCAAAATAAAACTAAATCTACCCGCCTAAAATACTAAAGTAAGAAGTGTTTACCTGATAAGTCAAGAGTTTTAAATGCCATTAATAGACAAATTGAGAAAGCATTTTTTAGATGAAAGCTAATTTCTACTCGTCAGGTTCTTTGTAAGTGCAGTCATATTTACATTTTCTCCAATATATATTATGTGCTTTAATATCCCCTAATCTTAAATTTCTTTCCCACCAAAATGCCTCAGATAGCAGTACACATGTTGATTTTGAAGGTTCAAAAAATGATAGTATCCACCGTATAGCTTATCAAAACTACTTTTTGACATTTTACAATCTAGTACAGCTTGGCACTGTAGCAAGGAGGAATTGGATATTTTACATTTTATCGTTTTCCTATGCACTTGCCCATGCCTAGGATTTAGGTGAGGTGCTTGGCCATATGATAATTCACCAATGGAGGTCAAAGCAACCACCAAAATATTAAAAATTGCTATCTTAAACACATGAAGAAAAAACTCACCAGGAATGATGACAGCTGAAAGAATGCTCTTGGGTGACCCTTTCAATCCATCCTTTCTTACAGGAGTATAAACAAGCTCAATGCACCCGCCGACATCTTCAAGTGTCAGATCTAGAAAATCTGTGGGGACCAAAAATATATCATTCCCCAAGGCTATAAGCTTTAGGAAATCAGTAAACTGTTTGCAAAATTGAGGGCTCACCATCACTAGTTAATTTGTCCTTCATACCGTGATCCTTCACTCTATACCATTCATGAATGCAACTTCCTCTCTCACTAAATATCAAAGGCAACTGATTATCAAATTTAGACTAGTATAATCTGAAGATAAGCCAGAAATAAAGATAATAATCTCACCCTCCACTATATTCAGCAATGAAGCTCAAACGGCCACCTTCAACCATGGAGCCAAGAATATCTAGCGATTTACAGGTAGGCGGCCCTGCAAACAAGGGAAGGAAAAAACTAAGCTTCCGGAAGGATTTCTCTTCTTACAGTCAAATAAAGCAAAAGGACAAAGAATATCAGTAAAAGAGTAAAATTTGATTATTTGAGCTCAAGAAAAAAGAACAAGATGGTTTCAGAACGTAGGTTACGTATGATTATTTTGAATAAGTTAGTAAGCTGTAGGTCAGTTTATACTATTGTCTTTCAAGTTACACATACCAGGTATAATGGAGCCAATATGATCTGAAACAACAGCAGGACCACGAGCCCCATCACTTCTAACAGGTTCGCATGAAACGGAAACAAGTGAGTCAATATCATTGCATGCTAAGGTATATGATGCGGATGTAGCACCTTCAATTTCACTCTGTGAACCATCTGATTTAGTCTGCAAAACAAAAATGAATTTTATTAGACTGACAATAATTGGCACTGTAGCATATTGAAATTGAAAGAGTAGCTAGTTTAATATGATTGCAGTTACATTGTGCTGCCAAAGAGTTGTGACTGTTAGAATTGGTGATCTATAAGAAAGAGCCTAGAGCATACTTACCAAGAACCAACGGTAAATTGAATCACCTTCTTCACCACCCCAATATTTCTTATTAGCAACCAGCGTAGTTCCTTCAATTGCTTTGCCAGCTATTTGGAGGGAGATCAATCTCGGATTTCCTGTCAACAGCACAAATCATGTAATTTAGCACAAAGTTAAAATTTTCTTCTTACATGCATGTCAATATAGTGACTATTACTGATGTAACAAACAAGTATCACATGTCTAAGAACAGTTATTTGGATCAGGACTACTATAACAGAATGGTTCAGAAACAAGATAACAATACTAAAGTGTTGTTTCTTCTTTCTCCTTTCTTCCCGTTCCAGAACTTTTAATAGGCTTGTTCGATACTGCAAAATAATTAAGTATTCTGCATTCTGCAACAGCTCATTTACTTAATAATCATGGTGCCAAATATAGGCGCTTTTCACATTTTCCAACTTGTATTTTGTCATTTCTGAAATTATAGGTTTACAAAGAAGAAATGATCTCTCTTTTGCATTTGTGTCAGAAAAAAAGAGTTAAAAAAAAAAAAGGTACCTGGACGAACACGCTCCTTCCCTAGGAAAGTCCTTGGCTCACCAATAAAACCATCATCCCTTACAGGAGTACATTTGAAAGAAATAAATTTGCCAACAGCATCCTTTGTAATACGGTACTGAAGAAGACCTGATGCCTCTTGGATTGCTGCACCTTTATCAGTTTCAGTCTGCAAAGAATCGCAATTGGCGGAAACAAAAAAGATGAAGGTTTAAGATGCCAGACGCAGTAATAAAGCTCTAACTAGGAAGTCCTATAAATATGCAGGATGATAGTAGGAGATTTATATCATACCTCATCAAGACACCAACTATATAGACTTTTTCCCTCGTGGCCCCCAATATAACCATATGATGCAGTGAGCATCTCGCCCTCGGAAAACTCACCAGTTACTGTCAAAAAATTTAAACTTGGCGGAAGTGCTGCAAGAGGAAAAGGTTGACTAATCCACCCAAATAGAATAATGAAGGTTAGATGAATATTCTTCCTGTTAGTATAAAAGGCACATATACTTACTTTCGACAACTTTTTCTGATGTAACAAATGCTGGTTCACCAGTTTCACCATCAGGGGCCATAGGAGTAAATTTCGCAACAACATAATATCCAACAGCACCAAGGGGAACACGAAATGCCTAAAAAAGATGACAACCCAAAAAAATTACGGCATGCCTAAAAAAGATGACAACCCCAAAAAAAACTAGGTCTACAAGTTTTGTTAATTAAGCGAACTACAAAAAGGAACAGAAAATGTAAGATTGCCGACCTTTGCAATTTTGGTAGTACTAAGTGCTTCAAGACCATGTTCACCCTCTAATCTGGAAGAAGATGTTTTAAACCATTGGACTCGACTAGATCCCTCAGATCCCCCAGTGACAGTGGCAGTAACACTCAGCTTATTCCCTTCCCTTAGTTCTCCCACTAACTTCAAATTCGCAACCTTTGGAGGAGCTGAAAAAAAGCATAAAAAAAAGAAAAGAAGAAGGTAAACAAATGAAAGCAAATAACAGATGGATAATAAAAGGAACTATTTCCAGGGAAAGCAGTAGAAAACCAGTCATCAGTTTCTACCTTTCTTTACAATCTCTGTCATGACCGATGCTGATTCCCCCTCTTGACCTGACAATCGGGAAATAATAGCTTGGTAACTTCACATAAAATACTTACATGAGATTCACCAAAAATAGCATAAGAAACTTCAACAAACCTTCAAGGTTGAAGGGAATGTATATAAACTTCAGGCGTCGCCCAACATCTCGTTTGGTTAAGGTATACTCAGTTGTACCAGATGATGCCACTAGAAACTCACTATCCAACAAGAAATGATAACGGAATTAAACCATGAAAAATTGACAGTAAAGCTCATCAGTATTATGTCATTCTTGTTGCCGTAGATAAGAAAGACAACACATAAAAAACAGAGAACGAGAACCAGGATAAATTATATTAGATGCGAGTTCATAGTTACATAAAGCTTTACAATAAACTCTTAAGGTCAATTCACGTAACATAAACTTCACAGGGGGGGGAGAGAGAATGAAAGCTATCACAAAGAAAAGCATAGAGAAAGCATTAAAAAATTCAATAAAACAGTTTCAGGATAAAATCTACAAGAGTTGTTAGGAAGAATTCAGCTATGCAGTATTACTAAAGAAATAAGCAACAAAAATTCACCTAGTTGTAGAATCACAAATTTGATATTCTCATAAATTAAATCTACAGGATTTCCTTATTAAAAGATGACAAAGATCCACTCTTATGTTCCTATCATTTCTACCTATTTCTAGTGCAGTAATACACTCGTCGCATAGACAGCAAAAGATTAAAGGTGACGCTTTTTTAATGAGAAATAACCACCTGTCCTTACATCCATGATATATACGACAAATATGCAAATTGATTATCAAAGCTTGCTCTACCTACATAAAATCCTAGTATTGCAGATGCTAGTTGTCCGTTGAGTATTGACTACATATTTAGTTATTTATAGTAACATCTAAATCAGCGCCTAGGTACAACCAACTGTTACCAACTACAGAAACAAGTTACAGTAAATGAAGAAACGTGTGATGTAGAACCCCTTAGAAGATAAAGCAAAACAAAGGTAGCAGCAGTAGTCAGCATTACCCATTTTCCTTCTCTCTCAGCCACTCATACTTGCTCGGACCCTCCTTGCCACCAAAATATTCTCCTGTTCCTTTGATTGTATTGCCTTCAACAGCATCTCCTATGATACAAACATTGCTAACTGATGGTGCAGCTGAAAGTAAAGGCAAGAAAACCATTAAATAGTAATCCCTAGTATTATCAGTGACAGAAAATAACAGCAAATAGGAAGCAGGGACAAAATGGTCAATTGCCGCAACATAGGATGAATATAATGCGAGAAATAACAATGTGATCGCAGGTTGAATAGAAAGGAAAAACCTTTCCTCATTAAGCACATTAAATAAGTCAGAGAGCATTTTCAATAGAAGAAAACCACTAGGAATGTGGATAAGGGATGGCATTCAATAATCGAGCACCACCTGCTTTCACGAACTCAGTCATCGCATACTGTGGTTCCCCCTTGATGCCTTCTTCTGTTACTGGAGTGTACATATATACCAAACTAGAAGAAATGTCATCTACTGTAAGCCGATATTCCTCGTCTTCAGCTCCAGGTATAAGTACAGGACTATCATTCCATCTTCGCCTTAACCAACTAAGAGTAGAACCATTTAAATCAGTGATTTTGCAAGAAAGACCTCTTCATGGAAAAATAATAATGATATAGGAAATAATATGCATCTTGGTAAGCTAAATTCCAGATGAACATGGTCAGATACCAACCTTGCCACACCTTTCCCTGGTGTTCCACCACACCATGCAACTTCAGCAACACCCTTGATTACATTTCCTTCAACAAGCTCACCATGCACTCGCAGGTTAATGACTTTTGGACATCCAGTTCCTGATCACAAAAGTGCAGTCATATAAGAAGCAAAAACAAAAACAATTCTTCATACATGCCATATAGCATTATACAACTCATCTACAGCAAATATAGCTTCAAGCAACAGATATACTAGGTTGTGCAGCAGCTATTGATAGGCGTAGCAAATGAAGATACTTTTCTTGATGCATAGTGCTTCATATAGACAATTATCATTATACGGGGAAAAAGAGAACATGCACTGCAGTGAATTCCAGTTGAAAGTGTACAGTCACACTGTGCCAGTTTATGGCTGATATTGGTTCTATGACACAACCAATCCTTCTCCTTTAGTTTATTTATAGTGGCAATGGATGCAACATCCCTTCATTCACAAAAATGAAGTCATAAAAGTAATATGTTTCTTCATCAATTTTCATGATAAACCAAACAACAAAATTTGAAAATCACAATTTAAGAGTATTACATCAGAAAAGTAGCGTTGCTTTAAGTTCATCCATTTTAAAGAAAACTAAACCTAAGCATGCCTTAAACCCTATAACCTCCCACAACCTTCTAAAACCTACACTTTCCCATATGAACTCTTAAAGCATGAGCTCCGCTATAACTGTTGGATGGCTATGGAAGTCTCTGGATATCCCATCAGAGTCATCTAATTACCCCATACTTTTCAAGAAACTCTCTGCAGTACAAAAGATGAATAGGAAAATAGGCAACGTATGGAGAATCTGTCTACCATCAACACAACAAGAGCAAAGTATCAATCCAAACAGTCACAAGGGTATGTAACAAGTAAGATTATAGTTCATCGGTTCAATCATATTAGTATATTTTTATCACTGGGTATCCACAACATGTTCGAAACCCAGTGATTACATTTGTTACATTATAATGCATAGTTTCTGATATACCTGCATTATTGAGAAATTTTAAATATACCTGGTGAAACCGGCAAAGATATAGCAAAAATAGATGGGAATTCTGTATCTTCCAATATTGGAGTGCACTCGACCTTCAAATATCTACCAATATCCTCGTGCTTTGGCCAGTACACCTTTTTATTGATAATAATCAGAGATTAGCTGAGAGCGATGGTCAAAATAAAAAATAATAGCTAATAACTTATTCCCCATATGAAAGAAAAGTTATACCTCACCCACTGCATGAGTAATAGGTACAAAGTTTGTTGGAGTTCTGTCACCTAGAAACCATTGATATTTAAGAACCAACTCACTGTCACTGCTTAAATTGGCGAAGGTAAAGTGGCAACGGCAGGTATCTTCTTCAAATGGCTGATCAATATAGGCTTCTTTAACCATAAAGCCTGGAGGTAAGTGATCCTTCCAACTTTCAACTAGGAAGGAAAATGTTGAATCTGCCGGATAGAGGAGAATGTATAAAAGTCAAGCCCAATAAAAAGATGAAGTAACAGCTGATATTTTATGGTATCGTTGAGGATCAATAAACCATCCAATAGCACACGAGTAAATGAATTTTGTTTGCTTTGTTTGTTTCAGGAAAGGAAATGTCCAGCAGCAACCACCAAAGCAGAAAGAGTAGCTCCTCTAAGTATAAAAGGAAACAAGGAAAAAAACACTAGCTCCAATTCCTTTTGCTTACTTTCCCATTGCTATCATTAAAATTTTGATATAAATGCAGATTGGTACTATAAATTTCCAGGCATTAGCTAATAAACAGAAGAATCTCCCACCAAACTGCTAATAGTAGTGACTTATTCTTTGTGATAAAATCAATATACCAAGAATTAGCACAGCTAATAATCCCAACCACAAATATCTAAATTGTGTGCTATAATATCATGGCAAAGCATATAAGTTAAAATAACAAGAGAAATGAAGATCAAGACGAAATCCGCACCCCATTTTATATCTCAAATAGGTGCCTAGAGAGTAAAAGAACATTTGTACCATATGATAGCATCAAAGACAGTTTCAACATAATAGAAAAATGGTCTACGAAATATAGGATCCAAAAAGTATTACCTGCAGCAAGCTCTGGGCGGCTAAATTCCCATCCATCTCGAATGCACAAAGCCGTTGGAGCAGGATATAGCTTTGCAACTTCTACTTCTCTGGGAGAAAGATCTGCATGAACAGTGAACTTGCCAAATTTCTCACAGAGAAGAAATTACTGAAACTTCAGCAATAGCTAATCATAAGCCATAACAATTTCATTGTACTCACATACACTAAATTTGTTATTAACACAAGTCTATTGAAGCCAAAGTTTAGGTGCCTTCGGTAGGCGAAGTGGTCAAATTCTCAGGTTTGCAACAACATGGTTGGAAATTCAAGTTAAGCGCAACCGCGCAGTAAAAACACTGACAACTCATATTATATCCACGTACTCACTCCTAGGACTCCACTTTAGCTGGGAGCATGACTGGAGAATAGCCTTTTGAAGAACAATTACAAGAGATTAAGCTTCATTCAGTTCTTTAGCAAAACTGTAAAAGGAGGCAGCTGAAAATCCCTTAAAAGGCCAACCATGAATCAGATGACGTATTAAAGGGCGTAATAAGATCACAATCAAACAACGATGGATCACATATCACATTTTAAGAGCATCAAATAAAAGTAGTTCCTATCTTCCATTATGGTAGAATAAACTTCCAATGCTAAAACATGCACAAATCCCAACTCTTGTATGTTAGAAAAGAAAGGACCGAAAAAATAATCAATCTAAAGAGATATCCAAGTAGATGAGTATAAATTGAACAAAAACAAAACCAAAAGAGAGTAAAATGACAACACATTATGTTGGCCAGTCAGGATCTTGAATATACCTCGGTCATTGAACTTCTTTAGACTAGGGCCTACCAGCAATATAGAAGCAGCTTCAACGTGAGGCATTTCCATAATAGGATTCTCCTCCACACGCAAATGCTGCACATGCAACAGTTGAAAATTCAATCATAATCACAATAAGAGATACCTACAGAAAAAATGTGGATATCAACATGCTAAAATTTACAGGGGCATGAAAAAACTGGAAAGACTTGCAAAAAAGTGAGCTATGTTCCAGTAACGAATTCAGAATTATTTCAGATACTTTCTGTATATAGCTTGGAACAAACCTCAAGAGCAGGCAAATGGGGAAAGCCTTTCAAAGTTGAAATTTTGTTTTTGCTCGCTGCCAAAACCTACATGAATTTATAAAATTAGAGAGAGAGAGAGAGAGAGAGAGAGAGAGAGAGAGAGAGAGAGAGAGAGAGAGAGAGAGAGCTAAGGAGGAGAAGAAGGCAATCTAGGGAATAAATTCAAATTCGCTTACCTGCAGTCGAGGTTGACTGGCCATAGAAAGTGATCTCAACCTATTTTGAGCAACTGAGAGAAACTGGAACACGAGATACCATTTTTAGGCTTGCTAAAGCTAACGAATAATTATAAGATTGTGTGGAACATTTTTAGACATTAAAAATTTGAGCCTGGGCACAAACCTCCAAGTTAGGTAGTTCAGGGAGGCTGGCAAGTGATGTTATTTGATTTCCAGCAAGATAAAGTTGCTGAATAAATAAGCAACGTATTACAGAAAGTAGATACAAAGAATGAAAGTTTGTGATAAACAAATAGCAACAGAATGTGCAGACCTGAAGGCCTTTACAATCCCGAAGAGGCTCAAATGCAGATCCTTTGAAATCATTAAAGCTCAAATCAATAACCTGAAAGATGGATTTAGACGAACAGCAATATTAGGAATCAACACATAGCTATTAAGTAATGGTGAATCACCAGTTGATGGATATACTTCAAAAGACATTTATTGACAAGTATAACAAGGAAAAAGAGTCAAAATGCGTACCTTCACCCGTTTCAAAATCTCAATGCCCTCAACAGATGATAAAAGATTGTCCCTAAGATAAACAAACTTACAAAGAAAAAAGAGAGAAAGAATAAAAACTGTAAGAGTATCAATAAAAGAGGTAGTAAGAATTATCAATAAAAGAACATCAGAAAATTATCTAGCAAAGAGAGGTTACAATTGCCTGAATGAAGAAGTGCTGTAAGGTGCATAATAAGGCATAGCTTTTAAAAATATATGATTGTGACAATTACCAGTTTAACTTTAGCAGGACAAAGTACTCATATAGAAAAGTTCGGTAGCAGGGAATTTTGGTAAAGAAGGGACACAGTAACGGCAAGGAACAAACTAGTTGACCTATACGGGGATTAAAACAATTAGTAATTAATGATGGATATAGGAGGATCCAAAGTAAAGCAGGACTCATAGAAACAGAAATTGCACGTTACAAAAATGGTGAAGAATCTGCACTCAAAATAAGGTGGATTCTCGATTGCGCATTTTGTTGAATTAAATTGTAGGTTGATTAGCTAAAAGTTCCGACAAACTAGTGATATCCTGATAACAGAAATCTTTGCATTCGTCTATAGCTACATACCTCCAAATTTGGTGACAAGTTCAAGGCATTAAGACTACGAACCCGATGACCTCTTAGATCCAGCCTCTGTAAAAGTAAGGTAAAATTCAAATTTTGGAGAAATCCAAATCATATTCCATTTTTACCGAATATGCATTGAGGGCGAAAAACAACAACAACAAAAATTTAAACCTCATTTGGTTATATTCTTTTTTCTCCTAAAGCTCAAATTCTATGCAACAGACTGCACCGGCAAGTCACAGAATTGTCTCCAATCTATACATTGGCAGGGTTTCTTTGCCAACAAAAAGTAAGAATTTGGTGGTAAAACTTTTCACTTCATTTTATAAAGAAGATGAGTTTGCAATCTAACCAACAATAATAAGAACAGAGAAGTCCATCAGCCAGTCAAAATCAGCACATAGAATTTGAATTTAAAAGATAAAAGAGGAAGTGTAACCAAACGAAGCCTTCAATTTTCAAACATAAGAGAAGGAAAATTGAGCAGGTGAAGGCCACAAACCAGTTCGTCGCCGGCTTTGACATCCACCTGTGGAAGCATCATGAAGCGATTCTCAACAGTTGTACTCCTTCTCCGGCTCGATAAAGAGCCCCTATCCACCGAAGATGACTGGGACCCCACCTTCAAGCTGCTCGTTACTGAAGGCGACCGTGCCGAAGAAGAAGCAACTCTTTTAAGGCTACCGCGACCATTAGGACTCTCTGCCGAGGATGAGGACAACTTTCTCGAGGAAGAAGTTGAAAATGCTGGTTTGGCAAGGGGCTTCTTCAAATCAGTTTTACCACTATTAGGTGCAGAGGACAAGAGTGAAACGGGCGATGCCTTCTTTGTCTCCGAGCGTGAAACTAATGAGGAAGGCTTCGGGCTGACCGAAAGTGATGATAGCCCTTTCGATTCGGTGCTAATTTTCTTGCTTCGGTCAGATATAGAAGAAGAAACTTTCCGAATAACTGGACTTCCATTTTCCTGTTGCTTAGTTACCGAAGTCGCCTGCTTTTCCACTATAAGACCTCCAGTGCTGTTTCTTCTACGGATAGAAGCGGCATGTGAGGTCACAGAGGACTTGGCAAGATTAGATTTGGAGCTGGTCACCGTGGGAGAAGACGAGGCCGTGGACTTGGTGCCCGTTGAGACTCCACGGGGCTTGCTCAGTTTCACAGTGTTCTTCGCGCTCTCTGCAGAAGCAACTGGGGCGCACTTCGGGGAGGAGGAGGTCGTCTCTAAGAGAGTCTCCATCTTCAAAATAGTTGAAAATTACTCTTTCAGCTTGTTAAACAATATCGAACTAAAACATTATAGCCGCTCGTTGTGTTTGCGTCCTCCAAAAAACTGCAAAATCAACAACAAGGACCAAAAATTTAAGCTGTTCTTACTCATTCCTCGTAAAGATTCTTGAGATCAGAATTTGCAAAATCACTGCGATATTTAGTGAAGGAGCTCAATTTTGAGCTGATCTAGCACATTGCGCGAGCATATTACTCAAAATCACAGTGAAAATGACGGGAAAAAAAGTCGACCTGATAGCCAACCCGCAAAAGTATTCTATCTGTATCAAAGATTCCAGAAGATAATTCCATAAATTCACACGTAATGAAGCCACAGTTCTAAGGAGAGAATTTTTTAATCGTAGTTACTAAAGACACATTAGAAAACAAGAGCAATGGTATGAATTTGAAAGCAAAGATGCAGCTAAAACACTCCAAGATGAGTAAAAAATAGAACAAATCTCCGATCAACTGAAACATTCTTCGCGACTCTGACAAAATGCAGCTTCTACAACACAGATCGAAGCCGACAACCCTAGATCCAGTCCAAAATAGCTCAAAAAGTTCCAAAATCGAAACCAAGCAGCTACAAAATACTCGATCAGGAGTACGCGATCTCACCTTCGCAGTCCACGAGTCGATCCAGAACCCTAATCTCTCTCTCTCTCCGAACAATGCGATCGAGCGCACTCACACAGCAGTGAGAGAGAGAGGAGAGAGAGAGAGAGAGGGGGGTTGGGATGAAGAGAGAGAAAGAGCGAGCACGACTGCCCGAGAGAGAGAGAGAAAAAGGTACGAAGAGAAGCATCCGATTTCATTGAATAAAAAAAAATTATTAAAAAAGGTGGAAATTGATTAATTAATTATTATTATTTAATTTAATTAGGCTTAAAAAAAATCCCGCTCTTGTATCGGTAGGTGGTGTTTTTAAACGAAGGAAAGGAGGAACTTGAATTGACTAAATTGCCCTCACTGTGTCGGTAAAATTGTCCGACCCATTTGGATCGACGCCACGTGTACATTTTCTGATGAAATTACCTCTGTGTATATATATATACATATATCCAGGTAAATAGTAAAAATTGAATATTTATTCTTAATCTTTAATTATTAAATTTTTCATTCATACAAAATAAATTCATCTTTTTGTGTTAGTTGATAGTAATAATTATTTTTTACTAAAATATAATATCCTATTATTATTATAGTACTTATTTTGTTATTAAATATTTAATTTTTAGTAAAAAAATGCAAGTATAACCATATTGGATCTAAAAATTAATCCGTTAAAATTTTACTTTTTCTGTATAAATATAATTAAATTTTACGAAACTAAATTCGTGCATTTTATAGGCGAATGCAATGTATGATGACACGTGGCCTGCTTTGGAGAGGTTTGCATGAAGACATTTCCGATAGCTGTTGTAGCCGATCAAAGCGAGTGGGAGAGAGTTTGATTGAAACCGATACAGTAAAGTAGACGTGGTGACAGCTGTGCAATTTTTTATTATATTAATTTCTCAATTAAAATAGACTATTAAAATTATCGTAACGATTTATTAATTTCTCGTTTGGTTAGATTCTAAATATAACAATTAATCACTTAATCCATTAGTTAGACTAGAAAATGTGGGTATTCTTAAAAGTTTAATTGATAAATATTATTTAGCTGTTCATATGGATTAGATTTATTGTGAAGCTTCTTAGAAAAGTTTAGTCCAAACAATTTAATATGCTGTGTAATTTATTCTGTACCAAAAATTTTAATATTTTGTTTCAATTTAAAAAATTTTGTTCAAATTTTGATACCATATATTGAGAGCATCAAATCAATAATTTTTTTTGCTTTCGACTACGGTATAAACCACAGAATTTTCAAATTGTCAAATGCTTTGTTATAATAAGTAATAGTTTGAAAATTTAAATCGCAGGGCGACTGGATTTAGACTTAGTTTGATATTGATGTCTATCTAATGTTGTTAGATAAAATATAATTGAGAAAAAAGTATATAGAAAAATGCTTCTGCGTTCTCTGGTGGAAAAGCAGAAAATATATCGTAGTCGTTTCATTACGATATGCGTAATACGTACGGAAACAAACAGGATATTTTTCCAACATACTTTTTCACCAACACGTAACACGTACGGAAACAACAGAATATTTTTCCAACATATTTTTCACTGACACGTAACGCAATCTTTTCGTAATCCCCAACGAAGCCTTAGTTTCTCTATTTTAATAATGCATTTGTTATATTAATTAGCTTCCTCAGACAATATGAATTATTTTTTTTATTAAATCAATTTTATACTGTTATTTAATAATTACAACGACAGTTTCGAGAGGTATTCTACACTATCCCACTTACACCACATCATACATTCCTTCTTTTCAAACAAAATCTGATAAAAATATTTTTTACAATTATGATGTGACATATATTTTTAAAAAGAATATTTTGATTGACTTGTTACACCACGTCATATATATACCCGTTGCATTCTAGAATTTTTCCAGTTTCGAAGCCTCAATTATGAGTAAAAAAGTATGCGATTTTACAATTCCTTATCAATTATCTGAGTTGGTAAAATTGAGAGTTTTTCGAGAGGGATGAGTTTGGTAATATGAGTATCGAGTAGGGGTATTTTTGACAATAAGCTATCGTAATCACCGTAAAAAAAACTACGGGGGGATTGAGACCAACGTGATGGCAACGATTTCGGAGACGTGGGGAAGCGCGCCGACAAATAAACGCAGGGATTAAGGTGCGCAATTACGGCACAATAGATTACCACACAATCCTTAATCCAAAAGCTAAAAATTTACAAACACCAATATCGCGGTACTTTTAAAAACATAAAAGTTCAATTTTATGTATATATAGAATTAGGCTACTATACTATCTATAGTATTGTTTTCGGTTTTAGGGCGTTTAAATCAACGATCAACACCGTTAAATATGATCTAGGGTATATGAAATTATTAAGAATAAAATTTTAATTCTTTATATATATATATATATGAGCTAGGATGATATACTATCGGTAATACGAAGGACTCCGTACTACCAAATTGTTTTTAATATTGTGACTTACGAATCGATAATCAGCTTCGTTAGATTTGATGGATAATATTAAAAGTATTTGAAAACTAAATTTCATAATTTTTCGATACCATTTGGCTAGTAATCAAAAAGTCTCAAATTCGACAATTTAATGGTCGATGTGATGCATTTGTGAATTTAACGGTACTTTAAAATAATTCAAATCGAATGAAATTTTTATAGAATTTTTTTTTCACTATTTTGAGTATGATCAGTACCTCACATCTAAAATTCAAATCTGTTTTTATTATTTTTTATGAGATTTTTATTATTAGCTGTTCATTTTTAGACTACTTATTTAATAGGTAAATAATGTCAAAAAAATTATAGAATTTAGTTTTCAAATATTTTTAATAGTGTAGATTAAATCTAACGAACCCGATCGTTGATTCGAAAGCCGCAATATTGAAAATAACTTGGTAGCACAGAGGCCCCCGTGCTACCGATAGTATACCAGCCTAGCTGCATATATAGAGAGAGATGGGCTGGAGTACTATTAATAGTAGTTGACTACTTTTGTTATAAGTTTTTAACACTTGGATAATAAATTGTACGATTAGGATAATATTAGTCCCTTAAAAACAAATGGTCCGGTTATAATATTTAATCTAACAATTATAAAGGATTAAAAAAATTTATCCAAATATTAAAAACTCAATGCCAAAGAGATATATATGCATTTGGATAATGATTTAGATTTAGACAATGACCACTTAACACATTGAAACTAAAAACATTCTATGGGATATACTCGATTTTTTTGTTTTCTGATAGATCAGCAAAAAAATAAATCCTAACTAATTTATTATAATAATTATAATAATATTGCGTATAAAAAGAAATAAATATTTATTTTATCATATTTTTTACGGTATGTAATGCAATCTTTCGGTAATCTCAGATAGAGACTAAAGCTTAATTTGGATTTGTGAAGAGTTAATTATAATTAAAAAGATGATAAAAATATGGCCAATTTGTATAAAAAATTCACTAATTTTGGGCTTTTGCAAAAATCGGGCCATTTTTTTCATATTTGCGATTCGGTCATTTTTAAATGATCAAAATACCATTATACTTTTTTCTCTCTCCTTTTTTTTGTTCTCTCGTTCTTTTTTCTTTTTCTTTCCAGAGAGCGGCGAAGAAAGAAGCGGAGGCAGAAGTTCAGGCGAAGACGGCTTGCTTCGATTTTGTTCGGCGCATCCTTTCTGTCGATTTTCTGATGAGGACAAACTAGAAGAACATATTTGAAATCATCAAAGATTTTTGCTGGAATAACGTATGAAAGTTGAACTTTTTACGGATATATTTGTCATTCATTATGTTTGTAAAAATATGTATGAAATTCACCCTATATTCTATGTCCCACCAAAAAACAAGCCTTGCTTTGTCGCTACTTGCTCAAAATCCTTTTCACCTAATAGAATTAACTAAAATTTTTCTAACGAATTTTAACAATAGAGGCATATTTGAAAATATTAAAATTTTTACAAAAATAATATATAAAAAATAAATTTTATAAAAATATTTTTGTAATTTACTATCTATAGATCCGAATGAAATTATGTGTTTCTCAACTCTAACATGTCAAAATTTTTCTTATTGATTGATTGATTTATTTATTTATTTATTTGAAGAAGAGACATGTTCAAAATTTCAAATTGCACATTGCTCGGGAATTACAATTGTTATGTATTTGCATTGATTTCCGTGCACATGCAACATGGTTTTGAATTAATTTAGACACCTCGTTTTGGCTTAACTGCTAACTAATTAATTCATAATTTATCCCACGCAAAAGCTATGATTCTCCTCTATATTGACAAAATGTACCTAATCTTGTTCGTGACATTGTCCTGGATATATTTGCCCTCATAAAACTTTGATCATGGAGTATAATAAGGTAATTAATAATTTGTGTTAAGACGAATTTTGGATCATTTTTAGTAAATTAATTTCTTTGGTAATATAGTATCAGAGCCTTATATTAGTTCAATGCTTATTGGTGTACGTGGTTTCTACATGCCAGCTATATAATTTTTTAAAAAGAGATAAAAATGTGTAAAAATTATCTAAATTTTGGACTATTTTGATTCAGCTCTCCAATATTATTTTTAAAGTTTCGATTTTAAACCAATTTGGTTAATTTAGTTCATTTGATGATTCTTTCGGTACAAAATCTAAGCTAATTGATGATTCTGTACCGTTTGGTTCGGGTATAAGCAAAAACTAGCTATTACAGGAATAGGTACAAGTATGGGGATAATAAAAATAGCGTTTGGATGAAAATTAGGCTGTTCCCGAGGATGAGAAAAATATTAGGTAGTTTTATATAAAAATAAAACGAGCGGGTTCCAGAAACGAGCGGGTTGCAATGGGGCGGGTTATTGTACATGGTTACTTGGGCGCGGATAAAATTTACTCGCAAATTTTTGGGCTAACATCTTTACCCGTATACCCGTGGGTGGCGGATGGGTATGCGGGTTACCCGTAATTTTTTTTTTTAACTCTTATATTTTTAAATGTAAAACATATACATATAAGTTTTAAAAGCGTAATATAACTCATTCCTTAAAATATTATAACATATAATAAAAATATTTAAAGTTTTAAATCAAGAATATTTCGTAATATGAAAGACATGCAATGAAAAATTAGGATTATAATTTATAGTATAGATAAATAAGAAATATATATTAATTAAAAAGGTATATTTTGTAATTAAAAAATATATGTGCGAATGTAGTAGATACATGAGTTAAAAATCTTGATTTGATTAATGGGTGCACGTTTTAGTAAATTTTTAGGTTGAAAAAGTTGGTACCCATACCCGCCAATTTATCGGTAACCCGCGGGTTTGGATCAAAATTGCCAGATCTAGTTGGTGGGGATAAAAAATTAACGTTTGGGTATAAAGGGATGAATAAGGGTCTATCCCTATTTCTATTTTCTAACCAAACATGGAGTTAAAGTTTAATAGTATAAAGAAGATTCCTAATTTTTTCTTTTAATTTTTTTGTTAACATATATATAAATAAATATGATAAAGTGGATTCTTTTATAAATGATCTCCATCAAAACACTTTCCTTTTCAAAAAATGGAAAGCAATGGAATTGGATAGATTCTAATGCTTGTAGCATAAAGTAATTGAGTGGTACCTTTCATTATATATTGGCACCAAATACCATTTTAAAAAAATATTTTTTTTTTGTTATTTAGCTTTAATGGGGCCATGAATTAGACGTATTAACGATCGCATAAGTGGCGTCTCAAAAAGCCTTGTGATATTTTTTTTCTCATGATCTTTTATCAAAGTTGTTTTTATGTGTGTGGTGCTCACCTACCCTTTGAAAACGTTTTTTTTAAAAAAAGAAAAACAAAATTTGTCATCATAAAATTGATCTTTGTATCTTATCAATCACCATGAAATGTTTTCAATGTTTATGGTTGGAATTATATGGAAACGGATTTCTAAAACTGCAACTTAGTTCCTAGGCTTCGAAAGCAAAATATTGTAATATAAAATATGATTACGACTGCACTGATTTATACAAATTATTATCCGAGAAGCTTGAATAAAAGTACAATCGATAATTTTTTGTACCTTTCAATTTCACCGAAGAAACTCTAGCCAGACAGATATTTAAGTAATTCGACCACCAGAAGAAGCTGCTCTTTTAAGCAACTCGAGTAATTGGATCTAGGCGAGGGTGGGTTAGCCACATTGTGGGAGGGGTATAATTTATTAACAATTGATTTGAAGCATTTAATGTTAAGCTACTAATTTGCTAGAGGATAAGATCATGTGGTGACAATAATGGCAGGGCCCAAATTGACATTGTCCAAAAAAACTAGCCTAATACTCAATCTCCTTTTAAAGAAGCTAGGGTAGGTGTGACGCCCCAATAATAGTTCTACATCACGTTGGAAATAGATTGTGGTTGAGAATGTAAGGATTAGAATAGGTTAAGTCCAACGAATTATTAGTGTTAGTGAGCAGATCATTATATTTGCTATTAAAGCCGATCTACCAGTCATATGTGTGAAATAGATTCTTACATTGCGAGGTGATCTTTGGTTAGAGAATGAAATTTGATAAGAATTGCCGAGTTTAAATAGAAAAGTCTACGACGTTTGAAAATATAAAGATCATAAATTTTAATGTTGATAATCGGACTTGAGTATTTTGGTTCGATGATTTTGACCTAACGAGTTAGTAATGTTAGCATGTTGGATCGTAGTAATAGAATTTGACTTAATCTGTATTTCATCATTTACACTCTATCTTTTCCTATACCACTCTCGAAAATAGAAAAGGATATTGAAAATGTTTGACATGTACGATGTGAGATGGATGGCGGATTCATCGGGAATGGATTTTGACCTAAATAGACCTCTGGTTAACTCAACCTTTTTTCTAAGTTGCATCAAATTTAGTGTGATCTTTTCGGGAAAGATTGAGAATCATATTTTGAGACCTTCCAAAAAATTTGAATCACCTTAAACTTTTTCATTCCCTCCACAACACTGTTCTATTTTAATTTTTTTAATACTTGATCCGACCCAACGCAATTCGGCGTGTAATAGACCCAACTTGAACCCACCGCGAATTTATCCAAACAATAGTTTCAAAATTTTTCGGTGAAATGTGTGGATGGTCAATGCATTATTTAGATATTGGAATTTAATATTTACAATATTATTTTAAAATATTATAGTTTCTAAAATTTCACGTAACTTATATCGATCGTCAAAAATAAATCTATAGTTTCAAACAAAAATGTCCATTTTACATCTTCATCTCTAAAATGAACTTGTTTTTGTTAGAGAGTTTAAAAGATCATTGTATGTGAAATTGTGTGCGCTAAAGTGTTATAATTTGTATGGATTAAAAAAAAAAAAAAAACAAATAAAAAGGAGAAAGGGCTACGTGGCAATATCTGGGTGGTACAGGGATTACCCACACATTTTCACCCAAGAGATCGCAACTGGACCGGGTTAGATCGAGCACGGGCCCATAATGTCGGAGTTTCGGACGAGCACGAACCCGAGTCCGAGTCCGAATCCGAGTTTCAAACCTTTTCAATTAACCCAACACTCCGACTCGAGCCCAAAGTCCAAACCCGTGCGACGAATATACTCCCCGGCGCGAGACCATTCTATCTACCGTTCATCATTCAATTGGCACGAATCCCAAAGCTCATCGGACGGATATGAAATAGTCTCACGACGGGGATGGGGCCCCACCAAATTCCTCTTCCGCTCACTTCATCGTCCTCCTCCCTTTCCCCCCTCCATCGGCGTCCGCATAATCGCACCGCACCATCGCCATCAACAAAACCCCCCGAAGAAACCCTAGTAGGAGAGGAGGAATCACCCCCCTCGGCGAGGAAGAGGAAGGAGAAGAGCTTCACTAATGGCGGGGGAGGAGGAGAAGAAGCCGCTGCGGGGGATCGCGGAAGCCTTCGAGGGCCTCGCGGAGACGGCGAGGGCGAAGGCTCCCTCGTCGGCCATGGAGGTAGCCCCCTTCGCCCGCGCCTGCGCCAACGTCTCCGTCCTCTTTGGGTGCCTCGGCATCGCCTTCAAGTTCGCCGAGATGGATTACGTCTCCAAGGTATGATGATCCCCTTCCTTTCCCCTCTCCCCTTCCCGTTCCCCGATCTAAAGGGTTTCAATTCAAGATACATCGATTCGATTCCGTTTCTTCCGCATACTCAAATAAAATTAGGGTTTTTAATTCGGTTTAGATTCTTACGCTATTGATCTGTAGTGTTTTGCGCGCGTTAATTGTATCTGTAGCAAATGTTTAGACCTTTGCTATTTGAAAACCCTAGAAATTGTGAAGATTTAGTCAATTCACGTAAAAATAATATTAATTTGTGCTTTTTGATAGAGTATCCTCTAAGACAACCTCCAAAGTACTGCTTTTGTAGCATCAATTCGTTTTCTAGATGTTGTGGCTACATTAAAGTTTGTTTCTTGTGTAAAAACAACTGCTTAATTAGAAGGATGCTAAAGATTATGAGATGGGGCATGTTTTTCTGTCAAGGGGCTAGTGACAATTGGTTATAAATAGTTGAGTTCTTTTGTTTTTTCGATTTAGTAAATTTCATTGGTCAATTTCATTCTACATTTACTAAATCACCCCTAAAGTCTAAACACTCTTTTACCTACCGCTGGATACGTTTATAAGTGCATATCTTGTTTATTAATGAACATTATTTTGCTACAGCTCTTTGCTTTAAGTTCCAATTGCTCGTAGTGAGCTTGTTTCTTTGTGGTCATGAGCATTGTTTCATCTCATGCCAATTTCATGTTGCTCTTCTTTTCTTTTACTTTGTTCCATTCGTGTGGTTCTTATAGGTGGATGATCTGCTGGAGGCATCAAAGTCTATTTCAACATTGCAATCTATGCTTGATTTAGACGTGGAGCACAACCGTGTGAGAGAAGGTGGTAGCCACACTAGGAACCTTCTCAGAGTGAAGCGTGGACTCGACATGGTTAAAGTGCTGTTCGAGCAAATTTTAGTATCAGAGTATGTAGCAAACTAATCTATTGGGTGTCTTTGGTGATACCCTTTCACTAATAGTTACTTGAAGTATGTGTTGTGATGCGAATTATCTGTGTTGGAAAAAGGTGGAGCTTTAGAAAGGTAATTTACCTTTGTGCCTACTCACCATCCTTCCCCTAGAATCAAATTTTCTGGGAGAAGGAAAAGGAAAGGGTCATATGTTGCGACACTTTTCCGTGTGGCCTTTGAACGATCCATCTTAACCATGTTAAGGATGGAAACTATCTTCATCTCATGCTTAGCGGACCAATATCATTTTAGTTTTCATCTTTGCTACTAAGTTACTTGAAATTGTTTTTTCCTGTTTTCTAGGTGTATTGTTGATAATGTCATAATGTTGATGCACTAACAAAGCAGATTTGACATGTTGATGTCTAGTGTCAAGCATGCAGAGTAGGATCAATGCTTGTAGTAAAGAAATCCAGCATCCTTTTGAGAATAAACACAGAATATTCTGTATTATGGTCTATTGGCTGCACTAAAGCTGCTGATATTTAACTCTTTCTTCTCCTCTCCCCTCTAAAATCTATATTCTCTTTTTCTTTCTTGAGAAATGTTTTGACTCTTCATTTTTTCTGGTTCCTTCAACTGTAAACATACCGACTTGCCCTGTTTGTCGTATAAGTCTGTAAAATGCTGGCTTCGTTTGCTTTCTTATCTATCTAGTATGTAACAGTCTCGCTGTTATATATTTATAATTCAAGTCCATTTTTCTCTACTAATTGGTGAGCCACGTGAACTGTTTCTCTACTTTTGACATATATTCATATGCTTATATTATTGCAGGGGCAATTCTCTGAGGAGTGCAGCATCAGTAGCTTATGCTGAAGTGTTTGCTCCTCATCACGGATGGGCCATTAGGAAAGCAGTTGCTGCGGGAATGTATGCACTTCCCACTAAGTCACAGCTCTTGAAGAAGCTAAATGAAGATGGTGAGTCCTCTTGTTTCACAAGTAGCATATGTAATTATAATTCTTTATCTTGGCTTAGCCATTGGGAGGTCTTCATGTGTGCCCGACAGGTTAGTCGATGAGTCCTCTGCTCATCAGCGTAGTCAATCATCTAAATAGCATCAGGACCACCCACTGTGCTTTAAGATTCACGGGCATCGGTCGTACTCTATTCTCGAAGCACATTAGGTAGCTGCAGTGGTCCAAGCACCTGTATAGTTAAATAAATAGACAGAGGGAGGGGAAAATAAAGAAGAGAGGAATTTATACTGTCTGTTGTGTTCCTGGTTTAAAGCTGCTTTGATGCCTGCAAAAAAGTAGCCTTATTCTAGAATGGCAAATAGTTGTTAGCTGGAAAGTTGGTAGCTAGCAAAATATCATACTGATTACTGACAAATTAGACTAATTAAATACAATTTCGCATGGTTGAGGGGCTGTTCACTGTGACTGGAGCTTTTGCTAAGAAGTGTTGTTAAAGCTGAGCTGTTTGAAATGGCATTAACGACAAAACTTTTCAACTACGAATCACTCAACATGTAATTTAAAGCTTGTGATCTTGATGCTTTCGGGACCTCGTTTTAGCTTCCGGTCGTAGCAAAAGACCGGGACTTTCTATTTTTACCGATGCGCGTGATTATGCTTTTCAGAGTAGAGAAGTTGCTTCACGAATGAGGCCAAAGAGGCACTCTGTGTGGATTTAAGTTGTGGTGTGGTGGCAACTAATTATTTTTGATTTTTTACAGAGGCCTCTGCAAAGAATCAGATGCAGAAGTACATAACTGCATCTGCAGCAGTCATTCTCTACGTCGAAGACCTTTTTACCTCAAGACAACTGGGCCTAGATTGGTGAGCTTGGTCCCCTTCCTGCGACCTTTATTCAAACTTTATTTTGATCTCAATTAATGTTTATACGGAGTATCTGATCAGGCTTAGATCTTCATCAGAGTTTAACTCTTTGGTACCACATTGTAACATTTATTACATGCCTTAAACTTATATAAAAGCAATCTGCGCATTTCATCAGCGAACAAGGGGCCTGTTTGGATCTGATGCCTAAGATTGATTGTGCTTATCAGTTAGACTACTAGTTTTGGTGGTTCTTTTATCTTACTGTATACTTCTTTTTGTTCGAATAGTGCTATTTGTATGGAATCCTCATCTTTACATACTTTTAAAACAATAAATTTGATCATTCTGGCGTCAGAATTTCAATCAGAAGCCTCCTATTCATTGTTAAATAGTTTTTTTTTTTTTTTTTTTTTTTTTCTCTGTTACAGGATTTGCTAATATAGGTTTGAATCGACTTTCAACCTAAAACTACATGCCATGTTTGTGGCTTTAATAGCAAATGAAAAGAATCCCTCATCTTCCCGACGGAGACCGACCAAAAACTAAGCCTCACTTCAGCTCAGGACGTAAACCAAAAGTCGAATTGAATCAAACCATTGCGATTGAACTACAAACTCCGACTCAACCCAAAGAGCAGGCACGAGCCGAATCAAACAAACCCAATAAGTTGAAAATCTAGTTAAAAATACACTAATAGACAATAATGGCTTGCTTAGAAATAAAAAGCGAAGTAAGCAAGCTTCTATGCAGTTAAATAAGCAACCAAACAATGATTAAACCCATTTAGGTGTTAGAGATCACTACGTGACCTATCTACATTCTTATTTATTTCCCATGCAGTTCAACATAAACGCAAAGATAAGGTTTTTCACTCTACCAACAAAGAAATTACAGGCCTAGACGACTAATCACCAGTGCAATAAGAGTTGAAAATAACAAGATGATATTTATACCAGAAAAGTGTAACAAAGTCTAGTCGCCAAAGAAAATTTAGACATTTTGATTATATAAATTGCCCAATTACGGAAACAGCAAACTAGTATTATGATAATCCACAAGGGGAAAAAAATTAAAGGATGAGAAAGTAGATAAAGAACACTATTTGTTTCATCATAATTTGCTGCAAGGCATTTAAGCAAACCGTCCCAGCATAAAATGCTAATCACTGAATAAAATACCAAGTTAATAATCTTAGGTCACACTTAATGAAAACAAATAATGTTCAGAGCCGCAAAACTCCATGCTCATTACTCTAAGAGGGCTACAACAGCTTAAAGCATTTTTTCCTCTAAGTTGAGTGGATATAATGAAGGACCATCTCTCAGTGTGATTTGACATACTCCTGAACTATATTAAGACCCTCTGATTCTTCTCCGTAATCCTGGAATTTGGAAATAGAAAGTAAGCATTGGATTCTTTGCTTCATGCCAAATAAAAGAATGTTGATTAATTACACGGAATGTTGATTAATGAGACACAAAAAAAGTGGGGGAAAAAAAAAGTAGAACTGTGGTCCTTACCTTGATAACCACGCAGGAGCACCCTACAACTTTCCTTGCTTTTCCCTCGGAGTCAATTTTGCAAAGCTGCATCCACACATCATTTGTAGGCAATCTATCAGATAATGAAAAACTCCCAAATTTTCTATGCGGACAAGGATTTTAAAAGGGTTCTACAAGTTTAAAAGCAAGCAGATTTACAAATAATATTATACTCAGACTTGCGATCAACGCATTTAACAACCAGCCTCTTCAAAAATTTACACAACAATTCACAGAAGTAGACCTAGGGCATAAAACCAGTCAGATTACTACTACGAGATTACATCCATTAACAATTGTCCATGAGAATACTTTCTAACGTCACCCTGTTAAAAAGCTATGCACACCAAGGATGGGAGATTGGAGATTGAGGTTTTAACGTGCAATTCTCACCAAGAAACAACATTTTTCAACCATAAAAACAGTTATTTAGGTTCAGTCCAGGCAATAATTTCTCAAATAAAAGGTCATATGATGAGAGGAAAAAAAAATACAAAGACTAGACTATTTATCAATCTGTCAACTATTAATTGCAAAATAGTAGCCGAGGATAGACCAGTTATGATTCGCGTTTTGCGCTGGCATATGTCCATAATATACTATTAAGTTTCGTAATATTCCAGTAATTCTGCATATTTTCTTTTGAAAATATTCAAACCATTATAATTCAACTTAAGTTGGTTAGCAAAGTAGTGGAATTAGAGCATCCGGTAGGAATACTACATTACCATGGGTTGGGAGTTATTCTCATTCCCATGCTTAATGGGAATAACTAGTAGTCCATTAATAAAAATAAAAAATATACTAGTTACTAACAACCTCCCAACCCAAGAGGTTTGATTCGTTAGTAACAAACTTGCAATTCCAAATATAAAAATATAAAACATTCCCGGAATATTACAAACCTTGAACCAAAGAGCCCCTAATTATAATGCTCTATTAAAAATTATCTTAAGTCTCACTTTTTTGCTTTACTTGTTGAAAATTTTTTGTTAAAAAAAAAGAGAAACATTTAGGGATATCGTCAACTGTATGAACTATCCAGATGTTGAAAATCACCTTCATTAACCTGCTACTAATAATAAATGCACACAAGCATGTTCTATTTCGTCATCACCGAGTTATTAACAGTACAGAAAATTTATGTCAGGTATAGGAAAATGTACTAACCCCCGCCCATTCGCCAAGAGTTTTAGCACTAGGCACCGTGACCAGGTGAACATTATGGTCCGCACAGAGAGCTTTAACCAGCTTCACATAGTCGGGCTGGTCGCAATCCTCAGCAAGTATACAGAGCTGTGCTGCGTGCTTCTCAATTGATTTTGCAGCCTCACGGAGTCCCTTCGCGAGCCCATCATGAGCCGCCGATTTCTTCAGCACAAGCTGCAAAGCAGTCATCAAATCCATGGGCTCTCCGAGAGCTGGAGCGGGTGTTTCAACTGCAATATCTTCCCTGCAAGACCAAAAAAAAAAAAGGAAAATATAAATTGTGGCAGAGAAAAAGAGAGGTAGCTTTAACACCAGTTATACAACAAAAAGGCTCTAAAACATTTCAACTTTGGGAATAATCATATCCTGATCAAATCAAATTATATATATCAGATCTGGATAATTGGTATCTGTCATTGATATCAAACTTACATAAAAACATATTCGCCTCAAATACTTACTGAACTTTTTGATAAAATTTTTATACATACAGAACACAAACCAGGCAAAGGCTAGATCAAATTAAACTCGATTCTTACTCACATTAGACCTAATCATGAGGTCACACTCAAAAGAATAAATTCTACTTACATGCCCTACCAACAGTAAGTTAGAAACTGTGGAGTCACCAATCCACTTAACCATTTTTATCAAACTTAAAATGCAAGACGACAATTTCATGTAACCACAATAGCATAAAAGCGCTCTCAAATTCCATTCGTTTCCACCACAAACCCATACATAGCCAAAAAAAAAAAAAAAGTAAACTTTTTCTTTGCAAAACCAAGCATTTTTGCATATAACTAATCCAATGAGCCATATTAATACATCTTCACGTATAGAAATAAACAGGTGTTGCCTTTTCTAATGATAGAGGGCAATGATATCAAATTTCGCACCTTCATCTTTTCCAAACCAGGATAAAAAACAACATGAAAACAACTCACGCCATGTTAGCTATGCTACATAAATCGGATCAAAACCACGCTCGGATCAACACTACGTTAATGCATGAAAAAAAGACTAAAAAAAGAGAGAAAAATCAATAGAATACTAACGCCATGTTAGCTTGATGTGAGCTCCAATCGATCAGAAAAGTATCCGAAACACTCCTCCGCGAAGCTGCAACGACAGATCGAAATGAGATTAGCAAAAGATTTAAACGATTAATTGCGAAGCGAGAAATCGAGGAAGAGGGGAGGAGCGCCGCACCTCGCGACCTAGGGTTTGCGTTAGGGTTTTGTGCGAGAGGGGTCGGCGCAGGGGCGAGAGAGATGAGGTTTTATATGTAGCCCACCGCGCGTTTAGTTCAGGTGAAAATTGTAAGGAGAACCCTCAACTATAGCCCGTTGTGAAAAAGCACCTTTACCTTATTTTTTGGACTAATATTTAAACGAATTTTAAGTGATATATTAGTTTAAATTTTTTTTTGAAATTTTATCAATTATATTAGTGATTTAACTAAATTTAATTACTTTGTTTTTTAATAAATGAATCTGGAGGTTGATATATAGCTGATAGCTAGAGTAATTAAGTTTGATAATATTTTCAACATAATTCAGTATGAAAATTTAAATAAAACAATTTAAAAGTTATGTTTCAATCCAACAAAAGTAGAGGGGTTCTCTACACATTTTTCACCTTTAGTTTCTAAAATTAAATGGGTTTCAATTTGGGCCTAGGCCTTAGTAGGCCTTGTGAAACTTTGGGCCGGATTTGGTTTATTCTTGATCCGGCTCAATGTCCAAACCCAAAACCCAACAATGTTAATGTTATTATAGGTCCCATTTAAAATTGCGGAGAGATTACGTATATCACATGCCAAATAGTATAATGAAAAATAATTTATCTATTTTCATACATAATATCACATTACGTGTATATCGTAATAAGTCAATTATGATTTGCGGTCCCACTGAAAATCGGATAAGTATATATATATCTCTATATATATTCATTTCACCCTAATTCTGTTTTGCCTACTAGGGTTTATTTGTTTCACCGAAGATGAAGTTTATGTTGAAATAAACTCTCTCTCTATATATATATATCTGTGCCCAAAAGTTGCCTTTATTTTGAATGTTTTTTTTTTTTTTCAAAAAAGAAAAATCTTAAGATGATTTTGTGGTGTAACTATAAGTTGTTGTATTTTTAGGATCGATGCGTTACGGTGTATATATATATATATATATATATATATATATATATATATATATATATATATATATATATATATAGAATTTGGAATACTATTAGTAGTAAAACGTCTTTTTTACTACAAAGTTTTTAACCCTCGGATGAAAATTTGTAGGGTCAGGATGATATTAGGTAGTTAGCGTTGAGTGGTCCCCAATGGGTTATAGTATTTAATCCAATGGTTAGAAATAATGATAAGAGCTGATCCAAAGGTTAAAAAACTGGTAGCAACAATGAGATTTTACTACTAATAGTAGTCCAGTCTGACTCTATATATATATATATATATATATATATATATATCTACCAAGTTTTCCACCGTAAGATCCACCCCTTTGATGATTTTCACCCGTTAGATCATACTATTCAACCAACCACCCACTTAACCCTAGGCCCACATCATCCTAACCGCACATCTCTTAATCCAAGCAAATGACTTGGTGCTATTAATAGCATAGTATAGTTCTATATATATATATAGAGTTGAGCTAGAATACTCTCAAAAGCACCAAAGGCTTGGTGCTTTTGAGTTTGTAGCCATTGGTTGGAGAGATGTAGGGTTGAGATGATGATGGTAGGTAGTAATAAATGGTGGTAGGTGGTGGTAGGTAATAGTGTTTGATCCAAGGGGTATTAGTAGACAAAAAGTAGATCCAAGAAAACTCAAAAGCACCAAGGGGTTGGTGCTTTTGAGATATATATATATATATATATATATATATATATATATATATATATATATATATATATATATATATATATATATATATATATATATATATATATGAGTGGTTCATCATGCAATTACTCTGTGTGAAATATATATGTGGTTTGTTTGGTTTTTTATCAGAGTAAAACTTGTAACTTGAGCAATTAATCATAGCTTTAAAGGCATTTGCTATTCATAGAACAGCAACAAAACTAAAGCTGCATTAATGAAAAGACACAACAGTAGTAGAAACTTTATTATTTCACCATAATTGTAACATAAAATGTAGGTGGGTAGATGAAGTTTGTTATAAGACATTGTCTCAGTGCAATCATTTAAGAATTTGTAATATGTAACATATAATTAACGAGACAATATATATCTATACAACCGTAGTAGAAGTTCTATACAAGTTAGCTAGGTAGTGGAAGTTCTATAGACTTTTGGTTAGATCGTTGGTGTGGGGAGACCACATTGCAACGATCATTTCCTGAAGCCTTACGATAAGACGGACCCCAAGAACATTAAAGCCATGGAATGTTTGGCGAGCGAGAACAACGTTTGGAACTGGGGCAAGATTCTAGAAGGCGACGTCGCTAGTAGTCATGGTTCGAACCCTTACCTTTCAGTACTTAGGGATAAGTTAGTGTATTTTAAAGTTGAGCAGAGACCTGACAGGATACATTGGCGATGGAACTCTGATGGGCGTTTCACGGTAAAATCGGCCTACTATATATGTGCTCAGTGGCGGGGGTACGAGGGACGACCGCTCTTGCAAGATCTAGAGACTTCGAATATCTATAAGGACGTGTTTGGTTCGCATTATGAAAGATTATCAAGAATAAAAAGATGTTCGAGAATCTTATTTTTATTCGTCCTATTACTAAGAATGTGACATTTCTGTGTTTGGTTTGCACAGACATTATTTAAGATTGCAAAAAAATACACAATTAATTTATTTATTTATTAATTAATTTTAGATAATGCTATAAAAAATTTCAACATTTTTTTTAAAAAAAAGAAGAGAGCATAGGTTAGAGAGAGAGAGAGAGCGTAATTAAAGAAATAGAAAGAGAAATAGAATCGAGGTTAGAGAGAGGAAGAGAGTTGAGAATTTAGAAAAAAAGAGAGGGGGAAGAGAGCTTAGTTTAGAAAGAGAAAAATAGTTGAAGTTTAAAGAGAAAAAGATAAGTTTAGAAAGACATATGACTTATTATGATTATCTCAATTCATTAATACGAAGATACACATCCTTCCTCAAGGGAATGAGATTAGTACTTTGAGATGAATCTCATTTTCAAATAAATTCAATATTAGCAACTAGAATATTACTTAGTGCGTTTAACCAAACGCGTGCCGTCATATTTTTTTATTTCTATTAGATTACTAGGAATCTTAAAAAAAATAGCGCGAACTAAACGCACCCTAAAAGTTAAAGTATTTTGCTGACTCATTCTCAAGAGGAGGATCCTTACTCATGTAGATAATTTACTAAAGAGGGGATGGACCAGAAACACTGCCTATGTGCTGTGCAGAACTGAAGAGAAAACTGTAGATCATTTGTTCATATAGTGTGTTTTTACGAAATTCCTTTTAGTGATCGACGTGGAGGATATCCTGCCCAGGGATTTGGGAGACGATATTATTTCGATATGGGACAAGTGGATGAGCAAGAATGGGTTGTAGATCAATGTCTAGCAGACTATCAGCTCTAGTAGCCTGCTAGTGTGTTATTTGGGAGGTTAGAAATGGGACGATCTTTCAAAATGTCCGGACGGATTCCTTGCTAGCTGCCCATAAGTTGAAGTCACCGACGAAGTTTTGAAAACACCCAGTAAATCAGACTACAAAAAATCTTACATTTAAGAACACTTTAAATCATAATTAGCGACGCTTTAAAGCGTCGACAAAAATAATCCCGACGCTTGTAAAAGCGTCAGGTAAAGACTAAAGAGTCGTTAAATAAACATGTCGAGATAAATATACCGACGTTTTAATATAGCGTCGAAAAATATATATAAATATTTAATAAAAATATTTTTATTGACGACGCTTAATCATAGTGTCGGCAAATTCTAAATATTAAAAACGCTAGAAGAAAGTGTCATCTAAAAAGCGCCGTCTAAAACATATTTTGTTGTAGTGTCCACCACATTTCATAGTTTTTTTTTCTCTCTTCCTCGAGGCCTTGGATGCGTTACTATATATTGTAGTCTAATCCACTTCCTCTACGAATGAAATGAAACGGGTATATAGCTTGCTATCTTATCCTAAAAAAAAAAAAAAAAAAAAAAAATTTCTAACAAATGTAATAAACAAAAAACCATTTTGCTAGCTAGCTAATAATATATAGATTACTCCACAAGCACATGATATATTTTGAAGAAGCAATTAAGTACCATGTTATAGAAAAATTATACCTCTATTTTATTCCTCGTACCTTATTTAATTATCCTATATATGATCCATCATTATGTTGTTATACATGTCATATATATATGTCCCCCCTCCCTGACCAAAATTGAGGGACGATTAATTAACAATGCATTTCCCTTTCATTATTTTTTTTTGAGAAAAATTCGTGTGATTTATTTTCTGAGAAATATTTTACAAAACAGTTCTCTGGCTGAAACAATGTTTTTCAACTATTTATTTGGTTCAGAAAAATAGTTTTATTGAGTTTTTTTTTTTTTTTTTTTGCCAAATTTCATGAATGAATAGGGTTTTTTTTTTTTTGTATTTTTATCCAGAAAATCAAAAATCATAACAAAATGGTGTTTTGCGTAGATTTTTTTTTGTTTCCTGAAAAATAAATTTTCACTTAAAAAACAAAAAAAAAACATTTTTCACGTTTGAAATCGAACACGCGCGTCCTATGTGACAATTTATAAGCTAGCAACAAATTAATCTTAGGATATTAATTATGATAAGCCACTCCACTTGCATGCTTAATAATCAATCGTGTGCCCATGCATATACAATTAAACTATAATCTCCATCTATCTATCTATATATATATATATATATATATATATATATATATATATATATATATATATATATATATATATATATATATATATATATATATATATAGTTCCCCAACAATTAAATCATGCTTATTATTATATATATGCATGCAAACTCAATGAGTTTATCTCCTCGAGTATGATTAATTATATTAATACCTCCACCACCCTTCCCTACAAGCTTTTGCAGTAGTATATATTAATCAATCAAATGCTTTAAAATTCTCAAAAGAGAAAAAAAAAAAAAAAAATAGTAAACCAATGCATGCTTTAATTTTTGTAGACACCATGCTTAGTGCGAAAAAGGAGAAGTGTGTGAGGTGTGGGAGGCACGCAAAGTTAAGGTGGCGCGCTGATCGAGGACCATGCGTGACTTGGGCCCCTCTCTCTCTCTCTCTCTCTCTCTCTCCTCTTTTAGAGAGGAGAGAGAGAGAGAGAGGAGAGAGAGAGAGAGAGAGAGTAATGGGACCAATATAAGTTCTAATGGGATAAGTATGCGAGATCACGCAATGGATCATGGGCGAGCATGCATGTCTCTCACGAATGCACTATTATGGGGTCCCTCTTAGCCCATGCGCCTATTTCATGCATGGATGTATACTCTCTCTCTCTCTCTCTCTCTCTCTCTCTCTCTCTCTCTCTCTCTCTCTCTCTCTCCTGTGTAAATTGTGTTGGATCGAGTTCCACAATCTATTTTAGTCATGTGCAAGAATATTAAACCTTTGATCAACTTCCTTCTTATATACTTGTCTCGTAATTAACGTACGTGTTATGTTGTATCTGTTTGAGATTAAACTGATTCTTAAACTGTCTCGATCGACTTTGTGTTGTTGTACATGTGAGAACATGTTTGTGTCATATTAAGTTAAGTGGCCACTTTAAATAAGTGAAAGAAACGGTCGAGAAAAAGGTGCTTTTCGGTAAATAGATTGATTATGTATATAAATAGTAACGTCGAATAAACAACTCTAATCGGGTAGGTACACAAGTATATGCATATATATATATAGAGAGAGAGAGAGAGATCTAAAAGAATAATTTTTCTCTTTAATGAGATTCTTTGCTATCTTTTATGACTTGTTAGTATATAGAATTAGTTAGGTGCAAATGAAAATTTTCTATAGAGAAAGGATGGAGGAAACACAAGTGAAGAGAGGAATATATGCATGGGCAAAGTGATCACATATTCACATGAGAACTCATCATATATGCCACAAGGGGGACAAGAAAACAACCTCTTTCTCTCTCTAACCATTGACTCTCCTTCACTCCATCATGACCCATTAATTGCTGTGGTTGGTATGGTGATTATATTTGGTAAAGTAATGTTACAACTTAATTAAGGAGCTAGAGACCATTTGGTAACAATGTTGGGTCCTTTTCTTGTGCTTGGATGCTTTATAAGATGATGATACATTAAATGGAAAAGCCAACTACAAGTGTGTGTGCATGCATGTCAACCTTAGGAAACTTAAAAGCTCATTGCTTTTTTACTTCCCCAACACCACCCTTTCCACTCTCTCTCTCTCTCTCTCTCTCTCTCTCTCTCTCTCTCTCTCTCTGTCTATATATATATATATATATAGTCTATATATATACCTTTCTTTTTCTTTTTGAGTGAATAAAGTTGATATCAAAGCTTGGGAGTGAAGGGAGAGAGGGGTGGCCAACACTGTGTACTACTATCACACACACAAAGAATAAGTAAAATAAATAATAAATGTTATTGGGAGGTGGTGGTGGTTGGTGTTGGCGTGCATCAGGCCAAAAAAGTGGCTTTTTAGGGTTTCAAGGGGTTTTTAAGGTTGTGATGGTACACCACTAGGTAAAATATGGTGCATGCCCCCTGCTATGAGAGAATATTTTTTTTTTAGAAAAAACACTTATTTTATGTCTTGTTTTGAATATGACCAATGTTGGAAGCTTTATGAAATTATATATTCTAATTATTATTATTGGGTTACAAGGAGTACATGTTGGATTAGACACAAATATGTACTTCATCATCTCAACAAGTATTTCAATATATAAGTTTAGGTTATTTGAGCTCACCACTTCTCCAACTCTAATATCATTTAATTATCTCCAAATAGTGATACTCAAGATGTTTTAACATTTCCAATTCAACATAATACACTTGATATATATATATATATATATATATATATATATATATATATAGAGTTAATAGATGTGTGCTCGATATGTGGGCCTTATTATGGTGGTTGGTTGAATAGTTTCTCATTTGATCATTAACCTGATCTAACGGTTTTGATTATCTCACATATTTGCATTATAATAAACTTCCCCATGTTGAGGAGCATGCATGTGTTACGTAAATTATTACTCAAGTTTTCGTTTGAATTTTAAAACACTTCTATCTAATTAATTAATCACAAGCATCTTTTAAGTCCTTCATTTAGGACTTGATGGAACTGGACTTAATAAAAAATTGACTAGCCTTAATCAAAGTCGATTAGGTTGAATGATTAGATGCAATTCTCAAGTACATACAATCAAATCAAGAATTTGTACGTAATTATCATAATCTTAATAGTACGTAACCAAACAAAATATATATAACGTCGATGCGATTCTCAAATATATACAATCAAATCAAAAATTACTAATTATCATAATCTTAATAGTACGTAACCAGACAAAATATAACGTCGATACCGAATTTCTCAGACACACTCTTCACGGTTATATTTTTCTCTACACGAAGAAAAAGAAGTGGTATATCTAAAAAACTGAGAAAAATGTACAATTAACGAATCCAATAATTATAGGGATAATTACCTATATATATACCCCTCATACATTTAAAAATATCTGATTTATTTCTATTTTTTTTTTCTAAAATATCCCTCATATGTTCCACCGTTATTTCAAAATACCCGTGTAGCTATCTCAAAAAATAAAATAAAATACCAATTTTGTCGTTAATTTAAGGGCAAATAAGAAATGTTGGTGACGATAGAGGAGTATATTAATGAAAAATATCAAAAGTCAAAATAATTTTTTTGTCCCTGACTTTAAGGACAAATAAAAAAGACAGTAATAGTGAAAAGGTATATTTGAAAAGGCAAAATAGTAATTTTACAAAAACAACAGAGTTAATTAACAGATTGTAACTATATGGATATATTAGAAATATGTCGGACGTAGCAAAGGTATTTTCAATATTAGCCTGCTAAGAGGGGTAAATCGAAAAGTCGAAAACTCTTCAGGGATATATAAGCAATTGCCCCATAATTATATATCCATGTTGCTAACATTTGATCCAAAATATTGTCCAATGTTTATTTTACCTCTTTGTTTGACTATACCATTAATTTCACATTCTCCCTCCAATTAATAAAAGGAAATGTTGATTAATTAAAATAAATTATTGATTGAAATAGGTAGTAAATGGGACTAAAAAAATGTCCAAATTATAAATTGATTAGGAAGCTCTACTAAATGATATAAATTTGATGATAGTTAGATAGAGTGAAAAGCAAATACAATTTTTTCATATCTTAATTCTAATAAAATTCAAACGAATTACTTTTATAAATTTATAAAAATAAACTCGACATTAAAAATTATAAATATATATTTTTTAAATTTTGAGGAATGCCACTGAAATTGCCCCCCCCCCCCCCCCCCCCAAAAAAAAAAAAAAAAAAAAAAAAAACTTCAAATACCATCCATATGGTATCGCACTTAATTTCTCACTTTTAAGATTTGCCATAAAGATATTAATTTAGTACGGTTTTGGTTTCGTTTTTTTTTTCTTTTTCGCCTTCTTCATTAACATGTCATTAAATTACTATACGAAAACTTCAAATATCCGACCTGGATTTATCGAATATTATTCACTTTGGTTTTTTTAGTTTTAACTTTTGTCATTTGATTTAACAAAAAAAATTAATGAAAAAATAATAAAAAAATAAAAATAAAACCACGAAATACTAAATTGATACACTTTAAAATATATAATAATACCAAAATAAAAAAACTCGAAACTACATGGTGTTATTTGAAGTTTTTCTCAAAAAAAAAAAAAAAAAAATCCCCGTGCCATGCGGGCGCCCCCACAAGTCAGATCCGTAACCCGTTAATGCTGTTACGCCGTTCAAAGCCCTGGTGACATAATCCTGTTGTCAGCGACCCAAATCTCGCGCCGACAAAATAATTAATTAATTAATTAATTAATTAAAACCCTCCGAGGATCCGACCCGACAATCCGTTCTGGTCGCGGTCAAACAGCGCCCCTAAACGGGTCGAGTACACCGTTAAAATTTTAGGGTAAACCGATTTCACCGCGATTTATCTTATTTTTATTTTATCTTATCATCCAGTAATCTAAAAAATTACACTTAATTTATGAGGCCCTATAGTCGTATAAATAAGATAATATGGTTAAATTTCTTAATCAGATTATAATATTTTTTGGTAGTGACTAGGTTTGAGAGATTAAGAGGGTTAAACATACTAGAGTTAGAATAATTTTAAAATGGATCATCCTATGAGAAGTTGTACGTCACAGTTGATATTAGGAGAGGAGTCTCGGCCGAGTCAGCTAGATTATACAGCGGTGAGAACGAGACTCTCATGCTAATTACTTTTGTCGGTAGAGCGTGGCTGCTCACCGACCAGATCGGTCGTTTGGTATTTGTGAATCTGAACTTGAAGAAAAGGTCAGAGTTTAAAAAGGAAAAAAATATTATAATCTACTGTCAGAGGTTTTTATTACTGAAACTAATTGATCGACTCTTTTAATAATGTTTTAAATCTCGTAATTTTAATTTTAAGATTCTGAAACATCTAATAATAAACTCAGGTGCAGCGGTGCATGAGATGCGTAGAAACCCACAAGGTGCAGGCAATAGTTTGCACTACATCTCTCTATTTTGTTTTGAGAAAACTTTAAAAACCTCAGTGTGGTTTTACACTTTTTCATTTTAGTACCATATAATTTAAAGTGTTTCTAGTAGTACTCTGTGATTTCGCACTTTCTCACTCTAGTACCTTGTGGTTTAAAGTGTATCAAGTTAGTATTTTGTGATTTTATTTTTGTATTAAATTAGTACCATGTGGTTTTATTTTTCTCTTAATGAAATATTAAACCACAATGTACTAAAGTGAGAAAGTGCGAAACCACATGTTAATAACTCGATACACTTTAAATCACAAAGTACTAAAGTGAGAAAGTGCGAAACCACATGTTAATAACTCGATACACTTTAAATCACAAAGTACTAAAGTGAGAAAGTGCGAAACCACATGGTATTAATTTGATACACTTTAAACCATATGGTACTAAAGTGAAAAAGTGCAAAACTACAGATACTAACTTGATACACTTTAAACCACATGATACTAAAGTGAGAAAGTGCGAAACCACATGATACTAACTTGATACACTTTAAACCACATGGTATTAAAGTGAGAAGTGCGAAACCACAGGATACTAACTTGATATATTTTAAACCACAGAATACTAAAGTGAGAAAGCGGGAAACCACAGGATACTAACTCGATATAGTTTAAACCACAGGATACTAAAGTGAGAAAGTACGAAACCACATGGTACTAACTTGATACACTTTAAATCATAGAGTATTAAAATAAGAAAGAGTGAAACTCCAAGGGGGTATTTGAAGTTTTCCCTTTTGTTTTTGTTTGTGTTTTTTCACAAAACAGTGCAAAGCAGAGGACGCAAAGATCCACCGCATTAAACGCCAAAAGCCACTTATTAACACAGCAACAGAGAGAGATACGCTACTGTAACACTTGTTGGGTAAAATGTATGGACACCCCTTGAGTTCCTCGCTATTCACAAACTAGTACCTAAAGTTTTTTGCCATAAATAGTTTAGAAGGACTATTTTGGCCATTATATATGTAGGGGCTAGAAATTATATTTTATGGAGTATTAATTTAATAACATTATTAGAAGAAGTGTAATGATTTAAAATTTTTGGTTTATATATATATATATATATATATATATATATATATATATATATATAGAGTAGAATTTTCTTATTATTTATGTGCTCCTAAATTTTTAATATCAACTTTGATGGGTGGTTAAGGTGAGAGAGAGAAGAGACTATTTTCACAAACTAGTACCTAAAGTTTTTTGCCATAAATAGTTTAGAAGGACTATTTTGGCCATTATATATGTAGGGGCTAGAAATTATATTTTATGGAGTATTAATTTAATAACATTATTAGAAGAAGTGTAATGATTTAAAATTTTTGGTTTATATATATATATATATATATATATATATATATATATATATATATATATATATATATATATATATATATATATAGAGTAGATTATTTGTCTTATTAATAAGTCCTTGTTCCTAAATTTTTAACCATCCATCAATTTTGATGGGTGGTTAAGGTGAGAGAGAGAAGAGAAATTGATGAGATATTTAAAAGATGAGAAATTATAACCCTTTTTTTTTTTTTTTTTTTGATAATGTACCAAAACTTAGCACTACTAATATCATAATTAGAAGCTTTAACTCTTAATTTTACATATGTGCTACTTTATATATATATATATTTACAACATAGTTGGAAATATCAAATTATAAATTATACTTTGAATATAGAGTTTTATTGTAATTTTCAACTGCTTATAACCCTTTTTTTTTTTTTTGATATTGTACCAAAACTTAGCACTACTAATATCATAATTAAAAGCTTTAACTCTTAATTTTACATATGTGCTACTTACTTTATAATTTTTAAAAATTAATTATTTACACAAAGAATATTTTATTGTGATTTATTAAATAATTCACCCATTTTAATTTTATCCAGTAGGACAGGAAAGGTTTTTAAAGAAAAAAACTATAAATATTATATTTTTTTTAAAAAAAAAATCTGCGAATTGTTATTCTATTATTCTCTATTAAAAGAAATAAAAGCAAAAGCTCTCAAATAATAATATCTTTAATATTTATATTTAATATTATTTTCGGTATCAGTTTGAAACATTAGATGCGGTGTTGAATTAAATAAGAAAAAAAATGAGATTATAGGCTTGGTAAGTTTGACAATTAGATTTTCTAATTTCATCAATTATTTTAATGTGCGCTTCTGCATGACTAAGTTACTAATTACATTATTTCTTTTGTCATATATAATCTCAACGCCTTATAAAGTTTCAAAATAAAAAATAAAATTTTTTTTATTCCAACATACGTGAAAAGCAACAAAACCAACAGATAAGAGCTCATTTTTTTTATCTAATTCTCATATTTAATTTTCGAAGCAGAAAAAAAAAGAAAAAAAATATATATATATATATATTTAGCGTTTCAAAATTTTATAATATTATGTATAAAACATGCAATCAAAATTATTATAAAGCTTGGGGATTATAATTTTTCTAATATTAAAAGAGGTGAAATTGAGAGAATCTTTGTATATTTTGTTCTTCCTCAGAAAAAAAGTATGGAGCAAAGCTAAATATAGGAATAGTGAAAGGACTGTTTGCAAATTGTGCCCCGGAACTTCTTTCACTCAAACCGTTCACTTTTTGGGGAACAGAAACTGTTTTTAAGGACTAAAAAGCACGAGTTTTGGGCGAGAAAGTAAAAAAAGGGACAAAAGATCTCACCGCATTTGATGCAGAGATTCGGGGTTTATAAAAAGAAGGCGCCGTAATAATAATAGTAATAGTAATATTAATTAATAATAATAATAATAATAATAATAACTGCGAAATTATTATACTTCTTTTGTACGATAAATAGGAACCGTTGGATCATCATTTATTACGGCCGAGATTACATAGCTGGCGCCTACGTAGTCGTAGGGTTTTAAGCTATAAACACATAACGTATCTGGGAAAGATACTTGTGGTGTGGTGTACGTGCGGAGCACGTTAAGGAGAGGGGTTGTGAATTGTGATACGTTGTGGTATACAAGTATTTGTACGGTAGAGGCGTAGCGAGAACTCTCTGTACGTCTCTTTATATATTTAAGCAAGGATTTAAATGCCGTGACATAGAATCATGCCGAAAATTTGACTGTACGGTACGTACCGAGCCGTGCGGCTCAAAAATATTCTTGTGTGCCAACATAGTATAGCATGGAATATTTATTTTCGTTAGCGACAAACTATTTTAACATTTCATTATGACTTTTTATTACATTTTTTAAATTTTATCGAGAAAATTATAGAGTAATTTAAAGAATAGAGGGTTTTGAGATGTGTCATCGATACAGGGTCTATATCGTGTCGATATTCTATTGGCACGATACGGCACAGTAGATATAGTCCGTATTGACGGACACTTAAAATCTTATATTTAAGGGCAAAATTCACATATTATTCCTAGGGTTTCATAATTTCTCACATTGGTGCTCTCTGATTTAAAGTGTATCAAATTATTATCTTTGTGGTTTTATTTTTATCTTTTCGTCAGTTTTTCATTAATATTTTGAATATTAATTCATTATAGTACCTCTTCAGTTTTAACCTTGTCGCTGATTTAACGAAAAAAATTAGTAAAATCGATAATAAAAAAATAAAAATTGACCATAGGGTACTAAATTAATACACTTTAAATCATAGAATGTCAAAATGATAAAGTACGAAACTACATAGGCGATATTTGAAGTTTTTTTTTTTATATTTATTTGAATTCCAGGGTAAATTAAGAGCCCACATCATATTTACTTTCTACCAAACAATTATACTAACTATAAATGAGAAAATTTCGCTCTGTAATTATAAAAATAAAACTTATTTAGGGCTCAACTTCACCTTCAACGAAATAAAAATTATTATGCCGACCATTTGGAAAGCCCTCTATTCTTACTCTGTTATTTCATTATTTTTTGTTTTATTTATTTTAATTTTGTGCTGGTTATAAAAAATTATTAGAAAAACTTCAAAAAATTCCTATGTGGTTTCATATTTTTTTATTTTAGTATAGTGTGGTTTAAAGTGTATCAAATTAGTAGCATGTGGTTTCTCACTTTATCACTTTAGTATTCTGTGATTTAAAGAGTATCAAAATAGTACTATGTGGTTTCACACTTTATCACTTTAGTACTCTGTGGTTTCACACTTTATCAAAAAATTTAGTTTCTAAATATTTTTAATAGTATAGATCGTTTCAATCTGATCATCGATTTGAAAACAAAGATCATCGAAAATAACTCGATAAGATTTTAATCTCTCGCTACCGATAATAGAGTAGCCTAGTTTTTATTAAATTATTTTTTATTTTGAATGAAACAAACAAGCTCCTACAGTGAAAGCGCAGCTACAACAGCTACACAACAACACTCATTATTCTCATTCCCTTCCTATTAAACAAAACTTTTAAAATTTTTTAAAAGTTCTTAAAAATTGAAAAAAAAAAAAAAAACTCCCCATAACTATCCTCGTGCTGTCTCTCTCTCTCTCTCTTGTAAAGTGTCATCTCACAGCCGCAGTTCTTAAACTATAAACAGATCGATTCTTTTTTTATTTTTTATTTTTAATTTTTATATATATATATATATATATATATATATATATATATATATATATATATATATATATATATATATATATATATATGTTCTCGTCGTCTCCTACCTCCACTTTCCTCTTCTCTCTAATCGCTGGAACTGGGAATGGAGTTCCCAGTGGTAGAGAAGTCGATGCTAGGGTTAGGGTATCGGAGCTCGGCAGCGGAGGAGGTGAGGGCGTTGTGAGCTCGTGTGATGCGGGAGAGAGGCGGGTCTGAGCAGGTCCAGCCGCGGCTACCGAGGGTGCGGAAGAGGAGGGACGTTAGGGTTTGCTAGGGGGGGTTTGTTGGGGGGGGGGGGTGGAGGTGGCGATGGAGATGGCGATGGGGGTGGGGGGGAAGGACAAGGCGGGGATGGAGGCGGGGAAGTACGTGAGGTACACGCCGGAGCAGGTGGAGGCGCTCGAGAGGGTCTACAACGAGTGCCCTAAGCCGAGCTCCATGCGGCGGCAGCAGCTCATACGGGAGTGCCCCATCCTCTCCAACATCGAGCCCAAGCAGATCAAAGTATGGTTCCAGAATCGCAGGTGAGATAAGATCCCAGCTAGGGTTTCTACTCTTTCCTTTTTGGGGGAACTATATATCTAGGTTTCCGAATTAAGTTTCCGTTGATTTTAGTTTGGTGATGCGAATGGTTTTCAAAATATATGTTGATTTCATGGTTTTTTTTAAAATTAATTTGCGCTTTTTTTTTTTTTTTTACTGTTCTGTTAGAAAGGAGAGATTTTTATGTAAAAATAACACGGCAAGTGATTCGGGGTATCTATTTTTGGGTTAATGTGTATATGGTAATGGTTAAAAGAGTATGCCGAGTTATCTATTTATTGGATTTTTACAAATATTTGACTCAATGAAAGGCGACACCTTTTAGTCTCGTCCTATTTGTTCTGTTCTATTCGGAAGTTTTCATGTGGACTATTCGTGTAGTTTATATGGAGATTCATAATGTGCGTGCGTACATGTACAAGTACGTACACATGCATGTATATAGTATATTGTATGTGTATGTTTTTATGTATTTTATTGTTGTTTGAAATTTTTTATGTGGCGTAATATTTTTACCTTGTACTAATTATCCTTGTAACTGTATTGTTGAGCTGAATCATTGATGAGTTTATCCATATTAAATTATACAAAACAACTATTTTTCCTAAAAGCTTACTCTGATAGAGTACCGTGTTTTTATTTTTTTATATTTAACATTTTTCTTCTTTATGGCTGCGCTCGAGATTTTTTTGATAGGCTCGTTACTTGGACTTGAATTAAATGGGGGAAAACGCTTGGAGCCTGACGAGATTTAAATTCAGGACCTCTCGTTCTTATATCATGCTAAACTATATGAAACGATCATTGTTTTCTAATTGCTTAAGCTATTTGAGAATAATGTTTTGTATTTTTATGTTTGACAATCTGTATATTCGCAATACAATTTATGTTCAAGAGGTTCTTAAATTTTCTATCGAAACTTTTATTTTCTTCTATTCACATTTAGGCAGTATTTTCGCTTTTTTCTTCTCTATTCTCAGCCTTTTTAAGCGAAATGTGATGTTGATTTATCGATTCTTGGTTGAAAAGATTGTTGTTTGTAGGAAATCAATGTGAGGCCAAAATTTAACTAATTTTGATGTGATTTTTCAACATTTGGTACATTTGTTTCTCTCTGTTGGTTCGATCCAAATAATTCGGTTTACAGTTGCCTCATTTGGTGGAACTAATAGGATTTATGTTTGTGTTTTTCTACTGCTAGCAATGTATCCATCATTTTTTCTCCTTACACTTAACTGCTTGTCGTGATCTGTAGATGCCGCGAAAAGCAGAGAAAGGAAGCCTCTCGACTCCAAACAGTCAATCGGAAGCTAACAGCCATGAATAAGCTGTTGATGGAGGAAAATGACCGACTGCAGAAGCAGGTGTCTCAGCTTGTTTATGAGAATGGCTATATGCACCAGCAAATTCACACTGTAAGATATTTATATTCTTTCCTATCTCTGAATAAATTTCTTTTTTTAGGGGGCTATTGTTATTGATATTTAGCATAGCATGATAAGTGCTAGTTTCTTTAGGAATTATGTCTGATGATTTATTTTGTTTTGTTTTTACGTCTGCATGAGTGCCAAAAGTTGCTTTATTAAATATTAACTCTAGTTTTTGTTATGGAGGACTAATTAAGCACATTACCTATGATGTGCAATTTTGTTTTTTTAATGGGTTTCTTTATTTGAAGTTCTCATTTTGTTATACATCTCTTATTGCACTTCTCATGTTGTATCTTCTGAATCATTTATTTTATTATCTCTCTCTCTAGTCTCTACCTTCTGAGTATACCTACATGGCTAACAATTTCTCTGAATTATTCAGGCATCTGTGGCAACTACAGACACAAGCTGTGAGTCTGTAGTGACGAGTGGTCAGCACCACCATCAACAACGTAATCCAACATCTCAGCATCCGCCTAGGGATGCAAATGACCCAGCTGGGTAATCAGTCATTTGATAGTTAAATTGTTTCAAAATTGTTATCTTAACTAGTTATTTGACTTGTTACTATTTTGGCATTCTTCTTGATAGTCTACTCGCAATCGCTGAGGAGACCTTGGCAGAGTTCCTATCAAAGGCTACAGGAACTGCTGTTGATTGGGTACAGATGGTTGGGATGAAGGTATTTCATTCAATATTGTGTTCTTTATTGCTGTAGTGTCTTCTATTCCTAGATTACTAACCTCAAAAGGCAAATTCTTTTTTTATTTTTCTGTTCTAGCCTGGTCCGGATTCTCTTGGAATCGTTGCTGTTTCCCACAATTCCAGTGGAGTAGCAGCACGAGTCTGCGGCCTTGTGAGTCTAGAACCAACAAAGGTAAATCATTTACTGACGAGGATTTCAACATCCTTTTCATTCGTAAATGCCTCATGATTTTCCTTTCATTAGGTCGCGGAGATAATCAAAGATCGCCCATCTTGGTATCGTGACTGCCGTTGCCTTGATGTGCTGAGTGTTATTCCTACCGGTAACGGGGGAAATATTGAACTTATCTATATGCAGGTCTGTATATGTATATGGTTATTTGGCCAGTTTATTTCCGTTCTTACATTTTTGTTATTAGTTTTTCTTTTTCAGAATTTATTCTTTCTAAATGAATGTTTTCCTTAATTTTGCAGACTTATGCACCTACTACGCTAGCAGTGGCACGGGACTTTTGGACGCTTAGATACACTACTGGTCTGGAAGATGGCAGTCTTGTGGTAAATACCTTTGTATCGTCTGTATAACGAGATTATATTACTTTGTCTTGTATATTCAATCGCTCTCAAAGGATCAAAACTAATTTCATATGCAATATTTTATCCATAGATCTGTGAGAGATCATTGACTCCAACAACTGGTGGTCCAGCGGGGCCTCCCCCTCAGAATTTTGTGAGAGCCGATATGTTCCCTAGTGGATGCCTAATTCGACCGTGTGATGGTGGTGGCTCTATGATTCATATTGTGGATCATGTTGATTTGGAGGTAAGAACAATATTCATAAGTGATCTCAATGAGTGCTTATGTTGAAATTTTATTCACTTATTTTTTATTCGATCATATTTTTCATTTTCTTCCTTTTTTTTTACTTTTTCTAGGCTTGGAGTGTTCCCGAGGTTCTTAGACCCCTTTATGAGTCCCCGAAGATTCTTGCACAGAAAATGACTCTTGGTGTAAGTTCTGTGTTATCTTAGTGGTCTTCTCTTGGAGGTGGTCAATATGTCACTAACTTCTTACAAATTGTGTTCAATCAGGCATTGCGCCACATTCGACAAATAGCTCAAGAATCAAGTGGTGAAGTTTCTTATGTTGGCGGCCGGCAACCTGCAGTTTTAAGGACATTCAGTCACAGACTCTGCAGGTTAGCTGATGTTTTTCTATATCTTATCAAATCTCTTTCTACTTAATATTTATTGGGCTTCTATGAAATGCATTTTTGCTATTATCAGAGGCTTCAATGATGCTGTGAATGGATTCACTGAAGATGGATGGTCATTGATGAGTAATGATGGTGTTGATGATGTTACTATTGCGATCAACTCATCACCAAACAAGCTTCTTGGATCTTCAGCGTTCTTTTGTGCTGTTGGAGGAGTTTTATGTGTAAAGTCATCAATGTTGCTGCAGGTCTCACTCATAAACCTTCGTTCCTTTTCCATTTTGGATTAAAATTTGTAATAATGTTGTGTATCTTAAACTGAAGAGACCCTAATTGATTTAATTTTCCTAATGAGTTTGAAACTGTTACTTTTCACATATAATGCTAACATGGTGGAAGCCCTATATAAATATTATTGTTTTCACTTTGTCCCAAATAAAATATTGAAACCTAGAGCACTCACAGTGTAATATGTCAGCATCTAGCCTCCTATCAATATTCGATAGGTGACTTGCATGATTTTGGCTCCTTCCCTTGGTGTTTGTATTTCTTGGGGATAATGCGAACTTGCAATACCTGTAGAAAGTTTCTTGCATTCTGGTCTTCATTTAACAACATATGACTGTGAAATGGAAACTTCCTGCATTCTGTTCTTATTAAATGCTTGAGTCTAACAATATATTTGGTAATGATGTAATGTAGAACGTGCCCCCTGCTTTACTTGTCCGGTTTCTACGGGAGCACCGCTCTGAGTGGGCCGACTGCGGTGTTGATGCTTATTCTGCTGCTTCTTTGAGAGCTAGCCCATTTGCTGTTCCTGGTTTGAGGGCTTATAATGGGTTTATGGGCAGTCAGGTCATTCTACCTCTTGCTCATACTTTGGAACATGAAGAGGTACTTTTCTGGGAAATGCTTGCTTGCTATATGCTTGTTCTTCATAGTGACTTCCGCATATACAACCTTGCTAAATCATATATTTACATTATACACCCCTATGAATCTCAATTACCAATTTACCATGCCTTTGAAGTACTGTTTCTTGCAAACATATCCTTATCTTAAGCTGAGTTGTCCAGCTCATGGGGAAGTTGGTTTTAGATTTGAACATTTCTGTTTTTAAAGTGGGGTATTTATCCAAGTAGAAGTTAAGATTTTGAATTTCCTGTATGAAAATCCAGAACCTCAGTTTTTACAGGGGCATGTATGTGAAAGAAATTTTTTTTGTAGGCTTTATTCATATCAATATCTCTTTAGTATTACAGTTTGTCTTATTAACTTCTTTGTTGCAGTTCCTGGAGGTTATTAGGCTTGAAGGCCCTGGTTTTAATCAGGATGAAATTATGCCAAGGGACATGTATTTACTTCAGGTTTGTACTTGATTCAACTGTTTGTTTCGTAGGTGTATATCAACTTGGTTTTATTTGATTTGTGCCCTCTTTTTTGGGTTTTACTCGACAGCTTTGCAGCGGAGTTGATGAGATAGGTGCTTGTGCACAGCTCGTATTTGCACCTATTGATGAATCTTTTGCTGATGATGTGCCTCTGCTGGCTTCTGGTTTCCGTGTGATCCCGTTGGACCCTAAAACAGTTAGTATTTTCACTCCTAAAGCTATATTAAGATACTAGAGATTTTGACGGAAACAGAATTTTTGTTTTCGGCGATGGTTTTTTGAAGTGGGAAGTTTCTAGCTTTATGTTTGTAAATTATTTAGGACCTATATGGATGCATGGATAATTTATCCGGCATATCTCTTGGTTTCTACAAGGAAGCAAATCTTATTTCTTTGATCCACTATCCTATTTTTGAATCTACCATTCTTGACAGGCGAGGAAGAAAGATTAAGTAACCTGAAGCGCCTTTGTTGAAATCTCTATTTTGCTTGGAAAATACCATTTATTGATTGTGCAATTTTCTGTCTCTGTCCCTACTTTTCTTATTTGATCCTTAGAGCATCTGCTAATTTTCTTACCTGTGCCATTGTCGGTGTAACTGCAGGATGGGCCAGGCACTACTCGAACGCTCGACCTTGCTTCCACGCTTGAGGTTGGATCTGGTGTTGGTTCAAGGCCTAAAAGCAATCCTTCTAATTCATACAATCAAAGATCGGTTCTGACCATTGCATTCCAGTTCATGTATGAGAACCACCTTCGAGAAAATGTTGCCACAATGGCCAGGCAGTATGTGAGAAGCGTAATGGCCTCTGTACAGAGAGTAGCTATGGCAATAGCCCCTTCACGTCTAGGGCCTCAGATCGGTGCGAAGAATCTGCCAGGCTCTCCTGAAGCTCACACTCTTGCAAGGTGGATTTCAAGGAGCTATAGGTAATTTTCTCCTTTTATTTACGTTCCTTGTATTCAACCTTTATTTGATTTTGCAACTTGCATAGAGTTGACAATGCTTTGATTGCATTGGAACAATGTAGTCCCTGAAAGTCGTATGCTCTTGCTGTCCAAATTGGCCATATCAAATACTGTTTAAACAAGCTGAATGAGAAAAGTCATTTTATATAAGTAAAATGCTCATTTTATTGAAACAGCACAATTTATAACTTCCAGGTTTCACACTGGTGTGGAGCTCTTTCGCCCCGCCGATTCCCCAGAAGATGATTCTCTGCTGAAACTCCTGTGGCACCATTCTGATGCGATCATGTGCTGTTCTTTGAAGGCAAGTGTTTACTGCTCACTTTTATTTCTCGTAACGAACATATTCAATGCACCACGAATAACCTCAAAGGTTGATGTCATATGGCACTCGAACAAATGCAGGCTTCTCCTGTTTTCACCTTCACGAACCAAGCTGGTCTCGACATGCTGGAAACTACGTTAGTAGCTCTTCAAGATATAAGACTCGAGAAAATTCTTGATGATGGTGGACGGAAGGTGCTGTGCTCCGAATTCGACAAGATCATGCAACAGGTATTGCTTCTGCTGTTTGATTTTGTTTTTTGTCCTCAAGCTCAATATGCTGAAAAGCGCACTAGAATATAGCGACATCAACAAAACTAAGTTACTCAATTGATGTCTTTACTCCAACACGCGTTTATAACTATTATTTGAATATTTTAAAACCACGACATCTAAGTACTATAAATGTTGCCCCTTTTTTCAGGGTTTTGCTTATCTACCCGCCGGCATATGCATGTCGAGCATGGGTCGACCGGTTTCGTACGAGCAGGCAGTGGCGTGGAAAGTTCTCGACGAAGATGATTTGCCGCATTGTCTGGGCTTAGTGTTCCTGAACTGGTCCTTTGTTTGAGAGTCATTTGTTGTTTCAAGCATCTAAGAAAAACTACGCAGTTCATTTTGTCAGGGTTTATCAGTACTCCTGTGAATTTAGGAGCTTATGGTATGGAACAGTTGTGCTTAGTTATGTTGTTGTTGTTCTTTTGTTCTCAGTTTTTTTTAAGTTAAGTTACTTTTTTTTCCCAGTAAAACATGGAGGATAGGGGTATTTTAGCACTGGAATATGCTTTAGTCACCCAATCAAACTGTTCTAGGATTGAGCTTTTTGATGAAGCACTTGTAGTCTTTTAACCAAAAATGTTATGAATGCCTTATGAGGTGTTGCCAAATTTTTCTGGTAATTTCTTGTGGATCTACAACAATTTGGAGCATCTGTAACATTCACTTGTGGTGTGAGGCTCTTAAACCTTTTTAGAAGCAGTAATAGTTAGCTTTTTGGGCTCTTGGATTTTTAGGGTTTTTCAAGGGCCCAAAAGTTGATGTTTTCAAAAATATAGATTTAGATCAACTCTTCTTTTTGTGTACAAATTTTTTTAACAAATCAGGTGTTGAGGATGATACCAACTAATTTAATGGTGTTATCTATTAGGCTCCTTATTTAATTAAGGTAGAAACGTATAAAACTTATATAAAGTATGAATCATTTTGATTTGGTTATTTAATTTTTTAAAAATTTAAGTTGTGTCTAATTTGACTTTAAAATTTTAACTAATTATTAATTTTAATATATTTATAATTATGATAATTTAATGAAATATATCAATATCAATAAAATTTATAAAAATAAACTATATTCAAATTGTAAGGTTAAAATGTTGTTAACTGAGTTAAATTAAACAAAGTGAATTCACAAGCTTAGATAGTAAAATTAAAAATTGCAACATTAGACTGTAAAACTAATATGGTCAATAATTAAGATAAGTTCTATACGTTCTTACCAACTTATATAAAGGGTTAATTGCATACAGTTTACTGTAAACATGTCAAATAGCAGGTATATTACTACAAAGTTTAATTTTTCATATTTATTTCTATAAAAGTCGTAAATTTTTAAATATATTCTTACTATTAGAATCCGTTAGAAAAATATAGTTAATTATAGGTAAAATAGTTAATCATGATTAGTGAATAAGGTAATTTCATCCTTTTACCCATCTTATATTTTTTTGTTGAATTTTCGAAAGACATATTTATGATACGAGAAATATTATTTTATTTATTTTTTGTTAAAAATTTAAAAATACGCTAATAGTAAAAAATCAAAAGGATTGAAATTTTATAGAAATAAATATTAAAAATATATTACATTACATTACATGTTCATGACAACTTGAAAAAGATTTATTTTATTTGAACTTTATGATTTGACTGGGATTGTACTTTTGTTGTTATTGTACGCCCACATCAATATCAATATAATCACTATTTTTGAACAATTGTAATAATTATTTTTTTTAAAAGCCAAAAAGAGAAGTGTAATGCTCAAATAATAAAACAAAAAATAAAATAAAATAAATTATAGGACATGATAGGTCTCGTAGGTCCTATCACCATCATCATCATTCATCAGTAGCAGCAGCAGCAGCAGCAGCAATTTACAAATCCATGTTGGGACAGTTCGCAGAGTCATCTGATTTGACCGTATATCAAATTCGATAAATAAAATTTAAATTATCCAATTTTTTTTTTTTATAAATAACGTGTTATAAAAATTTAGGATTAATTTCATACATGTCTCCGTAAGCATAGTACGTAATTGTGTATATATACTTATAAAATTTAGTTTTCATATGTTATTCTTATAATAGTCCATCTGATTTGTTAGGCTTCATTTGGAATTACGGAAAGATTGCGTTACGTAAGGTAAGAAAATATATTTTTTTATTTTTTTGGTATTAAAGTTTGTTTTCTTTTGAAAAAATTCTACATGAAAATAATAAAATTCTCGAATGGAAGTTTGTAAACTTACAATGCTCTTTGGTTCGTAGATTTAGCATTTTTTGTATCTATGTTGCTCTCGAATTGGATCATTTTCTCGAATTGTATCTATGTTGATGATGGATTATTGTTGGAATTTTCCCAAATTTGACATACCTATCAGGAGATTTTCATATCTCAGGAGTGCGGACTGCGGAGTGCAAAATTTAGGATGTACGTAAACTTATTGTACAGTTAAGATTATCTTCTTAATATTAATTGAGAAGAAGATCTATCTTATTTTAAATTAAAAACATAGCATCTATAAATAATAGCCAAATGTAATAAATTTATTTGTTAATATCAAAATCCATTCTATCAACAACTTTTGTTTTGTTATTATGTAATAGCCATATTTTATGTTATCTTTTACTCTCTCTCTCTCTCTCTCTCTCTCTCTCTCTCTCTCTCTCTCTCCCTCTTCTTTTTTTTTTCTTTTTTTTTAATCAACTTTCCTTTGTGCATAAGCTTAACAAAGCATGTTACAAAAGTTTTCGAGCACTGTGTTCCAGTTCCTTTTACCTCTATAGGGACAAGAAGTGCTTTACCTTTTACTTTTTTTCTTTTTCCTCTCTCTCTCTCTCTCTCTCTCTCTCTCTCTCTCTCTCTCTCTCTCTCTCTCTTATGTTTTTACTCTCTTCCAACAACAACATATTTAGTACTCTCAGATCTTTTTGTCTCCATAAATTTTTGCTGTGATAGTGGTGAGATTTTGTTTTTTTGGCGGACCAAAGTCGATATCTCAATGTGTTAAACAAAAAAGGCCTAACTGCCAGATCATTGGCGCTAATCATTAATCTCAAAAGCTGGACCTGTTAGAAATACGCAGCTAATTTACTTAGGGGCTGTTTGGTTGCATGCATTCACAAATACGTGCAACTTCAATTTCTATATTTGGTTTAGTGTAGTTGAGTTCAACTGCACAAGAAGGTCTAAATGTTGCAGTTCCAACTGCAGTAATCGGTGAGGAATAGGATAATCCACAAATTAACAATAATAAATAAATAAATAAATAGCTAAATAATATATATATATATATAGTCCTACTGTGATACTATCGATAGCACCAAGAAGTTGGTGCTATTGAGTTTTCTACCATTAGATATACCTTTTAATCATTTTCACCCGTTAGATTATACTATTCAACCAACCAGTTACTCAAACCTAGTGGACCCACATCATCCTAACCATTCATTTCTCAATCCAAGGGTTAAAAAATCAATAACACCAATAATTTTGTGCTATTGATAGTATTCCACTAATTCTATATATATATATATATATATATATATATATATATATATATATATATATATATATATGACACGAGCACTCTGCTACCAAGTTTTCCACCGTTTAGATCCACCCTTTGATGATTTTCACCCGTTAGATCATACTATTCAACCAACCACCCACTTAACCCTGGGGGCCCACATCATCCTAACCACACATCTCTCAATCCAACGGCCAAAAACTTGGTAGCACAAATGACTTGGTTATTAATAGCATAGTAGCCTAGTTCATATATATATATATATATATATATATAGAGTAGGCTACTATATATACAGTAAGAGCCCTACTACTCATAAGTTGTTTTTCGATGATAGAGCTTAGAATCGATCGACTCAATTAAATATGATCTAGAGTATTTAAAACTTCTAGAAAATAAATTTCGTAATTTTTCAAAATCATAATAAAGTCCATCAAATGGGCAAAAAATGAACGGCCGAAATCGAACGACGTCCTAAAAATAGATGATCGGATCCTTCAATTTAAGATCGGAGTTATTGATCTTTATCTAGGTAGTGAATAGAATTTTCTATCAAAAATTCAACCTATTTCAATTCTTTTACACCGTTAAACTAGCAAGTATCCCATATCGGTAGTTAAAAATTGTCAATTTTGTGAGCTTTTGATCGTAAGGTAAATGATTTGAAAAATTACGAAATTTATTTTCTAGAAGTTTTAAATACTCTAGATCATATTTAACGGAGTGGATCGTCGATTAGGAAGCTCTATCATCAAAACAACTTATGAGTAGTGAGCTACTACTAATAAGATAATAGTACTCTATATATATATATATATATATATATATATATATAGGCTAAATCCTCCTGGGTGACCGAGAGCGAAGTAGTACCGTGAGGGAAAGGTGAAAAGAACCCCCATCGGGGAGTGAAATAGAACATGAAACCGTGAGCTCCCAAGCAGTGGGAGGAGAAAGTGAT